>PVHT021183553.1:4894408-4917026 GCA_004024745.2 Catagonus wagneri
GCTAGGGGTCTAATCGGAGCTGTGGCCACTGGCCTGCGCCGTAGCCACAGCAACGCAGGATCCGAGCCGCGTCTGCAACCTACACCACAGCTCACGGCAACGCCGGACCATTAACCCACTGAGCAAGGGCAGGGATCGAACCCGCAACCTCATGGTTCCTAGTCGGATTCGTTAACCACTGCGCCACGACGGGAACTCCAAGGTGGTCAGGTTTTTTAACCACTGAGCCACAAAGAGAACTACTAGTTTGCTAGTTTTGTACTGAGGTCTTTTTCATCTAAATTAATAAGAGATAGTGGCCTATATTCTTCTTGTGACTTTTTGACTGGTTTTGTAATCTTTCCATTCCTTTCTGTGTTTGCGATGCCTCTTCCAGATAATAACATTTTTATAGGTAAGTGTTCATTTCTGGGCTGGCCATTCTGGTTTACTAATTGACTACCTTGGGCCAGTACCACATTCCTTTCATTATTGTAGCTTTTTATGATATTTAGGAGAAGCAGATTCTCTTCATTACCTACATTTCTCAAAAAGTTTGAGCTAATCTTGCCTGGCTATCTTGCCTATGAACTTCATAATCATTTTATGAAAGCATTCCCATGAGGTTTTTTTAATCGGAATGTTGTAGTTGGAAAGGCACTAAAACTACCCATTAACCTGGTGAGAAATGACATACTTTTAGTTTTCCATTCTCCCATACAAGAGAAACCTATGCTTCTCTAAAGATGCAAATCTCCTTCCAGCTCTCAAGTTTTTCATTTATATATGTTTTATATATATAGTTAGTTAGTTATGTTTTATGTTTATATAGTTAGTTCATTAGTTATCCCACATTTTCTGGTTTTGTTTCTACTCTGACTGGACACTCTCTACTTTTTTAGTATTGTATCTATTCTATTCTGGCCCTGGGATGAATTCTTTATAATTCCAATAGTTTCGGTTGGTTCTTTAGGCTTTCTAGGCATGTAAATCACTTGCAAATAATGGTTATTTCATCTACTTTTCTGATGTTTGTTTTATGTCTCATTACTTGGCTAAGTCCCCAATAAACAAATTAAGAATGATGAGAGCAGAATCCTGCACTGACTTGTCAGCATCGCTGCATTTGAGATGTGTGCAGTATTCTTTACTATGACGAATTTTCCTCCTAGTCTTATTTTCAAAGACCCTTCCTGGAGATTCCTGTTTCATCTTGTCACTAACCCACTGATAGGCTATATTGTATGAAGACTGCCTAGCAGTGATGAAATTGTTTTGTTAAATTCATCTGGTAATGTTTTAATTATGGAATTAAAATATCTCCTTTAACAGTTCATCCTTATTCTGTTCCTGATTTGGGGAAAATATCAGTTTTGAAGGTACAAACATAAAACAGATTTTCCCCATTGTGGCTACTGGTTTACTTCTGTCCAAACTCACTACCCTGCTACTCTTGGTGGCTTCTCACCCAGATCTCATGACTTCCCTGTCTCCTTCAACTTTTAGAAGTGATTCATTTCTGTATTTAAGATTCTATCCTACTCGTTTTTTTCTCAAAAGATTATCGATTTAATTTTTAAATAGGTTAATACATTGATATCACCTGTAAAAATCAAAGAACATTAAAAGTTATGTACTTTACAGGGTTTGCCTCCCTCCCAAACCTATTTCCCACCTGCCAGGCTCTCTCTTCTAATAAAATATATGTATCTATGTAACTACTGATACTAAGTTTTTGTAGCTCCTTCCAGAAATTTTAGGCACATCCAAATAAATTCGGTTGTTTTCCCCTTCCACACTGGTGGGGATACAATACTCTTCTGCACTTGTTTTTGTTTTCCTGAGATAGTCTAGGATTCTTTCTTGATCAGTATATAGCGCTTCCTCTTTCTTGTTTTTACAACTGCATCCTGTTCCGTTGATGGAAATGTTTAAGCTTTCATATGGCTGTGATCAGTTCCTGATTGAGAGAAACTGTAGCATCTTCGATTGCTTTCTCCCAGATGATCCTGGGGGAGGGGACACACCTACACACAGGCCACTCCCCACATCTGCAGGCAGATCCATGGGCCAGATTCCTGCAGGTGGGATTGCTGGGCTAAAGCGTATTTGTTTTTATTTTGACAGAGGCTGCCAAACTGTCCCCACAGGGATGGAATCAATGCAGAAATCCGACCAGCAATGATGGGGGGAGGGGCTGCCTGTTGTCCCTCAGCATCCCCCAAGTTTTGATTTTTTTTCGTTGTTGTTGTTCATGCAATAAGTGAAAAAGAGGATCTCAGTGTGGTCTGGAGTCCCTCTCCTCTTCTGAGACATAAGGTTGAAAATCTTTCACCGGTTTTTAAGAGGGATTTTCTACAAACTATCTACGTTCCTCTGCACTCCCTTGTACCTGCCGTCACCTGCAGGCATTACCTGGAGTCCTTTCAGGGGACCCTTTCCCTCCTCCATGGCCCACATTGACGACCTCTGCTCTCTTATTCTTGTTATGTGCTTATGCTTATACCGTTTTTGCCAGCAGGAATATCTAGGTTGGATTTTTAGCCTCTGGCTTTCTTCTTGCCTTGTGCTACAGATTATGCACATATAGATAGATTACGTATATACAGACAGATCAATCCATGGATGGATGGACGGACAGATGGGAGGATGGACAGGTGGATGGATGGACGGATAGACAGACGGATGGACAGATGGACAGGCAGATGGATGGATGGATGAATGGAGATACATGGACCACCACTCTCTGGCATTTGAATACCTTCCTGTGAGAAAGACATATCCTCACCCTCTCTAAACCACTTGGTTCCCAGGTTTAAAATGAATTCCACTGATTTTGGTTGATACCTCAGGAAACAGGAGCTATTCACACGTGATCACAATCTATTTCATCTGCATGTGAATTTTGTTTCTGTGTCTAACCCACTTCCCATTTTTCGTCTGAGTGTCCCAGGCTAGAGCACTGATGGTGGTTCGATGAGAAGCGGGTGGCCCCAGGGGGAGGCAGCAGCCTCGGAGAACCGAGAACATTGCTTATCTCACTGTGTTCCAGTGTTCTCTCCCTAAAGAGATTGTTGTTTGGCTTAGATAATGCTATTAAGTCATTGTCAAGTCGAGCTCAATACGTTGTTGCTATAATTCATATTCAGCCTTCCAGGTTACTTCTGGTTGGTTCAGCCCCTGTCACAGAGGACCATTTTCAAGTCCAGCTCCCTGTCTGGTGCGTTCTCTCTCTCTGACCTCAGGTCCAATGCCTCCTCAAATTCCTGCTTCTTTTCCCAGTGTGTCAGCTCAACAGCCTTAAAGGAAAACCAGGGTTCATCTTTGCCTTTCTCCTTCTTGAGCCAAAAGCAAGTCAACAGATCCAGCTGGGAAGCTCTGTCTCCCGTCACCCCCGTCACCCCCGGGCTCGCTCCCTGGCATCCTTCAGGCCCTGCCCAAACTTCCATCCGCCGAACCCAGACATCAGGCCTTGCCTGCCCGGCCCCTCCCCTCTCAGGTATTTCTAAGTCCCCCCTCCCTTGGTTACTTCTGCACACTTGCCTTTCCTACTCTCCCTGGTCTGGGTTCTACAAGGACCCGCCTCTCCCATCTTCTGAAGCCAGCAGATGCCCCCCCCAGGGAGCGTCACCCCATGTGCAGAGCCCACTAGGCGCCTGGGCCCTGCTCCCCTGCTCCCAATTCCCCTTGTCCTGCTGCCTTGCTGACCCTCCCCCCACCCCGCCCCTTGTTCCCCAGTTGCTGAATTTCCACCTCAGATTCTCCCAGGATCCTGCTCTTTGGGTCTCCCGTCTCCTTCCTCTCCTGTGTCCCTGCCGAGAACACCACAGCGTTCCCAGAGGCATCTCCAGGGCAGGGCAACAGCCGTCTTCCTTGCAGTCGGCAGCTTGCTTCTCCACATTTTCTACAACCAGCTGTGTTGCATTTGCGGGTCTCACAGCGAAAGTCATCCTGACAGCACAGCGGCTTCTGGGTCCGCTTTCCTAGCTGAGGCTTTGCTGTCAAACCAGAAGCTTCATATTTTTCCTCTGCCCCCGAAAATCTTACCTAGATTTCCTTTGCTCCAAAAAAAGAAGAGAAGTAAAAGTCTTTGTCATTGATAGCCCAAGGCAAACACTGCCCTTTACCTGGAAGGAGTCTCAGGTGCCAGCTGAGGACCAGGAATGGAAAGGCGCAGGGGAGCTGGATGAGCCGGGCCTGCCTCCCTCTCGGGGGCCCATCTCCTCACGGATCCCCGCCTGTGACCGCGCATTCAAGCCCTTCCTGTGTCACCTCCTGGCTAATGACCTTCCGTCTCCCACCTGTCTCAGGCCACATTTCCCAGTCACACCCTCCGCCCCCCACCTCGACGGCTTGCACACCCCACGGTCACAGTGGCCTGCCCCTCCCTAAAGATGAAGGCGGGCTTCAGCGTGGTCCTGCTGCGACTTTTCCCCAAGTCCTCCTGCCTGGAGCTGCCAGGAGCTGCCCCTGCTTAACCCCTGCTCAGCTGAGCCCCAGCCCCATCCCAAGACGTCCAGCTCCAGGCACTGACCTTGAGCAGGCTTCTGGGATGTTCTGACCAGCGAGGCAATGACGTGCCCCCCCCACCCCCGGCCTCCCTGCAATCTGTTTACCACACCCCTTCCCTGCGAAGGCCCCTCCGCCCGCCTTCTCCCTCCGCCCGCCTTCTCGCCCATCACTGCCTCCCTGCCTTGTAGTGTTTGCTCCCTCCTGTAGCCCCTCTTAGCTGCAGGAAGGCAGGACCCATCTTACTGGGCTATCCCAGCATCCAGGGGGCTCAGCTCTCTCCTAGCGCCCAGGGGTGCTCCATCCCTCAGCCCCTGGGACCATTCCTCTCCACAACCCATCCCTCCCTCCCCCCACGTCTTTCTCTTAATAAGAGGCAGAAGGGGATAGAGGAGGGACGGCATCTGCTTCAGGCCCCTCCCCGCTCCCGGCCCCACCCCCTTCCTCCAGCCCCAGCCCTGCTCTCCATCAAGGCTACTGTCTGCCGCTGACTTGGGGCGATGCCATCCAAAGCTGGCCAAAGGGAAGGGCAGCATGGGGCTGAGCGCCCGGGGCCCCACTCTCACACCTGCGGAGGGTGCTATGGTTTTGATCTACCAGGACCTTGCTCAAGCCTGAGCCTCAGACTCCCAGCATGGGCATCCTGGGCCGCACCCTGGACCTCCTGAGTCAGAATCTGCATTCTAAGAGCGCCTGCACTTGAACACCAGGAAAGCCCTGGCCTGGGGAGGCGTCTCCTCCTGTCCACCACGCCATGATGCCCCCACCCCCAGCAGCTGGCCTGTGTTGTCACAGCTGGGCTGACAGCTGGCTCCCCCACTCCCTCACCATGGGTCCTGACCTCCCAGGCATCTGACTCACTCAGGGAGGCCCCTTGGCCCTCAGCCCAGTGCCGGGAGGTCTCACAGTCACTCTTGTCTCATGAGTCTGAAGCCACATAGCCAGCACTGCGATAGGAGACGAGCTGGGCTCCTGCCTTCATCCATCTGGGCCAGGCTTCAGCATCTTGTGACCACATCACAGCTCCCCCCAACAAACAAGTCAGACAGATGTGGGGTGATCCTTGCTTTGCCTTTTACCAGCTGTGCGATCCCGGACAAGTTACCGAAGCTTCCTCATCCACAAAATGCTGCTAAATATCACACGGGCAGCACAATTAAGGAGAAATTCATCTGTTCGTTCCTCATTGCAAGCAACAAATATTTACAGAGTGCCCAGCACCAGGAACAGCAGGGGACAAAGCAGAGTCCTGCCCTTCTGGAGCTTCCTAACGAGGGGGCGTGGGCAGGCGTGGAACAAAGATGTGCACACCATGCCAGCAGGTGCCAGACTAGGACAACACGGTAGCAACACTTGATGAACGAGTGAGTGACTGCAAGAATAAATGCCATCAAATACAGTTGTGCCATAAGCCCCTCTTTGCAATTACAAAGCGTGCACTTCCAACCTGAAGCCACTGGGAACAGAAAGACATGGGGCTTAAAGCTACTGGGAGTTTAAGAAAAACACTAGCGGATGGGGGAGAGAGCTGTCGGGCTTTCCAGCACCAGATAGATATAGAAGAATTGTAGCGATTATAAAAATATTACAGACTTAGAACACATTTGCCTGAAATAGGCAGTAATCAAGGTGGAATCAGGGTTGTTTTTCCAGGTTTCAGAAAGTGTGTGTACATGTGTGTGTGCACGCACAGTGTCTTAAGGATGGAACATTGTCTCAGGGTTTCAGAGCCGCCTCATTGAAAGAAAATCATAGGGACCTTTGAGAGCAATCCCCAGGGTTCTTGTCACCAAGAGCGTCTCTTGGAGGGGCCTCTGACTCTCCCAGGGTCACAGAATTTGAGAGCTGGTAAGGAATCCCCGAGAACACCTGCCCAACCCCGTGTTTCCTGGACAGGAAACTGAGGCCCCAATTTGCCCAGAGTAAGTAGGTGATTACAGAGAGCAGGAAATGCAGATTCGAACCTAAGTCCCCTGACTCCCAGCCGAGCGCGCTTCACAGTGCACCGTGCAGAGGCTTCCATGAATTCAGAGCACCGGCGATCGTCACCGATACAACCGGGCCACGTGGCACATCGCGGCAACCAAAGGAAGCCAGAAGCCCAAAGCAGCACACTGTGTTGTTCCAGCTACATGAGTCATGAAAAGGCGAACTAGAGGAACGAATATAGATCACGGGTCTCGGGCGAGCCGGGCGTCAAGGGGTTGACTACGATGGGCACAAGGGAAATCTGGGGGTGACCGAATGTCGTGTGTTTCAGCTATGGTTACGTGAACGGTACGTATTCGTCAAAACTCAGAACCATACACTTATCACAGGCAAATTCTAATATCAATGCCTTGATTCTCTTTATACCTTAATTTTTTAAAGTAGCCCAAAATAATGACAGTGATGAGAATGAGTGTAATAATACCCTTGAATGCCAAAAAACAGTACATGTTCAGGTACAACGCAGGGTCTTTGAGACGCCCGGTGGTCGGAGCAGGGAACGCTCCGCCGGCCTTAGCCCAGGATTTCCAACTGCAGACTCTCCTCCCGGGAGGTTTTCCAACTGCCCACTCCTGAACCAGTGTGCCCCAACCCCACGCTGGCTTTGCTCCCACCCCACACTGGCCCTCCCAGTCACCTGGTCTGCCTGCCTGCCACTGGGAAGGCCCCCTCCCTGGGCCTCCCCAAATCACCTTGAGTCACAGGTCCGTCCTTCCTCTTGCACGGCTTTCCCACCCCCGCCCCACCTGCCACACCTGGGGATACACCTGTGTGACGCCTCCCTGACAGCCAGCTTCCGGACTCTGCTCCCTCCATCAAGGAGGCCCTAGGAACTCCCTGAGCCCGTTCAGAGACCTCCACAGACGCCCCAATGCGCGATTAATGCCTGCGTTTCCTGCCCACCCCACGGGATCCCTGCCCACTGCTGCCCCGCATCAATTCTAAGCTAATAACAGCCTCAGAATCAGAGTCCGGACCCAGCTGGGAGACCCAGAGAGAAAAGAGAAGATGCCAGGGACGGAAGTCAGAGTCACTGAATCCTAAAATCCCAACAGTCTCTCTCCAGACACCTACAGGGACAGGGAGGTCACCGCCGCCCTTGGACAGCTCTGAAATCCAAAGCTGAAGTCCGACCTTGCCCGTGGCCCTACCACCACTCCCTCCTGCCCCAGGCGCCGCAGAGGAGATGTGGATGACCTTGACCTCGTCCCTCCTGGATCTTCTCCGCCTGTCCACCCGCCCTTGTTTGGAGAGCAGGTGCTCACCAGAGTGTGGGGCAGGGGTCTCTTGGTCATCTGGTCAGGCGAGAACCTCCCATTCTCTCCCATTCCATGATGGGGTCTGAGAAGAATTTAGCTTCATTGCAACAGCATCAGCTCGCTGACCAGGTTAAACTTGCTGTCAGTGGAAATCACTCATGCTGGCCAACAGCTGGTGTTGCTCGCCGCATCCATAATAAGCAATGCCCCTCCCTGGCACTATTAATTGTCTAGCATGTAAATGTGACCTCTTAGCTCCTGTGCTCTCTTCTCTGGCCACCTGACATCGCAGCCTGACTCTCCAAGGGACGTCCGGATGAGCCGGCAGGTCAGGACCTGTCCAATAGATCCCGTTGCACACACCCAGCATTAATGGATCAGGACGCGGACAGTGGGACTACATGGGGCTTGCACAGCTGACCTTGACAGTGAAGGAGTTCCTCAGGCCCCCACAAACCTGGCAGTGTCCCTGCCCCCAACCAAGCTGCCTCAGGGCAGGATCCCGTAAAAAGAGAAGAAAGTCCCAGGGTGAATCTGCTCTGTGTCATTCGGAAGTTGTGGTTCCAGGAACCAGAACGGTCCCGAGTCCTCGAATCTCTTCTAACCAGACAGTCTGAACTCCTGCCTGAGATGTCAAGGATATTCTCTGCCTGGGGGGGAGGGGGCGGGGCGTGCCCCTTCTGAACATTCTCAGATCACCCGGCCAACCGCACATCGCACATCGCGGTGTGTGTTTGGGGGGCGGGGAGGAGGAAAGGGTTTGGGAAATTACCCAAGGGCAACTCCAAGGGCGGGGCTTGGGGTAGCCAGGACACCTGTAGGTGGGGGGGGGGGGGGCGCAGTGGGAAAGGGGTGTGCTCTTAAGACCAGGCCCCCATTCCTTTAGCTTTGCGGGAGAAAACAGACCGAAGAGGTGATTCTTAAGCTTTCCTGGGTCTCTGTACCCTTTGGAAACACACTAAAGTTTCTAGACCTGTAATCAAGGGAAACATACATACACAAACACACACAGCCTCTACACACAATTTACATACTCCCTAAACCTAAACCTCCACAGGACCCATGGGGCCCCAGGTTCTCAACACTCGGATGGGTGGGGAGCCTCAAAGAATTCCGAACGTGGCTCCCTTGTCTGGTGGCTGCCCTACCGGCTTGCATCTCACTGGAGGGACACACATGGTCCACTCCACTCTGAGACCCCCACCCTAAAAGAAGGCCCACGTTGGGAGGGAAATGGGGTTTGCGTGGCCATCCTGGTGTATTCCTTCCGTGGTTGCCCAGAGGGAGGCAACCATCCCATTAGTCCAAAGGGTGGGGCAGCCACAAGAGGCGGGATGGCTCATCCCTCCCACAGCTTCCTTGTAACACTGTCCCATCAGAGAGGCCACCAAGCCCCCAGCCAGACCTGGCCCCCAGTGGATGGCAAGATGTTTGTCCTCCCAGGGCTCAAGACTTCCCGTCTCTAAATTCACTTTCCTGGGACCCATCCCTTACTAACAGCCCTTCCTGTTCTTCCAACTCTTTCCCTTTGGATTATACGTCTTCCTTTCCCTTGCTTTGGTTTTCCCGAGTTCCCTCGTACCGCTTTGGCTACCCTCTCTTGAATTATTCAGCAAATGTTTACTTGAGAGTTACGCAAGCCACTTGCAGCATTTTCCCCATAAGTGCAGCCTCTCAATAGGATGAACGAGCTTCAATTATAAAATGATACATGAATGCATCCAAATTGCAGCGGTTAAACTGCAATTTTCATTGACAAAGATGTGGTCTCCTGGATGCACAGATTATTCCAAATTTCATCAGATCTGAATGGGAATGAATTCCTTACTCTGAATGGCATTTTTAGCCTGATGCTTCTGACTGAAAACTGCCCTTCTTCTATTCTAGAGCACTCAACACCAGGGACTTTGGAGAGGGGTTATTGATCTCCAGTCCTTCTGCCAAGAAAACAGTCAGGCTTATTTCCATGGAGACCAGGGACCCTGAGGACTTGGAAAAACCCCAGAAGAAACTAGTGAGTGGCTCATGGGAGACTGATGAGCCAGCCAGCATGAGACCTGAGGTCCTTTCAGGAGAAAGGCTGCCCGATGTTGACCAGGAGACCCAAGACAGCGCACCCCGTTACTACCTCCCAATCCAGAGGAATTCCATCTTCAACCGAACGGTGAGACGCAGAAGCAAAGGCAGCGCTAGAGGCTCTTCCAGGCAGAACACCGGCCAGCCGGCAGGTCGGTACCAGGGACAGCCGTCACAGCTGCTCCTTGACATCCGTTTGGAGTCAACGGGGCTGAAAGGCCCCAGTTACATGAAAGGAGAATAAAAGGCATTGAAAATTATCAAGGACAGGTCCAGTAAGATGGAACATTTTGAAGCCATTAGCCAAAAAGGATGCAAGTTCCCCCAAGAGGATAAAGTAGATGTACTTCAGGAGAAATGTTGACCCAAATGATACAAGAAGGCTGGTTTCTATTTAAAAGAGGTGTCTTGTTCCAGGACCCAACAAAACCCCCAGACCACATGGATTCTAGGAGGGAAGCTTGGAGCTGTCCACCTCTAAGGACGTCTGGGTACACACGTTTCCTGAGTAGCAAGGTTCTAGCCTGTTCTCTCACTGTGGGCAGGATGGCCAGAGTTTCTAATGCTCCCCAAATATCTGAGATTAATATCTTGGGAGTAGCTTTTCAGCAGGATCCCTAATCTTTTAAACCAGTTCCTGGCACATTTTGTCCTCTCAAAGTGTACTTGACGAGCAGAATAAGGTTCAGACTCGTTTACTAATAGGGGTTGTAAGAGCCGAGCCCTCCTTCCATGGTGCCTTGCCCATGTGGCTGAGCAGGCAGCATGCTGGGGTTGTGGAGTGTGTGATAGTTTCTGAGCCGCTGGGTCCATAGCAGTTGCCACTGGACAGAGAGCGTGCTAGCCTGCGCGTGCCGAAGGGACGACATTAAACTCTGTCAGGTAGTCTTTCGCCATGTGTTAAACCACCCTTGAAACACAGAGACAGAACACTGTTTATTATTTCTCATGATTCTGAGAGTTGTTTGGGTGGCTCCTCTGTCTGGGCCACTTTATCTGGCCTCTGCAGTGAGCTGATGGCTCGTCTGGGGTTGGAAGGTCAAGGTCAGCCTCTTTGGCTGCAAGTGAGCTGGTTGGTCCATGGCGGAGGGGGCAGGGCGGGGTGCAGGCCACACTTGGGACTGCTGATCTTTGCTCCACGTGGTGGTTCATCCTCCAGCACGTTAGCCTGGGTTTGTCCACACAGCAGCAGGGTTCCCACAGAGCAGAAGCCACCAGGTCTTAAGACCCGGGCTCCAGAGCCTGCATAGTCACCTCTCCCACATTCTCTTGGTTCAGGCAGCTCAAAGGGCCAATCCGGATAAAAGCAGATGGAGGAACTGACTCCACTGCTTGATGGAAGGAGCAGCAAAGAACGCGTGGTTGTCTGCCATCTACCAAGAACACGCACAGAATTTTGTGTTGAGCACCGTACGTAGCAAGAGAAGGACATCCGAGGGAACACTATAGTCATGGGGGCTGGGAGGCTGGCACACGACATTACGCTCTCAACTTTGGTGCACGTTTTGAAAATTTCTATAAGCATTAAAAGCACATACTTACACCCAAAGAAAGTGGGAATCTCTGCCCTTGAGAAACCCACACTGTTAAAAAGATCTCATTTTACCACGAGCAAAGTGTCAAAGTTTACAAGTGAGGTAAAGGCAGAGAGTTAGACCTTCTGGTAGGGTTAGGAACGACCCCCCAAAGAAGGTGATGTTTCAGGTGAGCCTTGAAGGATGCAGAAGGACATGGCCAGAAAAAAGGGCAGCTAAATTGAGCACGCGGTCTAGGTACTGTAGCTACTATGCTAGGCAAGCATTTCAAGGGTGTTCTTACCCTACCCATTCTCCAGATTTAAAAAAACAGTAACGGAGGCCCAGAGAGATCGAGTCACTTACCCAAATCACAGAGCCAGCGAGTGGGACAGCTTGAACCAGAGTTCAGATCTTTCTAGTCCCAAAGCCTGTACAGATGGAAAAGGGGGTTAGTGCAGCTCTGCCCAACAGAAATATAATACAAGCTGCATATGTCATTTAATTTTTTACATTAAAAAGTAAAATGAGTAAAATTAATTTTAACAACGTATTTTATTTAACCCTTTACATCCAAAATATTAGCATTTTATCATGTAGTCAATAATTGACATAAAAAATAGTAATGAGATGTTTTACATTCTTTTTCTGGTGCAGTCTTTGAAATCAGTTGAGTATTTTATACTTACATCTCCTCTCAATTTGCATACTGAATTTTCATTGGAAATTCTTGATCTGGATTTGGATTTTCACGAAATGTACAAAGGAGTAAATTTACAACCAGGCAAATGTTATTAAAAAGAGAAACAATCCCCAGATTACTTCAAATAACCTCAAAAGTTTTCCATTAATGAAACTGACAACCGGTTTTTACATTCACATTTAAATTAAGTTTAAAAAACGAAGGGTTTGCTTTTTCAGTCACACGAGCCACATTTCAAGTGGGTAATAGCCCCACGTGGCTAGTGGCTACCACATGGGACCTCACAGGGTTAGAGCACCGCAAGCTCAGAGAAAAGCAGATCCAGCTGCCCAAGGTCAGGGTGGGGGTCTTTCTGAACAGGAGGAAAGGGGAAGGATGAGGCTGGAGAGGGAAACAGGGCTGATGGGTAAAGAGCCTGAAGTGTGTGGTCTCCAACTCTACTGAGGCTGCCGTCACCAGTGCAGACACTGCGGTCACCTCACACCCTGCCACAGTCCAAGCTGCCATTTACGTTCAGACTGTAAATACTCTCACCAGACTCACCGTTTTATTTGTAAAGTGACTCCCTCATTTCACCTCCCTGGGGTTAACCCTCAGGACAGCCCAGCATCCCCTGGTCCAGCAGAAACACTCTGCTCTGCTTCCAGAATGAGCTGCTCAGCCGTGGGCTTCTCTGCTCCACCCGCTAGCAAAGAAAGGAGGCTGGTGTTCTCGGTTCACATTTGTGATCCGAGTCTGGAAGATGAGGACAGGCCCCACTTCACCTGCTACGGGGCACCCTTTCAAAACATACTAGAACACCGACTGACAACCCCAGCTATGACTTATCTGACCCTCTGGAGGAGGTGACAACTTATTATTTAATATCTATCACGACTCGGACATTGTAAGGTTAGATGCCAAAAAGACTGATAAATTGCAAATATTTTTCTGCCCAGTAGAAATGATAATCCCAGTGGTTATGGTCCTACTGAACTCTAAGATTAACCAGGTTTTTTATCCAAGTTTGCAAGTTCATTTCCATATTTTTTTTCCAGCTAAGCATGCACATATGTGTGGATGGATGAATGCATACGTGCATGGCTATGAAGTTTCTCATAAGTATGACTTTCATAGAAATGGCATTCCAGGTCACCTCATGCACAAAAAGAAGCGGCCAATTCTCCTGCAGAGGCCCCACCTCACTCACTTCCTTCCCTTCTCAGGGTGACAATGGCTACTGTCCAATCTCATAGACATAATTGCCTGAAAATGGGAGATGCACATTTCCTAACTCCCTACATTTCTTCCATGTCACAGATTCACTGGAAAATAGCAAATCTGTAAATGAGACCCCGACCTTGAATCTCCCCCAGAGCAGACCAGGTCCCTGGAGAATACCAGCATGGACACACCCAGGAGCCAAGGGAACGAGGTAAGAGACAGCACATCGTGAGGGGCCAGTTCATGACACAATGTAGCAGGGATCATCCTGCAAAGTCTTGATGGGGCAACACTTGTAATTTAAAAAAAAGTAATCATTAGTTGTTTGCATTTAAAAAAAATCTCCACAATTTCCTGAAAAAAAAAATAGCCCTGGAGTTCCCGTCATGGCTCAGCGGTTAACAAATCCACCTAGGAACCATGAGGTTGCGGGTTCGATCTCTGGCCTTGCTCAGTGGGTTAAAGACAGTGTTGCCGTGAGCTGTGGTGTAGGTTGCAGACGAGGCTTGGATCCCGTGTTGCTGTGGCTGTGGTGTAGGCTGGCGGCTACAGCTCCAATTAGACCCCTAGCCTGGGAACCTCCATATGCTGTGAGTGTGGCCCTAGAAAAGGCAAAAAGACAAAAAAAAATAGCCCCAATGTTGTTCTTTTGTTCTCAAACTGGGAATCTGCAGATATTACATACATGGGGAAGCAGAAAAGAAAAATCACCATATCACCACCAGCCAAAGGTTTTTATGTGTTGTAACTGTTTCAAGTCTTTCTCTTCTATATCTTTTATGCATATTTTCTCTTCATAAAACAGGGTCTTAAATACCTGCCACCTTGAAACCTACTAAACCGTACAGGCACATCTTGGAGATATTGAGGAGTCCAGTTGCCACAGTAAAGTAAATGTTACAATAGAGCGAGTGGCACGAAATGTTTGGTTTCCCAGTACATATAAAAGTTATGGTTAAACTATATGGCGGTCCGCTTTGTGTGCAAGAGCGTTCTATCTTTAAAAACATACATACTTTAATTTTAAAATAACTTCATTCTTAAAACTCCTACCATCTCACAACACAGGGTCGTCACAAACGTTCGATTTGTAAGAACAAAAAAACAATATCTGAGAAGCACAATAAAGCAAAATGCAGTAAGGCAAAGTATGCAAGTATATGACACATGCACATCGCTTCATGTTACTAAATATGTGTCTACATAATCATTTAGTGGCTATAAAATAATCTAGAGTATGATTGAATTACGATTAATTAATCATGCTCCTGTTGTTTGGCTATTATATCAGCTGGGATTGAATTTAACTGCTTACAACTGAAAAACCCAAATTACACAGCTCAACAAGGCAGACGCCTATTTGGCTCTTGTGTGAAAGAAGTCTGGAGGGGTGAGACAGCAGCTTCTCACGCCGTCAGGGGCCTGGGCTCCTTCTAGCTTCTCCTCTGCCATTTGTCAAGGGGGCTTCAAGAGATCCACTGGGAAATCTCTGACATTTGGGGGTGGAGGGGCTGGAAAAATCTAGAGGTGAGCCGGCTGACAGCCTGCATGGGAGGTGAGAGATGAGGCTGAGCAGAGAGTGAGGCAAGGCAGAGGAGTATTTTCCTGGAACAGACTGTGGACCCCAAGGAAAGGAACCGGCTCTGGACCACTTTAAAAAGGACTCCACCCAAAAGGCTTCTTGCTGGGGACCAAGTGGACCTTGTCAGAAAGTGGCTGCCAAATCTTGAGGCATGACGAGTGTTCAGCTTGAGAGTTTCACACACGCACCCACAGTGCAGTCAGCAAGGGATCCGATGAGCACCCACAAGTGCCCCGCTTTGAAAGCCCAAATTGCAGCAGGGGTGGGGGGTGGGGTGGCAGGGAGAAAAGAGAGCACAAAGTAGAGGTTTCCCAGCTGTGGGGGGCCTGGATGGCAAAAAGGAGGTGGAGATTTTAAATGACTTCAAGGTGCATTTTTATCCCCAGCCGTAGAAACCATTTGTTTATAACCCAAGAGGGACTGGAAAGCTTTGCCTGAAAGGTCTGCCTGAGAGTTCACCCTAGTCTGGGCAGGCAGGGCCAACCCACAGAGCAGGCTGACCCTGGGAGTGGAAGGGAAGATGGGAGCCCTTCCCGTCTGTCCCCACAAAATCCAGCTTGCCCACCAAAGATACTTGTTCTTCCTTCTGTCTTGGGATGAGGACAGAGGTCCTAGAGAACGTATCTAGGTCAGTCTCAGGAGCCTCACTGTGACAACTGCTTCAGTTACATTTTCTTTTTTTTTTTTTAATGATTTTTATTTTTTCCATTATAGTTTGTTTACAGTGTTCTGTCAGTTTTCTATTATACAGCAAAGTGACCCAGTCACACATACATATATACATTCTTTTGCTCACATTATCCTCCATCATGCTCCATCACAACTGACTAGATATAGTTCCCAGTGCTATACAGCAGGATCTCATTGTTTATCCATTCCAAGTGCAATGGTTTGCATCTATTAACCCCAGATTCCCAGTCCATCCCACTCCCTCCCCCTCCCGCTTGGCAACCATAAGTCTTTTCTCCAAGTCCATGAGTTTCTTTTCTGTGGAAAGGTTTATTTGTGCCATATATTAGATTCCAGATATAAGTGATATCATATGGTATGTCTTTCTCTTTCTGATTTACTTCACTTAGTATGAGAGTCTCTAGTTCCATCCATGTTGCTGCAAAAGGTATTATTTTGTTATTTTTTATGCTGAGTAGTATTCCATTGTGTATATGCACCACATCTTTTGAATCCACTCATCTGTCAATGGACATTTGGGTTTTTTCTCTTGTCTCCTTGGTGAGTCTGGCCAGAGATTTGTCAATTTCGTTTACCTTTTCAAAGAACCAGCTCTTGGTTTTATTGATTTTTTTCTATTGTTTTTTGAATCTCTATTTTATTGATTTCCTCTCTGATCTTTATGATTTCCTTCTTTCTGCTTACTTTAGGTTTTGTCTGTTCTTCTTTTTCTAATTAATTTAGGTGGTGGGTTGTCAATTTGAGATTTTTCTTCTTTTTTGAGGAAGGTCTATATAACTATGAATTTCCTCTAAGCACTGCTTTTGTGACATTTCATAGATTTTGAATGGTTGTGTCTTCATTATCATTTGTCTTGAGGTATTTTTTAATTTCCTTTTTGATTTCCTCATCAACCCATTGGTGTTTTAGTAGCATGTCGTTTATTCTACTTGTAGTAAGTTTTTTCTCATTTCTTTTCCTGTGATTGATTTCTACTTTCATGCCATTGTGGTCAGAGAAGACACTTGAAATAAATTCTATACTCTTAAATTTGTTGAGGTTACTTTTGTGTCCAAGTATGTGGTCAATCCTTGAGAATGTTCCATGTACACTTG
This sequence comes from Catagonus wagneri, assembly GCA_004024745.2. NCBI lineage: Eukaryota > Metazoa > Chordata > Mammalia > Artiodactyla > Tayassuidae > Catagonus > Catagonus wagneri. The sequence goes on from PVHT021183553.1 coordinate 4,911,007, forward strand.
AGAAGAATGTATATTCTGATTTATTTGGAGGTAATGTCCTGAAAATGTCAGTCTAGCTTGTCTATTGTGTCTTTTAGGATCTCTGTTGCCTTATTGATTTTCTGTCTAGAGGATCTGTCCATTGATATGAGTGGGGTGTTAATGTCTCCTACTATTATTGTATTCCCATCAATTTCTCTTTTTATGTCTGACAGTACTTGTAAGTACTTGGGTGCTCTTATATTAGGGGCATATATGTTGATGATTGTAACATCCTTTTCTTGAATGGATCCTTTAACCATTAAATAGTGTCCTTCTTTGTCTTTCTTTATGGTCTTCATTTTAAAGTCTATTTTGTCTGATATGAGTATTGCAACTCCTGCTTTCCTTGTACATTGGCATGAAATATGTTTCCCTATCCCCTCACTTTCAGTCTATATGTGTCCTTTGCCCTAAGGTGAGTCTCTTGTAGACAGCATATTGTAGGCTTTTGCTTTTTTATCCAGTCTGCCTCACTGTGCCTTTTGATTGGAGCATTTAAGGTCCATTGAAATTTAAGGTAGTTATTGATAAATATGTATTTATTGCCATTTTAAACCTTGTTTTCCAGTTGATTCTATGTTTCTCCCTTGTTCTTTTTTTTTTTTTTTTTTTGGTTGGATGATTTCCATTTATTTTATGCCTGTGTACTTTTTAGTTTTTGTGAATGTTTGGTTTTGATTTGTGGTTGCCCAGTTTTTCAGTACATTAACCCCTTCCTATATCTGCTTGCTTTAGTCTGATAGTCATATAGGCTAAAACACATTATTTAAAAAAAAAAAGAATCTAGATTTTCTTACTTTCATTCCCCACATTCTATTATTTTGAATTCCTTTTTTAACATCTTCATGTTTGTCCTTTTGCTGTTCCTTTATCATCACTTTTACAGTAGGTTGTTTTTCTTCTTCCTCTTTTCAATCTATATACTGGCTTATTTAAGTGATTAATTTCCACTTGTGATTTCCTCCATCCTATTTCTTCTTACTTCTTTTTTATTTAGAGAAGTGCTTTCAGTATTTTTTAGAATGGGTTTAGTATTGCTGTACTCTTTTAGCTTTAGTTTGTTGGAGAAATTATTTCTCCTTTTATTTTAAATAAAATTCTTTCTGGGTAGAGTATTCTAGGCTGCAAAATTTTCCCTTTTAGAATTTTGAATATATCTTGCCACTCTTTTCCGGCCTGTAGTATTTCTGTAGGGAAATCAGCTGATAGCCTTATGGGGGTTCCCTTAAAATTAACACTTGTATTTCTCTTGCTGCCTCCGGAATCCTCTTTTTATCTTTAACTTTTGCCATTTTTATTATGTCTTGATGTGGGCCTGTTTGGAATCAACTTGTTTGGGGCCCTCTGTGCTTCCTGTATCTTGATATCCATTTTCTTTAGATTTAGAAAGTTTTCAGACATAACCTCGTCAAATATATTTTCAATCCCCTTTTCTTTTTCTTCTCCTTCTGGAATTTCTATTATGCATAGATTGGCCTGCTTTATATTACCCCATATTGCTTTTGGTTTTCTGTCTGCTGTCTTGATTGGGTGATTTCCATTATTCTATCTTCCTAGTCACTAATTCTTTCCTCTGCATTATTCATTCTGCTCTTTAGTGCCTTTAGCTCAGTTTGCATCTCTGCAAATGAATTTTCTAATTTTTCTTGGTTCCTCCTTATATTTTCTAGTTCCTTCTAAAGTAATCTGCATTATTGTTTATATGCACTCAATTCCTTCATATTCACCCTTAATTCCTTATTTTCATTATCTCCGTTTTGAACTTGGTGTCTATTAGACTGCAGAAATCTGTTTCATTGCTTGCTGCTTCAGGTGAATTCTCCTTGTTCTTTTAAATAGGAATGGTTTCTGAGCTTCTTTATCTTGCTTATATTTTTCTTTTTCTGTGAGTTTAGGGAAACCAAACTGTAGTCTTAGAGGGCTATTTCTATGTAAGAGTGACTCTTTTTATTTTGTGAGGGGTTACTATTTATTTGGGGCATGGGAGTTTGGATATTTGCTGTCTCTTTCTTTGGTGTGAGCAGGCTGTTATCCCCAGGGTGGTGACCGTGTTTCAGGGAAAAGGAGGCAACAGGTAGGGCTAGTAGTCATTGTCTAGTTGTTGGGCTCTTGCCAGTAGCAACGACCTGCAGGAAGGTGGTGCAGGCTACTCCTAGTTGCAAAGTCCTAGGAAGTGGTAATGAGCCTTAGGCAGATTTAGGAAGGGCCCAGATCATTTGACAGTGGCAGTGGCAGGGTGTGTGTGTTCCCAGGGCAGTGAAAGCAACAACAGGTGGTGTTTGGTTGCAGTGCCTTCCTCTGTGGTGCCCTCTGAGGTGACTGGGGCTGCAAGTGGTTTCTGTTCACAGAACCCTAGTGGTAGCAGGCCAGACCTCCCTCTGGTTTCTGAGATGATTGCAGTGGTTAGCTCCCTGCCACCTTTAGACCACACAAGAAGCACCCCATCCCGCTTTGCCCATGCAGGAGGTGCTGTGCAGGCTGTTCCTAGTTGCAGAGTCTTGGGAAGGGACAGTGATCAAGCGGGTGGGCACTGCCCAGAGTGTTTGGCAGTGGCAGCAACAGGGCAGGTGTGTTCCCAGGAGAGTGAAAGCAATAATGGGTGCTGCAGTACCCTCTTTTTTGCTGAACTCTGAAGTGACTGGGGCCGCAGGTGGAGCCTGTTCACAGACCTCTAGTGGTGGCAGGCCACGCCTCTCCCTGATTTCTGAGATGATTGCTGTGATGTCCCTGCTACCTATAGATCACACAAGAGGAACTGTGTCACGTTTAGCTCCCTGCTGCCCTTAGCTCACACAAGAGGTGCCCGGCCACCGGTAGCCCGCACAGGAAGCACCCAGTCTCCCAAAGCCTGAGTAAGACACCTCTCATCACCTGTAGCCTGTGCCAGTCACCCTGCCCTCTGAGAGCCCACACATGCACAGGGAGATTCCTATGGTGGTCTGTCCTTCCTCCTCTCGTCCTCCCCAACAATGGCACCTTGCTTCTCCTGCAGGCTCAGACCTCCTCCTGGGTTCCCTTGGCTGTGGCATTCCACTCCTCAGCCCCATGGAACACCGCTCCCTAGCCCCTCAGGCTGTCCCCACACAGCCCCCACTAGTCCTCTCCCCGAAACTGACCTCTAGAGCCTGAGTCTCAGCGCCCAGCCTCCACCCGAGTGTCTCAGGCTGTGGTGTCCAGGGCGTTGGTGCAGATGATCTGTGTGGCTCTCACTCTGCTTTGCCCTCTTCAGTCTAGCCACTGCACTTTTCTCAGCGACTTTGAGGTCCCTCCGTCTTGGCGGATCTCTCCATTGATTAGGTGGCTTCCCAGGATGTGGGTTCCTTTTCTCTTTCACAGCTCCCTCTCAAGAATGAGTGTCCTGTCCTGATTCCTTTTCTCTTTTTTTCTTTTTTCTTTTGTTCTACCTAGTTATGTCGAGGGTTTCTTGCCCTTCTTGGAGGTTTAAGTTCTGCTGACAGTGTTCAGTAGATGTTCTGTGTGAATCATTCTACATGTAGATGTGCTTTTTTGATGTGTTTGTGGGAGAAGGTGAGCACCGCGTCTTCCTCCTCTGCCATCTTGATCCCCCTCCTCTCAATTATGTTTTCTGAGCTGGATTTCCATGGCCAGTAAGTCACAATGTACTTGCTACAGAAAAGCTTTCTAGACAAAAACCTCCTGATGGCCTGTTGGGCTCCCAGAGGTTTGAGTAACTACTTGTATAGATAAAATCCAAAATATGAGTTTCTCCTGGGAAACTTTACTGTTTGACAGTAACGAGCCACCACGTCAGTGTGTGATGTGAGATGTCTGGGGTACCGTTACTGTGTGTGCTGTCCATGCTCTTCTGCTCACCCCTCACTATAGCACCTGGGCATTCAGAGGCACAGAACTTCATTCACATAAAGTAATTTCATCCCTGCTCTTGGCCACATCTCTGCATCCCTGTCTTTGTACACTGGCTCCCTTGTGTAAAGTGCCATGCTTGACTCTGAGCATCTCTTGTTCACTTTCCATGGTCACTTTCCCAATGCCATTAGCCATCCATTCCTGCTGGAGTCTCCTTTGCTCTAAGCCAGGAAACTAATCCTCTGCCTCATTGCTGATTTGCTCATGTACATGCAAGCTTTATGATCTAAATTTAACAAAAGAAAAAAAAAAGGAAAAGGAAGAGAACCCCTGTATTGTACAAAGACTGGAAGCAATGAAGGACAAGAGTAGTATCTCATGCTTGGCCCCAAATATTTTATCCTTCTTTTTTGTAACTGTCATATAGTAAGTGGTTTCATAAAGGCAATTTTAATAGTACTTATTAAAGGAAATTTTACAACAAAATGTACAAATCTTGGGTCTACAGCTTGATGAATGCATTAGGCAGCTTGTGCTGCCATAACAATATACTGCTGACAGGGTGCTTAAACAACAGAGATTTCTCACAGTTCTGGAGGCTAGAAATCAGGATGTCAGCATTGTCAGGTTCCGGGAGGGCTCTCTGCCTAGCTTTCAGGAAGCCACCTTCTTGCTGTGTTCGCACATGGTGGAGAGAGAAAGTAAGCTCTGGGCTTTCCCTCTTTGTGGGGGCCCCACCCTCATAACTTCATTAAAACCTAATTACCTCCAAAAGACCATTACTTTGGGGGTTAGGGCTTCAACATATAAACTTGGGGTGATAATAGTTCAGTCCGTAGCAATGAATGTTTTTTTTATTAACAATGAATTTTATTTCAGTTATAGGTGTACAAAGATCACAAGTCAATACGATAGATTTTGTGTCCCAAACCCACAGTGCATCCCCCCACCCCCTAGATTGTCTTATTTGAAAAACCAAGGTTTTCCAAGATCTGTGAGTCATTGTCTGTTCTTCAAAGAAGTTCATTGTGTCTCTTTAGTTTACACATGTAAGCGGTAGCATTGGGTGTTGCTATCTAATTGTCTGACTGGTTTCACTTCGTACGATAATTTCTAGGTTCAACCATGTTGCTATAAATTTTGTTATTCCGTTCTTTTTAATGTCTGAGTAATAGTCCATTGTGTGTCTGTACCATATCTTCCCTATCCATTCCTCTGTTGATGTGTATTTAGGTTGTTTCCATGACCTGGCTTCTTCCCTCTCTAGCTGCTTTAGATGTAAAGTTAGGTTGTTCATTTGAGCTTTTTCTTGTTTCCTGAGGTTGGCTTGTATTGCTATATACTTTCCTCTTAGAACTGCTTTTGCTGAATCCCAGAGGTTTTGGAGTGTCGTGTCTTTGTTGTCATTTGCTTCTAGGTATTTTTTAATTTCCTCTTTGATTTCTTCAGTGATCCATTGGTTGATTTCTTGTTTTTGTATCCATTCGGCTAGTCTATGTCTTTTGGTTGGGGCATTCAGTCCATTAACACTTGAGGTAATTACTGATATATATGTTCTTATTGCCACTGTATTAACTGTTTGGGGTTTTTTTGCTCTTTTTTTTTTTTTTTACCCTGAAGTTTTGATATAGGAGTCTATATACAAATGAGATTGTTTTAAGTTGTTGGTTTCTTAATTGCACGTGCGTCTCCAGTGACCTGCATTTGTGATCTCTTCTCACGATTTCTGATTTTGGTAGCATAGTTGTGCATGGATGATTTAGTATCTTTATTGTATGTATGCCTTTCCTGGTGAGCCTTGTCATTTGCGGTGTTTTTGTTTCTGGTTGTGGCTTTTTCTTTTCTGACTAGAGAAGTTCCTTTAAGATTTGTTGTAAAGCTGGTTTAGTGTTGCAGAAATCTCTTAGTTTTTGCTTATCTGTAAAGGTTTTGATCTCTCCTTCAAATCTGAATGTGAGCCTTGCAGGGTAAAGCAATCTTGGTTGGAAGTTTTTCCCTTTCATCACATTTAGTATATCATGCCACTCCCTTCTGGCCTGTAGAGTTTCAGATGAGAAATCTGCTGATAACCTTATTGGGGTTCCCTTGTATGTCATTTGTTTCTTTTCCCTAGCTGCTTTCAATATTTTCTCTTTGTCTTTAATTTTGGTCATTTTGATTAATATGTGTCT
>PVHT021183553.1:4918026-4979270 GCA_004024745.2 Catagonus wagneri
TCTGGCCTGTAGAGTTTCAGATGAGAAATCTGCTGATAACCTTATTGGGGTTCCCTTGTATGTCATTTGTTTCTTTTCCCTAGCTGCTTTCAATATTTTCTCTTTGTCTTTAATTTTGGTCATTTTGATTAATATGTGTCTTGGGGTGTTCCTCCTTGGGTTTATTTTATATGGTACTCGTTGCGCTTCCTGAATTTGAGTGAGTGGTTCCTTTCACATATTAGGGAAGTTTTCGGCTATTATCTCTTCAAATAGTTTTTCTGTCCCCTTCTCTCTCTCTTCTCCCTCTGGCACCCCTATAATATGGATATTGGTGCGTTTAACATTATCCCAGAGTTCTCTGAGACTCTGCTCATTTCCTTTCAATCTTTTATCTCTTTTCTCTTCTGCATTAGTGATTTCCACTAATCTGTCCTCCACCTCACTGATTCGTTCTTCGGCCTCCTGTATTCTATTATTGGCTGCTTCTAATGAATTTTTTATTTCAGTTATTGTATTTTGTATCTCTTCTTGTTTAACTTTTACAGCTTGTATTTCTCTGTTCATTGTTTCCTGTAAATGATCAATCTTTGCCTCCAGTCTATTTCCAATGCCTTGCATCATCTCCAGCATCAACAGTCTAAAGTCTCTTTCTGAGAGTCTGATAATCTCCTCATCACTGAGCTGTTTTTCTGGGCTTTTCTCTTTCTCCCTTATCTGGGTTAGAGTTTTCTGTCTTTTCATTTGTATAGGTTTTTGGTGTGGTGACCTTTTTGCCAACAATAAAGTTGTAGCCTCTCTTAGTTCTGGCGTTTGCCTCCCCTGTGACTAAAGTTGGTATGGGCTGGGCTTGCTGTAGGCTTCCCCGATGGAAGGGACTGATGCCTGCCCACTGGTAGGTGGGGTTGATTCCTATCCCTCTGATGGGTGGGGTTTTGTCTCTGGATGAGATTAGAGGCTGGCTGTGTGCCTGAGGGGTCTTTAGGCAGCCTGTTTAGTGATGGGTGGGGCTGTGATCCCACCTGGATTATTGTTTGGCCTGGGGCTTCTCAGCGCTGATGGGAGGGACCAGATTTTCCCAGAAATGGCCCCTCCAGAGAAATGCAGGCTGATGAATGTTCCCGAGAGCTTCGCCTCCAATGCCCTTCCCCCACAACAAACCCCTATTTTCCCAGGAGATCCTCCAAGAATTGCAGTAAGGTTCCACCCGGATTCCTATGGAAACTGCTTTGCCCTGGGACCCAGTGCCCGTGAAAGTCTGTGTGTGCCTTTCAAGAATGGGGTCTCTGTTTCCCCCAGTCCTGTGGAGCTCCTGCACACAAGCCCGAGGGCTCTTTCTCCCTGTGCCCGATCCCCAGGCGTGGGGTTTTGACGTGGGGCTCAGAACTCTCAGTCCTGTAGCTGAGTCTCTGTGATGCAGTTACTTTCCAGTCTGTGGGGCTTCCCACCCGGGAGGTATGGGGTTGCTTCTATCGCGTAATCACCCCTCCTACCTCTTGATGTGGTCTCCTCTTTGTCTTCTGGAGTAGAGTACCTTTTTTGGAAGTTTAGAGTCCATTTGGTTGAAGGCTGCCCGGCATTTGGTTGTAGTTTTGCTGTTTTTCGGGAAAGAAGTTGAACTCTAGTCCTTCTATTCCGCCATCTTAATCCAATCTCCATAGCAATGAATGTTTAAATACATGTACACCCACCCAATTAGAACAAGATCTAGTACGTTAGATCTTAGCCATGAAGCTAAGACCCTTTTCCTGTTAATACCCATTCCCTCTCAGAGAGAGCCATCTTCTGATTTCTAGCACCATTAGATTAATTTTGCTGACTCTTGAACTTCATAAAAATGAGATCACACAGCGTGTCATCTCTGGTGCCTCTTACTTTGCTCAATATAATGTTTGAGATTCATCAATGTGTTTGTATCAGATTGCTATTTTTTCTTCTTTCCTTTTTTTTTCCTTTCTGCAGCATATGGAAGTTCCCCAGGCGAGGTGTTGAACTGGAACTGCAGCTCCAGCCATAGCAATGCAAGATCTGAGCTGCATCTGCATCCTTTGCTGCAGCCTGCAGCAACACTGGATCCTTAACCCACTGAGCAAGGCCAGGGATCGAATTTACATCCTCATGGGTACTAGTTGGGTTTTAACCTGCTGAGCCACAATGGGAATTCCCAGATTGCTTTCTTTTTTTATTGCTAAGTATTACCACAATTTGCTATCCATCCCTTTGTTGAGTATTTGGATGGTTTCTAGTTTTCGACTGTTGTAAAGTTGCTATAAATGTTCTTCGACAAGTCTTTTGTGGATGTACACACTCATTTCTCCAGGGTATATACCAAGGACTGGAAGTGCTGGGTTTTGGGATAGGTCTTATTTAACATTATTGGGACGAGCCAAATAATTTCTCAAAATGAATGATTATTTTATACTCCTATCAGCAAGACATCTAAGTTCCAATTGCTCTAGATCTTCACGGATGCTTGGCTGTCTCTGTGACTGTATCCCTTCTAATTTATTGTGGTTTTTTCACTGTGATTTTAATTCATATATCCCTGATGATTCATGATGTTGAGTAACTTTTCATATGTTTTTTGGCCATTCGTGTATCTTCTGTGAAGTTCTTGCTCAAGTCTTTTGCCCATTTTTTTTTAAATTTGTACAATTCTTTATATATTTTGACTAGAAGTTCTTGGTCTAATAAATGTACTGAGAATATGTTCTACCAGTCTGTGGGTCATCTCTTAATTTTCTTGTCTTTTAAGAAGCAGAAGTTTATTTTGATGAAGACTAACTTAATTTCTTTCTTTTATTGTTTGCCCTTTTCTATTCTAAGAAAGATCTGTCTACTTCAAAGTGAAGGATATTCTTCTATGTTTTTCTTATGGCCATGTTACACTTTTAGCATTCACATTTAGGTCTATGGTCCATATGGAAATCCAGCTGCTCTGGTATCATTTATTAAAAAGACCTCTTTCCTCCAGTGAACTTGGTATCGGTTTGGTTTTGACTATGTTTTTCCAAAAATCCACTGACTACAGACACATGGGTCTTTTCTGGACTTTTATTCTTCTCATTGATCTAATTGTCTTTCCTTATGCCATTATCACACTGCCTTAAATACAGTAGCTTTATGCTAAGTCTTAAAATCTGGTAACATAAACCCTCCCACTTTGTTCTTTTTTTAAGATTGCTTGGCTATATTAAGTCCTTTGCATTTCCATGTAAATTTTAGAATCAGTTTGTAAATTTATATTCCAAAAAAAATATCTGCTAGAATTTTGGTTAAAATAGCATTGTCTATATAGATTAATTTGGAGATAATTAACAATTGAAGATTGAACATTTTATGATGCAAATCTATGGACATGTTCTAATTTTCCATTTATTTAGGTAATTCTTTTTCTTTTAGAGCCACACCTGTGGTATATGGAAGTTCCCAGGCTAGCGGTTAAATCAGACCTGTGGCTTCCAGCCTATGCCACAGCCAGAGCAATGCCAGATCCAAGCCACGTCTGCAACCTACACCACAGCTCACAGCAACACGGGATCCTTAACCCACTGAGTGGGGCTAGGGATCAAACCTGCATCCTCGTGGATACTAGTCAGGTTCATAACCCACTGAGCCACAACAGGAACTCCCTAGATAGTTCTTAAATTAATCCAACAATGATTTTACATTTTTAGCATAGAAGATTTACATATTTTAATTATGATTTATTCTTATGCATGGGTTTTGATCCTTTTTTGCCAGTGTTTTGTAATTTCATTTTTAGTTGTTTATTGGTAGTATGCATAAACACAGTCTTTGCATGTTCACTCAGTATCCTATGACCCTGACAGGCTCACTTGTTAGTTCTGCTTCTATATTCTTTTGGATTCTCTCTGCACACAATCCTGCCATCTAGGAATAGTCTTAGTCCTTTCTTTCTAAATGTTATGGCTTCTATTTGTTTTTTCTTGTCTTGTTGCATTGGTGAGAGCGTCCATTATGATATTTAGTGGTGAGAATAGGAATTCTTGTCTCATTCCTGGTCTCAGTTGCTTTGCCTGCAAAGATCAGAGCCTACTCAGATTTACTCAAGTAAAAGGGGCATATTATAATATTATAAGGATGATGGCATCCCAAAGAGGCCAAGTATAAGAGATGTAGCCCAAATTTACAGGAAGGGAAAGACATCAGGAGCACTACTGCCTTCTCTTCTCAGGGGCCATAGGGCCCACTCCTTGCTGCTCTCTGTGAACTCATCTGTTCTCCTGCTCTCTCCCCAGACCAGTTTCTTCTCTGCTTGTCACTTTGTACTTGATCCAAAATGGCAGCTATAGCCAGTATGATAGTTCAGCTGGGCTCTCCATAGCCAACAGGGACTTTTATGTCTCTTAGAATTTCTGAGGAAAAGAATCTGACTGGCCATCCTTAAGGTCAGGTGTTTATCTCTGAGCCAATCAGCTAAAAGAACAGGAGGCAGAAGGAACTGTGTTGGGGAGAATCTTTAAGAAGTATGTGAAGAAGAGCCAGGCACCCAAAACGTATCTCATGTAGTTAGAGTCTGGGCCCCACACAAGAGAACACCAAAGGGGCTTGGCTGAGGTGAAGTTAGAGCAGCAGGGGCTGAAGGGTAGGTTAGAGGGTTAGAGTCTTCTGAGATCCAGATGGCCCAGGAACAAGCCCTCCATTTGCTAGAATTTTGGGTGGGGCTGATACGAAGCATGTGAAGCTCTTCTTAGTGGTCATTACCTGTCCTCAGATGTTCTAGAATTATCTGCAGCTCACCCAATGGTGTCTTGCGACGCCTCTTCCATATGCTCACAAGCGGTGGGGGGTGGGGGTTCATGGTGCTGCTGGACAGTGCAGCAGGAGGGGAACACAATGACTATAGGCAGATGTACTAGAAAAAGGAGTACAGAAAGGGAACTCATGGCTACCGAGTTCCTATACATGCATCCTCTCTTCAGATTCTCTTACATTATTCCCTTTTCACAGATTAGAAAACTAAGACTCAACAAAAGTTAGTAACGAGCTTGAGGTTGCATAACTAGTAAGAGAGACAGAGCATAAACCCAGAGCCATGATCTCCCACCCTGAAGGCTGCACTGATGGCGGCACTGCCTGAGTAAACTTGGCTTTGAGAAGGAGGGCGTCCCTGTTAACCTGCCCACAGCGGGCAAAACCCAGAGGCAACCCCAATCCAACACCAGATTGGCCCCTTGGGGATCTTCTCAAGTCAAGGTGTTGTAAGTTGGGTCTTTACTTATGCAATGTCCCAGAAGTTATTTCACATCATCAAAGTACCAAGCTGATAAATATATATATATATATATATACATATATATATATATATATACACACACACATACACACACACACATACATGAGAAAAGAATAGAAATTCAAACATGTGCCTTTATGAATTGACATTTCTATATAAAATTAAACTACATTGTAAAATTTCACATGGGGCAATTTTTCTACATAAACTGAACAGACTGGTGCTCCTTAAAATATATGTCCCCTGACCCTCCAACTGAAAATACCTTGTCTTTTCCTGGCAATGCCCTGAGGGAATTGCAGGAGTTCTGAATTGTTCCAAGTAGGGTCAGCCTGCATTAAACATTGGAATCACCCCAGGGCTGACACTCAAGGTGCAGCCAGGGGCAACCTCATAAGTGTTAACAGCTCTGCTCTAATTTGTCCAGCCATACCATCTTAATTATTAAATATTATGACTATTATCCCTGGATCCAACTCCAAACTGCCATTGCTATGCAATCCAACACTGCCATCAAACACGCATGACACTTGTGAGTCTTTGAATGTTGAAATAGGGCAAGGACCAGGTTCCATACGGGAAACTGTATCTGTTTCCATGGAAACATACACGTTCCATGTATTGTAACCCTGGGGGAAGCTCGTCAGATGTTCACAAACGCTAGTTTGGGTTGTCACTAGGAGAGCCTCACAGCCTTTACAATCTGTAAATACGAGAAACAAATGTTGAGACACTGCAGATGGGGGGCTCCCTCTTTTTTCCAAGGAAGCTGTTTTCAGGTTTTGCCATTTGTCAGTCACTCGGGGCAATACCAGAGCTGAAGAAATTAGAGCCTCACGTAATCAGTCTTTAGAGCTACTGATTTCTAAGAAACACAGGAGAGAGGAAAACCACACGGCACGGTCGCAATCAGCAAGATCCGGGCAGAACGGACCCAACTTCTCAATGAAGTACAAGGGAAAACACGCAGGCAGACAGCGATTCAAAGGGACTCAAGCAACATCCACCAGCTGCGCCGTGTAGACCTTACTTGAATCTTGTTTCAAGCAAACACAGCCTCCCTTTTCTGGGACAGAAAGTTTCAGAGACAATCAGGGCAATTTAAACGTGGATCAGATGTTTGATAATACTGAGAAGTTGTTAATTTTTTTTAAGGCATGATAAAGGTAGTATAGTTATTTTTAACGTCTTTTGCTTTTAGAGACATTCTGAAGCATTTTAGATGAAATCATAGGATGTCTGGGATTTGCTTCCAAATAATCCAGGCCCAGGAAGGCGTGGGCAGGACCAGAGATGGGAGAAGTTAAGCCACGAGTCTCTGACTGTTACAGCTGGTGTCAAGCATTGGGGGGGTTCCCTATACTTTTCTGTCTATTTCAGCATATATTTGAAGTTTTTTCCACAATAGCTCACTTTTTATTACATTTTTTTAACACTTATTTAAAAAAAAAATAAAATGGCAGGAGCAGAAGAGACCCTTCAGCCCCCGCCCCATCCCCCCGCCTGTGTCTCCTCCTCCAAGGGGTTGGGCAGAATCATCAGCTCCCATCACTGATCAAGGTGGCCTAGCGGACATCGACCGTCTGCTCCTTTGAGGCAGGACCACACCAAGTTTTGTTCCCCCCGTGCACCTGCTATGAGTCTGACCCACCAGGAACACTTCACAGTGGCAGAGGCAAGGAGGCTCCCCGGGCAGAGGTTACATCCTGGGAACTTGAAGAGCCCCTGAAGGCATCCCCGAAAAGTCTCATCCAGTCATGGCCCAGGACTGTGCAGACTAAGGTCTCCCAAAGCGGATTGCAACGTCACCGGGTCAGGTTAATACTCTGGGCAGCAGGAAGGCAGCGGCTTCAATGCAGAGGGGGTTCCCTGCCCAGCTGCCTCTTGAAGGTAACACACTTGCCCAGCTCCCCCAGTAGGAGAGGAGAGCCAGTGCCCTCAGCAACAAAGAATGCAAATGCACTAAACTTCCTCCCCTGGGCCCTGGCTAAGCCCCGGGAGTGCCCACTCTGCGTGTGCGCCGTGAGCAAAGGACACTGAAGCACCCAGAGGATCTCAGGCCACGTGGACGTGGTAACTGAAGAGATTCAGATTTTCTGTCTCTGAAATCGTTTCTATTCTTACCCTGTCTCAGAACAAATATAACTGTGACTTATGTTTCACAGTTCATGCAGCTAATTTCATATACTTTTGACAGCTCTATCTTATTTTCAGCAGTTCTGAACTTTTCTTCCCTTTGGGATGTTGAAGCAGCAGATCCCCCACTGCCCCACTGGGCCACCCCCCACCCACCCAGGGGTGAAGGGCAAGCGGCTCTTTCAGGGGGACCTTGAGATGGGCCCGGCCCAGAGGTGACCAGACAGGGGCTCAGGAATTTGCAAGGAACTCAGATCTTAATGGGTTGAATGGATAGTCTCCCAGACCTGCTAACTCATTTAACAATAATAGGTATTGGGCTGAGCTTGAAGCACGGGTTTTACCAACATAATTGTGTCTTTGGTATTTTGAACTGTGGACATCTTCTCACTTGTTAAACTGTCTTTTTAGGTTTACTTTGGTTACTCCAGTTTACCTTTCTTCTAATTCTTAGGTTTCCTTACTTCTGTCCTTCTCAGTCTATATCTTAATCACCTTTGAAATGTCTTCCTTTTGCATTTTACCTTTATCATTATTAAAATCCAGTGCTTCTGGCTTTAAGAATAAAGTCTGTGTGTGTGTGTGTGTGTGTGTGTGTGTGTGTCGGGCTGGGGGGTAGGATTTGAAATTATCTTTGTTTAAATCCTTAAGCTTTTGGGGATTTGCAGCTTTTAACTTATTTTCTTTGCTACTTCTTTTTAAGCTAGAATCCTTTTTACTTCCTTTTGGTGTGTTTGCTTGACTGTTTAGAACCGTAACTTTTCAGTAACCTAATTTTGTTCTTAAATTATTATTTTACTGGTTCTAGCCCTTCTGCATAATAATTATTCTGTTTCCTCTGTTAGCCATGATCCTGTATCTTATTGGTTGTATTTTTTCCATTCTCTCATATTCTTAATTTTAAAATTTTTCCCTCACGGGCTGGCTCCGAGGAGGATGTGGAAGGCAGGGTGATGGACCCAGGAAGCCTATTTCTCTGGCCTTCAAGACCCAGGAGGTTCCTCATACAGGCAAGAGATCAGAGCGGTTCAGGGCGGGCCTTGAGTCCTGGGTTGTCCTCAGAGCAGCATGTGGTTTGGGTAAATAAATTCTCACACCTCCCAAGCCTCAGTCCCTCCTACGATGAGGAAAAGAGCCGAGTATGAAACCAGAAAACACACAGACAGGGCCCGGAACAGACACACACACTGTAAACCGCATCCGTCTTTGGGGGCGATCGGAACACACCTACAGTGTGGTTTCATTTTTGCAAAATTCAAAAACCTGCCAAACTAAATACGGTGGGCTGCCTCGGGCACAAAGCCTGAACCCAATCTTCGAAAATCTCAGAAAAAAGCCTCAACAAAATCATTGGCTTGAAATCACCGTGTCCAGGTGACAGAGGCCAGGCAAGGACCGAGGAGGTGCTCCAGACGGGAGACCAACGAGCCGGACACACGGACACCCTGGGTGACCCTGGATTGGGTCGTTCAGCTGTAAAGGACACGAGTGAACCATAGGCAAAATCGGAGTGGAGTCTGCACAGGCGTTGGCAATAGTGTATCAAAGTCAATTTTTCTGATTTGAGTGCCCGTATTTTGGTTATAGAGGAGCTGGTCCTTGGTTGTAGAAAACACACTAAAACGTACTTGCAGAGGAGACGTCAGATCGGCAACTAACTCTCCAAGTGTTCAGAAAAAGTTGAGAAAGTTTCGGGAATTCCCGTCGCGGCTCAGTGGTTAACGAAACCGACTAGGAACCATGAGGTTGCGGGTTTGATCCCTGGCCTTGCTCAGTGGGTTAAGGATCCAGCGTTGCCGTGAGTGGTGGTGAAGTTTGCGGCTCGGATCCCACATTGCTGTGGCTGTGGCATAGACCGGCAGCTACAGCTCTGATTCGACCCCTAGCCTGGCAACCTCCACATGCCGCGAGTGCGGCCCTAAAAAGCAAAAAAGGAATGAAGAAAAAGGTTCTTTGTATTATACTTACAGCTTTCAAAATTCTTTTAAAATGTAAGAAAAACTTTAAAATATCTTGAACCTTGAAAAAGAAAAAAAAAAGACTGTGGGCTCTTAACACAGACTCCCAAGTTTGACTCCTGCTCCATCATTTATTAGGAGTGACCTTAGGCAAGTTCCTCAGGCTTGCTTTGACTTGGTTTATGCATCTTTAAATTGAGGATAATAGCAATGCTTAACTCATTGGAGGCATTGTGGGAAAAAAAAGAATAAATTAATATCTATAAAGTGCTGAGATCCATGATCAAGGTCCAACGTGTGTTACCTGTTACTAAGTCTCAAGGATTTAAAATTGCTCTCCCTTCAGGGCCTTTGCACCTGCTGTTCCCACCACTGTTGCCTGGATACGTCCTATTCATCCTTCTACAGCTTCTTCCAAAAAGCCTTCCCTGACCCTCCATCCCTCCCTTAGGCTGAATTAGAAACTCCTATCAGGAGTTCCCATTGTGGTGCAGTGGAAACAAGTCTGACTAGTAACCATGAGGTTGTGGGTTCAATCTTTGGCCTTGCTTAGTGGGTTGAAGATCTGGCATTGCCATGAGCTGTGGCTAGGTCGCAGATGTGGCTCGGATCTTGTGTTGCTGTAGCTGTGGCTTAGGCTGGCAGCTGCAGCTCCAATTTGACCCCTGGCCTGGGAACCTCCATGTGCCACAGGTGTGGCCCTAAAAATCTGAAATAAAGAAAGAGAGACAAAGAAAGAGAAGAAAGAAAAGAAACTCCTCTCTTAGGCTCCCATATCCTCAACATATACATCAATTTATAATTTCCTGATTACTTATATTTTCTGATACCCAGCTCACAGTGTCTCTGTCCACGGTCATATCCCCAGGCCTAAAGGAGTTGATAAATGAATGAATAAAATGAATGAATAAAATGAATGACACATGCCTCCCCTGTCATAGATGTGAGAATAAAGTACCGTTTGTTTAATTTGAGGATGTGATTCTAGGCCCCGACTCTAGAGGACCACTCACTTCTGTCATCTATAGAAAAGGGACCCCCTGGCATTGGGCAGTGCACAGCCTAAGCTGCTGCACATGGTGACCCTGATGACAAATCAACAGTTGCCTTTGTGGATGATCTGTTCTGTTATCTGTGTTATCAGTAATAGGAAGATGAATCATTTTTGTAGTTAGCTGCTATAAAACAAAAATTATTACTCTTGGCAGATGCTTCACCCCTAGGAACCAGAGGAATCCATTTATTTATGTGTTCATTCATTTAATGACTAGTTATTGAGTACCTCCAATGTTCTGAGGGATGATTGCTATCAGAAAACTCCTTATTTGGTGACTCAGGGGGACCTTTAGCAACCACCACCCTGGAAACTTCCCAGAAAGCCCCAAGGCCCTAAAGACCATAATCCAGAAGCCTGTTGGTGGGCTTTAGTTGTGTGGTTCTGAGGCATTCTTGCTTGGAAAGGTTTCCAGGCCCCAATCACCTACAGTCATGCTCCATGGAAAGAACTGTGACCTTGACCGTACATGTCCATGCCCTTTAGCAGCACAGAACAGCCCTTTTAGGGTAGATTCTGGCTCTAGGCAGATCACTGAGAATTTTGTCCCAGTTAATTTTCATAAAAAAGGGATGTTTGTCAATTTTCCTTTGCCCTGATGCATTGTTCTTTCTTTCTCCTTCATTTTGAGCGTGTTGATTAGGGAGGAGTGGCAGCCTCAGATTTAAACCATCACAATCAAGAGGTAGCTACACTGATCCCTTTTCAAAGGTAAATGAATCAAGGCCATTGATTATGTGGCCAAGACTTTCCAGCCCAAAGATGGCAAAGCCAGAAAGTATAACTCCTTAAAATGTTTGGTAAATAACACTATTTCCTTGAAGGAACTGAGTTAAGGTCTTCGTTAAGGTCCAGTTAGCTAATCTATAATTAGAAAAACATGGTAATCACTGTGAGTAATCAATAAAAAGGTGTTGAATGCAATGATAGATCATCTCCCTGAAGTTCTAGAACTTACAGCAACTGGTGGAAAAAGCACCGTGTAAGAAAAAAGTTAAGGCCAAGGAGCAAAAAATTTCTGAACTTAATAAGGACTACCATACTCCACAGATTCATGAGAAATCAATGAAAGAACGTATGTATAGAAAATATTGAAAACAGTGCTTGCCGCATAGTAGGTGCTTGATAAATGTCTCTTGGAGTCTGAATAATTTGAATTTCCTCTGCAATTTTTATACGTAGTAAGAATTCTTCTCTTCCCTGGCTGGAACCATGAGGGTGCAGAAGAGAAGAAAATTCCTGCTGTGCCAGAAACCCTTAAGAAAAAGCAAAAGAATTTCCAGAGCTTAAAATCAAGTGCCTGAGAAAGAAGTTTGCCCAGAAGACGCTTGGAAAGGCACGAAGGAAACTTATCTATGAAAAAGCTAAGCACTGACACAAGGAACACAGACAGATGTACAGAACAGAGATTTGAGTGGCTAGGATGGCAAGAGATGCCAGCAACCGCTAGGTACCTGCAGAACCCAAAGCGGCACCTGTCATCAGGATCAGAGGTATCAGTGGTGTGAGCCCAAAAGTGCTGCGGCTTCTTTGCCTCCATCAGATCATCAGTGGCACCCTCACGAAACTCAACAAGACTTCAATTGACATGCTGAGAATTGTGGAGCCCTGTATTGCCCTGGGGTACCCAAACCTGAAGTCAGTGAAGGAACTGATCTTAAGTGTGGTTAATTGATCTGCAAGTGTGGTTAAGTCAACTGGAGGGAACGGCCTGGATAACAGTGTTGATTGCTCCATCTCTTGGTAAATACAGCATCAAGTGCAGGGAGCACCTAATTCATGAGATCTACACTGTTAGAAAATGTTTCCAAGAAGCAGACAGCTTCCTGCGGCCCTTCAAACTGTCTTCCCCCTGCAGTAGAAAGAAGAAAAAGACCACACCCATTTTGGAGAAGGTAGAGATGCTGGCAACAGGGAAGACGGGGTCAACAGGCTTATTGGAAGGATGAACTAAGGTTTCCACCATGATTATTTTTGTAATCTAGTCAGTTAATAAGCTGCGACTACTTTCAAACTGAAAAAGAAGTCGCATACTGCACGGTTCTTATGAATTGTCCTTGGATTTGTATTCATAGTTCCAGTTCCCATTATCATCACTCTGGCTTTATTTGTAAGGACCTGCCTCAATCACCACGTGAGCCCACGTGTTCCAGGTTCTTGCCTGAGGCAGGAGCCCTAGCCTGTCTGTTTCCAACTGAGCCCTCTTGGAGGTGACTGAAGATTTTGTGGCCCTTTGATCTCTGGTAAGCTGTGTTTTGTCCCTGGATGGCACTCGGCCCTCACAGGGCATTGAGCCTGTGCTTGAACTTGACAGTCCTTGGCTTTCCCACCACCTTTCAGCTCAAACAGCCAAGCCTCCATGAAGCCTCACTTCAATTTCTGCCTCTGGCTTAGGAGATCAGTTAGACACAAAGACACAGACAAATACAAATACTGCATGTTCTCACTTCTGTGTGAAGCCTAATAAGCCAATGACTACAACAAAGCCGAGACAGACTCATAAATAGGGAGATGGGCAGGGCAGGAGAAGGGCACGAAGAGATTCAAACTACTAGGTATGAGATAAATAAGACACAGGGATGTAAACTACAGCACGGAGAATATAGCCAATAGCCTACAGTAACTTTAAATGGAGTATAGCCTGTAAAAATATCCAAGGATCTGGCATTGCCACAGCTGTGGCCCAGGATTCATGGCCTCCCATCAAGTGTGGACCGGACTCAGTGACCACCTCTAATTAACACTGGACATCATGGTGCGTGAATTGGCGTCAAGGTCACAAGAGGCAGCAGACCCTGGCCTCTCCCTCTTGTGGATCTCACGCTCTGGGGAAGCCAGCTTCCACGTCTGAGGACACTCGATAGGCCAAGGAAAGGCCTGCTTGTGGAGAAACTTCAAGTCAGCGTCAGGCAGCCACAGGCTGGACACCCGGTAGGCTCAGAGGCCTGGTCATCTGCAGGGGCTGCAAGTGTGGATATTCAAGACTCACTCGTGGAATTAATTACTGAACAGGTGGCAGCTGATACACATTTGTCAGCTTTTTTTTTTTTTTTCCTGAAGCATGCAGTGAAACCAATCATAGAATAATGAGAAGGAGCCCAACCCAGGCACAAATGAACCCATCTACAGAACAGAAACAGACTCACGGGTATGGAGAGCAGACTTGTGGGAGTTCGGGGTTAGCAGATGCGAACTACTGCATATAGGATGTATAAGTAATGGGTCTGCTGTATAGCACAGGGGGCTCTAGCCAAGCACTTGCAATGAATATGAGAACATGAGAAGAATGTATGTGTGGACGGCTGGGTCACTTTGCCGTACAGCAGAATTTGACAGAATGCTGTAAATCCGCCAAGGTTACAAAATTAAAGGAAAAAAAAAAAAGAGAGACTAAAGCAGCAGACAAGGCAAGTCTGGTTTTGACGGCGACAGTCTCAGACAAGGGCAGGGCAACAGGCAGTGGTGAGGGGACCTCCTGGAAGTGACCTGAGGTCACAGCAACTGTCAGAATGAAGAGCGTGCCCCGGCCCCCACCTCGCCTACGTGGCCCTGGAACAGCACTATCTGCAGCGAGGGGTCGTGTCCCCTTGGCCGTTCTTTCTGTAAAACCAGAGTACAGCGCTCTGGCCTGGCTGAAGGCAGGGGCTGGACCGAAAGGCCTTGTGAGGCCCTTGTCTTCACCCACCCTCAATATCCTCATCTCCGGGCTCAGTACCCAGCCCCCAACTCCATGAAAAAGCAGACCCAGGACTCAGGGAGGCCCAGAGAGAGTGGCTATAGAGCCGACCCCACTGCCCATCACTCAGGACCATCGGTCCTCACTGATACTTCCATTCACACATATTTTAGAAATGTCATTTGCCTACAAAATGGGTCATTTAAAAAAAAAACTATAAGCCATACAGTTCACTGAATTACAATCCATTAAAAAACCATACAAACTCTAAAATTAAAATCAGCAAGGAGTTTCCCAGTGGTTCAGCAAGTTAAGGATCCAGCATTGTCACTGCTGTGGCTCAGGTCACTGCTGTGACATGGGTTCAATCCCTGGACAGGATCTTCTGCATGCAGCCAGCATAGCCAAAAAAACAAACAAACAAAAAACTTACCAACTGATGTTCACTTTGCCTGATGCGTAACAAGCCAAAGTGCTGAGACACCACCGAGGTTTGCAGCAAAGAGGGGATTTATAAGGAAGCAGGGCGGCCGAAATGTATGGGAAGCGTGCGGAAAAGAGGCTGGGAAAAGGTGCGTCATTATCGTTCTGCGCAGGCGTAACTACGCTACAGGCCTCTGCACGTTCAAAAATGGAAGCGCTTAGCACAATCTGAGGCTGGAGTTTCCAGCCCTCTGACATCTAAGGGTCCTAGAAGGAACACCTGCTTGTGCCCAGGTGGAAGGTCAGCAGTCCTATCGAGTCTCCACCAGCCCAGCCTGAGCAGGACGAAACTGACTTTCAGCTCAGCTCGAACTAGAGGCGCCTGAGGCCAAGTTCCTGAAAAACAACCCAGCTAAACATCTTATGGTTTAGGCTAAGGGCCACCTGGAAGACATGCAAGTCTTCAAATGACCTTGATTAGTGAAGGCAGGTGATATGGATTTGACAGATCATTGCCCCTGGTTTCAAAAAGATTATTCATAAAAGAAAAATATGAAAAAATCATAAAAACAGTCACAAAAACTTCATAAGGAAGAAATGCAAAACAAAATGTGTTTTTTCCTGTATCAAACTGGCAAATTGCTTAAAATTCTCATGCTGAGTACTAGAAAGAGTACAGAGAGAGACACGGGTTGGGCGTAAATTGGTATCGTCCTCTGCAATTTCACAAAGAATGTGAAAAGCAATCAAAAAGCTCTTCATCTCTAACTGAGAGTGTATTCTGAAAAACTAATCAGAAATCAGACAAAGGTGTATTATCACTGTGCTGTTTATACACCGATGCTTTTAAGTACCTGCTATGATCCAGGCTTTGCTCTAGGTGCCAGGGGGTCAGAGGTGGACACAGGAAACCAATAGCTCTGCCTTCCTGAGCTCACGTTCCAGGAGGGCCCCCCGGGCTCAGCAAGGTGTAAAGTCCACTTCACTCCCTCTGTCCTCACACCATCCTTAGCTCGGTCTTCTATACCTTACATCTGACTACAGTTTAATTTGATTGTTCACACAATTCTTTAAACTAAATGTGCACTTTCTCTAAATACTTTTTTTCCTTTCGCTCAAATTTTTATAAAGAAATTTAAACATACAGAAAAATGGAAAGAAAAGTACAATGCTCTCCCTCATACCCTCAACCTAGACTCAGAAAAGTATTAAGACTCTGCCTGTTTGCATTCTGTTTCTCCTTCTTCTGTTTCCACTAAACCACATGAAAGTGAACTGCAGGTATCAAACATGTCACCCCTCAATATCCAGCACAGAGCTTCTAGGAATAAGGAGACTCTTCTCCACAATCCCAAGGCCATTATCACACCTAAGAACACTATGTTCCGTAACCTAATAGCCAATTCTATTCAAATTTCCCCCAGCTGTCCCCCAAATCTCTAACAGCTGGGATTTGTGGAACAAGGTCTAATCAAGTTTCAAGCACTGCATTTGTTAGTGTCTGTAGACTCCTAGAATCTCAAAGGTCTCCCCATTTTTTTCCACGGTTGACATTGTGAAAACCTGTAACTGAATTACAGAATGGCCCCCACTATGCCTTGGTCTGACTGCTTCCTTGTGCAGTGTTTTAACCTCTTCCTTTACTGCCCATACTTTCTTTAAACTGGAAGTTAGGGCCAGACACTTGGTTAGATTCAGGTTAAATATTTTTAGCAAGGATGCATCCGGAGGTGCGTACTTGAAACTGCACCCCATCAAGAGGCTCTTATATCAGCTGGCCTGCTATTCTTGATGCTAAGCTCGATCGTTTGGTTAATTCAGAAGCTGTCAGATTGCTCCCAGGCAAAGGCACGATTTTTCCTTTTGCAACTAGTAAGTTTTCTGTAGCGTGACAGTTTGAGACCATGTAAATATCCTCTTTCCTTTTACCCTTTCATTTGGTGGCTTTTAACATCCTTTAGTGGTCTGTCCCGAACCAACCATTACACTGGGATTGAAAAATAGGAATGTTCTCGTATTCCTCCCGTTTCCGTGAGTTAATACTCTTCTATAAAGAAGACTTCTCCTTTGATTTTTGTTTTGTTTTTGAATTTCACTATGCCAATGGTTTCTTTCTGTTTTTTTTTAAGTTCACTGTGTCCGTTGAATTCATTACTGTTAGATTTCTGTTGATGTTCAAACTGTCACAAACGTGGCCAATAAGAGCCCCTTTAAACTGACTATTCGTCCCTTTAACAAATTCCTTCATATCCTGAGCATTTCCTTACTTTCTTATCGGGAAGATACTTTACATATAGAATTCCTGTATCCCAGACCTGGAGTCAGACATTTCTCCAGGGAGCCCTAGTTCCTTTTCATGCAGAACGATATTTAGAAACCAAGACCTGCCGGCTCTGTGGGCTCATGACTACCGGACAGTCATCACTTCTAGGACTTTTCAGTAGACAGAGCTAGAAAACGTGTGTGTGTGTGAGAGAGAGAGAGAGAGACAGAGAGAGAGACAGAGAGAGAGGGAGAGAGGCAGAGTTCCTATGCATATCTTAAATTACAATCCAACAGGAGTTCCCATCGTGGCTCAGCGGTAACGAACCCGACTAGTATCCATGAGGATGCGGGTTCAATCCCTGGCCTTGCTCAGTGGGTTAAGGATCCAGCGTTGCCACGAGCTGTGGTATAGGTCACAGATGAGGCTCGGATCTGGAGTTGCTGTGGCTGTGGTGTAGGCCGGCAGCTGTAGCTCCCATTAGACCCCTTAGCCTGGGAACCTCCATATGCCTCAGGTGTGGCCATAAAAAGACAAAAATAAGGTATATACCTTCATTTAAAAAAAATTACAGTCCAACAGCCTTCCTCCTCTTTCTCTAGTCCATGTTTTCATCTCTCTCTCTCTTTTTTTTTTTTTTTTTTTTTGTCTTTTTGCCTTTTCTAGGGCCGCACTCACACATTATGGAGGTTCCCTGGCTAGGGGTCTAACAGCCACAGCCACAGCAACGCGGGATCCGAGCTGTTTCTGCGACCTACACCACAACTCACGGCAACGCTGGATCCTTAACCCACTGAGCGAGGCCA
Organism: Catagonus wagneri; assembly: GCA_004024745.2. Lineage (NCBI taxonomy): Eukaryota > Metazoa > Chordata > Mammalia > Artiodactyla > Tayassuidae > Catagonus > Catagonus wagneri. The sequence continues at coordinate 4,935,582 of PVHT021183553.1, forward strand.
GGGATCAAACTCTCAACCTCACGGTTCCTATTCGGATTTATTAACCACTGAGCCACGACGGGAACTCCTCACCTCCTTTTTCTAACTGTGAGGACCTTGGTTCTCAGCATCAGTGTATTGTAGGATGGTGCTCTTTTCTGCAAATACACACAGAATAATTTCTCAGTTACTCTACCTGCACCATAACTGGTAACAAATCTACCACATTAGTTTCCTAAGGCAGCTGCGACAGAGAACCACACACTGGATGGCTTAAGAACAACATACTTATTCTCTCACCGTCCTGGAGACCGGAAGCCCAAAATCAAGGCAGGGCTGTGTTCCGTCTGAAGGCTGTGGGGTGGAATCGGTTGCACGCTTCTCCTAGTTTCTGGTGGTTGCTGGTGACACCTGGAATCCTTAGCTTGTAAATGCATCCCTTCAATTTCTGACAATGTCTTCACGTAGCGTCTTCCTGTCTACGTGTCTGTTTCTGTGTTGAAATGTCCCTCTTCTTATAAAGACACCAGTTATTGGATTAGGGCTAATCAGTAGGATATCATCTTAACTCCATTACATTGGCAAAGACCCTATTTCCAAATCAAGTTCATAGCGACCAGGCCTTGGGACTTTGACATATCCACTCAACTCACAACACCTACTAAGTCAAGTTGAAAATGTCTTTGCTTTTTTTGAGTCCTAGAATAGATCTCAGTAACGGCATAAAGACAGAGCACTGCCTTAAAAAATTACTTGAATTTTTTGTGTCATTATGTTATCCGTTTGATAATTACCTAGGTTCATTTGTTTCAGTTCATTTTCAATTCTAGGTTCGATTCCCCCCTCAATATTTTTGGATTTTTAAAAATTATTTGAATATGTAAAACATCCACGTGGTTTGCCAGTTAGAATGAAATAAAAAGTACGCTCAGAAAGGACTTACCTCTACCCCAACTCTGGAAATAACCGTCTTTACTAGTTTCTCTTTTTTCCTTCCTGTGTTTCTTGTGGAGGGCCAGGGGAAGGTGTGTGTATAATGGTGTGCCTTCCTCTTCTTTGGTCCACGCCTTGCTTCTTTCATACAGTTCTGGAAATCACATCAGCTCAGAAACGCCTTCCTCATTCCCAATTCTGCTCCCTAAGACTTCATTGTGTAACTATACACCATGGTTATTGATATTTAACCAACCTTCTTTGGGTGGCTATGTAGGTTGTTTCCAACATTTTGCTATCAAAAATAATGCCAGAGTTCTCCTATAGCACAGTGGGTTAAGGATCTAGCATTAGCACTGCAGCAGCTCAGGTAGCTGCTATGGCGTGGGTTTGATCCCTGGCCCGGGAACTTCCACGTGCCATGGGCGTGGCCACCAAAAAAAAAAAAAAAAGAGAGAGAGAGAGAGATCGGTCTAAAAATAATGCCACAAAGATCGACCTTGTGTATCTTGTTTCGTATTTCAGGACATGTCTTCAGGGTAATTCTGAGAAATGGAATTGCTGGGTCAGAGGGGAAATGCATGTTGTTTTAGTCCGATCAGACTGCTCTAATACAATGCCGTAGGCTGGGTGGCTTAAAGACAGCAAACATTGATTTCTCACAGTTCTAGAGGCTGGAAAGGCCAAGCCCCAGATGCAGGATCTCTCTGGGGTTTTTTCTTAAGGGCACCAATCTCAAGGACTCCACCCTCATGACCTAGTCGCCTTCCCAAAGCCCTACCTCCCGATACCAGCACCTTGAGGGTTAGGATTTCAGTGTCCGAATGTGGAAGGACACAAGCTTCCAGTCCATTGCACACGTGTGGTTCTGTTCATCACTGAAGGTCATTACGCTTCCACAGGAGGCTGGGCGGTTTTGCTCCCCATCAGCAGTAGCACAAGCACCTGCTTCCCCCGACGTTTTCCAGTTCAGTAATAGCAGAAAATGCAGAGCCCTCCGTCTTTAAGACCTACACGTGCCTGCTGGGGGGTTCACGGCATCTCAAGTGCTGAAACGGAGGCCTTGGGTTAAGGAAGGGACACCACGTATTCTCAGGTGCTCTCAACAGGAAGGAATTTTCCAGTTCTGTTCTGTCATTTCTCTGAGTCACTGTGTCGAGAAGGCTTTCCCCTCTCTCGGTAAAAATCCTTCACTTCTCACAGAAAACACTTAACTGATGACAGGTTAGAGTTTCTTTTTAAAGAACAAATGCTAATGGAAGCGTGCATGTCTGGCGAGCTGAAGACCCTCCTCTGAGACCCCTACAAAAGACGCTCACGGTTAGGAAGAGAGACTAATAAGGACCATCTCTTTACCCCGAGCCTCACAAAGAAACAAGCCTCGAGATCCCGCTGACTCCGTGACAAGTAAAAGCTACGCCAAGGGCTGAGCAACACTTTAGAAATAGCAGTAGTTTAGCATGCAGTCTTCACTGCGTGGAAAAAATGAGACACGGGTTTAAAATTAGGAAAAGAAGCATCAACTGGTCAGCTCCGGGGAAGGGTAAACAGTAAATAGGTGAAGAAACAAAAGTGAAATTTCACTGCTTGGCTGGTAAACGATGTTTCCCCCGGGGAACGATGGCTCTTGGGCTGACGGTGCACCCGCCTGCTAGGGAGAGGAGTTTGCACCCAGTGGGTGAAGGAAAGCGTTTGTAAATGTTTCTATGACATGTTTCTACTACTGTAATTTACCGAGAACCACTGGGATGAGACCCAAAGAATGCCTGCGCTTTCAAGCCTTCTCCAACGCCCCCTCCACTTGGTGAATATGTCCAGAATGTGCAAGGTCTCTGCAGGCACAGCCAGGGGGGTGGACATCAATCAGGCTGAGTCCTGTTTCCATCAGGCAGTCCAGGAGGACAGAGAGTTCATGCTCCAAGAGAGGGGTCACGCTTTAAGACAAGCCCTGGTGAAGTGAGCAAAGCCTGGGGGTGGGCTTCATGGAGGAGGTGGCATTTAAGCCAGCACAGGTGGGATGTAGCTTGCAGACGGGCAGGGAAAGGCTTGCGGTGTTAGGAGGCCTCCCTTTGACGGGAGGCGATCCTTTCCTTGGTGATTCCTTCAGTGGGACCAGGATTTCAATGGAAAGGAAGCAGCATCCTAATTAGGAATCATATATATGGATTTATGGAAGGAAAGGGGAAGTTTCTGAAAAGGGGCTATTTTTACAACCAGGCAGATTAGACTATCAGGTAAGTGCTTTAATTTTAGAGATGCCAGGAAGTAATCGACTGTAAAATCTGAATTCGTGATTCTGCAGAGCTTTTTAAAAGATGGATTTATGTAACAAATTGAGGTGTTTCCCCCAAGTAAATCTAGAGAATACAAAATAGCTCAGCCCCCATTTTCAAGTTCAACAGGATTCCCTACGGTTATGTGAGCACTAAACTCATGCTCTAAATATACGCACATTAAGGGACTGATCTTTTTAAGTAAAATTTCCCTTATTACATAAGTGACCCATTTATTGCAAAAAAATTTTTTTTGAACACATGAGTAAAAAGAGGAAAATTCCCTCAGATTCTGACCAATCACCTATAAGTACTGTGAAATGTTTTTGATTATCATTCCTCCAGGTCATTTCAAATATATACATATGCTTAAAATTCCATATATATAACACTATTCGCAAACAAAATAAGACCATACTACCATCCAGTTTGGGAATCTGTTTTTCTAGTCAATCTATTGTGGGCCTCTTTCCAGAGTATTAAATGCCATCTAAAATATTTTTAACGATGTTCCATTTAGAGACACATCATGATCTAAACAGTCAGTCTACTATTCTTGGACATTGAGGTGGCTCCAAATATTTCACTATTATAAATAACTCCATAATAAACATTCTTGTAGCCAGTTTTTTTCACATGGATTCTTATGGTTCATTTAGGATACATTCCTAGAAGTAGAGACTCTTAGCCAAAGAGTATGAACATTTGCAGATTCATGACACAGGTGTCAGAGTGCCCTCTAGAAAGACCGCATTCATCCACGCCAGATGCAAACGACAGTTTCCAAGCCGTGGCTAACACTGGCTGTTCACTTTTTAAATTCTCTGACTGCTGTGGATCTGATATTGTTTCGAAATATGGTGCTTTCTCTATATGATAACATTCATTTGTTTGTATGCTGTGCTCACCAGTTCCCTTATTAGACTCTTTACGATAGAAATACCAACAGTAATCAAAAGTTTTGAATTCCTGGGAAGGAAGGTATTTTCATCAACAGTATGATGGACAGTCAAGGACCTAGACGGGTTACTTTAGTAGTACACCTTATTCGTGCCTCTTACAGCTCTCGTAAAGTGACCAGTCTCTACCAAGGACATAGTAGTCTTTTCATGAGACACTAAATCCTTGAACGTTCAGTCCCGGTGACTCAGCAAAGAACATTCTTTCTACTGGATACTAAGGGTGAGGTGGTTTGTTTCAGTAGGAAATGAAAAGTTATCAGACAACTTGCTTCTTGTTCTGAAAAATCTTTCTCTAAAATGCAGTGACTTGCGATTTTCAAGGAAAAATGTGCACACAATTTCCAGTTATTAATTTTGTTAACTACAGGATTTTCCTTCCAGTCTATTTTGTGTGTGAACGGACATCTTTTGCTTCATACCTTCAATAGTTCTGCTACATGTGGTTCATAGTTAAGGCCATGTATTCTCCGTTACAACAGTGAATGTATCTTAGTGCTAAATTTAGGCTTTCTAAATAATAATAATATGACTTTCTGCTTGTACAGAACACTATAGTTTACAAAATGCTCTAGTTAATAGAGGAACTAAGTTAGATCCAACCGTACAGTTTATAAGGTGATTTAAAATGAATAAATGTAAGAGGAAGGAAGGGGGCTGTTAAATCCTTTACAGTTTGAGCTAAGAGTGTATAAAGCCTAGTGGCCACAACCTAAAATATACCTTATGTGTACTGAGGCAACTCCTAATCTTATTTTCTCAAATTTCATTCCAGCATGCCTTGGAAATAACAGTATTTTCCTCTGGTCCACCTTATTTCAGAAATGCTCCTGTCAGTACAAAAACACATGACATCACCCCAAATCCTCAGGCCCTATGTGTCCCCAGATCCTTGGTTAGGAATGTCCCAAAGAAACCCACATCCCAGGCTCGCTCTCATTTTCTGCAGTCTTGGATAAACACACAGCATTATAGCATCTTATCCATGAGTTACTTGCAGGAGCCTGTTCTGAGAAATACATTTATCTCTGTCAAGGCCATAAAACTGTCCACATCTCATAGTTGGCAATACGGCCACCATTTGTCTGGGCCTTTGAGGGACACTACTAAGGACATGTGAACCTTCAACACGAAAATTCCAGCATTCCACTAGCGAAGCAACATCATCCAGTCTGCCTCTCACGCCTAGAAGCAGAGCAAAGCTTGGCTGCCTGTTTTTGATTCTGAAAATCTGTTCAGTGAAGCAATATCAAATCTTCAGCAGCTAAGCCCCAAGGCCCCAATGTCTGCTTCCCAGGATCACTAAACCTGTCCAACACGAACCTTGCTCCTACACCACGCAAAGATTCACAGGCACCTCTTCGTCCCTCTGGCCTTTCCCCTGCTTAGCCAAAATTCTGTCCACCAGAGCAACCACATCAAAAAACAAAAACAAGAAAGTTCCCGTCATAGCTCAGGGGTTAAAGATCCCGACTAGGATCCATGAGGATGCGGGTTCGATCCCTGGCCTCACACAGTTGGTTAAGGATCCGGTGTTGCCATGAGCTGTGGTGTAGATAGCAGACGCGGGTTGGATCCCGAGTTGCTGCACCTGTGGCATAGACTAGCAGCTCAGCTCTGATTTGACCCCTAGCCTGGGAACCTCCATATGCTTCAGGTGTGGGCCTAAAAGGCAAAACAAACAAACAAAACAGAACACCCCTCACTTCACCAAAACAGTGAGTCCAGTTTGGATGGGGTTTTTGTGTCCCCACAGCAGGTCAGTCACCTCCTCCACACTGGAGGCGCCCACCCCAGAAGGCTGCTAGTTCTCAAAAAGGTCAGTTAAAGAAAGGCCGTCATTAACCAAAGAAGGGCAGGCTGTAGAATCGGGGAGAGCCAGCGCTGCACTCAGTAACTGCAGAAGAAAGACTGAACCCAAGGACGCAGCCACACAATGCCTGTCAACGTCCCCGTATTTCCTTTTTCACTCGCTGTTTCCTGCTTCCCCCTGGATGGGCTGGATGCTGGGGATGCAGAGATAAATGACATCTGTAGAGCTGTCCCCGCCCCCGCCAAGTCTCAGGTCAGTAGGAAGAGAAACCATGAAAGTGGGTGACAACAGGGCAGAGCGAACGACACAAAGGCAGGGCCCTGGGCGCTCCCAAGGGTCACCCCGCTTCCACCAGGCAGCCCCAGTCCAGGCCGCACATTAATTCTGTCAACAAAGAAGTGCCAGCAAGGTACTGGGGAGTCACTGAACACAACAGATGTGTGGAAACAGGTGTATTTGAGGAATACTAACCGGCAGCTGTGTACAGGGCAGACGGAGAGAAAAAGAGATCAAGGACAGGAAGGGTCAGATTTGAGGCTTGCGAAGTTAGGGGACAGCCCATAAGACCACCCTCAGTTCAAAAATTCACAAGTAGGACTCTAAGCTGTTACTCACAGTTATGGTTATTGCAGTGAAAGGCTGCAGTTTTATTTTAACTTATTTTGTGGTCACACCCGTGGCATGCAGAAGTTCCCAGGTCAGGATCAAAACCGAGCCATAGCAGTAACCGAAGCCACAGCAGTGGCAACACTGAGTCTTTAATCGCTAGGCCACTAGGAAACACCTAAAAGTCTACAGTTTTAAATCAGATAAGGGTAGAGATACATAGGACAAAATCTGGAAAAGTTCCACTTGGAACTTCCAAGCTGCCGCTGTGGAACTGTAGACAGAGCTAACCTTCCCAGGCCACAGTGGGTGACAATATTGCCAACCAGAAAGCTCATCTAAGCCTGGGTGTCCAGAGGTTTTACTGAGGCTCCATCCCCTGGACCAAGTTGGCCACCCAGATAGCTGACCTCAGTCTTCAGCTTCTCTGGAAGTTGAGCTGTTATCACATGGCCCAAAGCCTCTACCTTATCTGACGTGGCCCAGGCCCCCAGGTAAGCAGAGACACTCTTATCAGACTCATGACATTCCAACAGCCTAGGAGTCATCTCCTGGGAGCCCAAGAAAAAGGCCAGACCTCTCTTTGGGTAAGATTAACTCTTTACTAAACACGGCTAAACTGACTGTATTTTAAACTTATTCCCAAACATGGTTCAATCCCACATTTACAAATTATCTTCATGATAAAAAGTAAGGGAAGATGAGTTCCCACTGTGGCTCAGTGGGTTAAGAACCTGACTAGTATCCATGAGGATTCGGGTTCGATCCCTGGCCTCGCTCAGTGGTTAAAGATCGGGTGTTGCCGTGAGCTGTGGTGTAGGTCGCAGACATGGCTCAGATCCCAAATAGCTGTGGCTGTGGCTGTGGCTGTGGCTGTGGCCAGCAGCTATAGCTCCAATTCGACCCCTAGCCTGGGAACTTCCATATGCAGAGGTTGCGGCCCTTAAAAAAAGATAAAAAAGAAAACCTCATCAGTAAAATACTTCCAACCACACAGCAGCAGAATCCACTTTTGGAGACTCTCCTTGGCGGGGTGGCAGGGTGAGGGGGATCATTTTATCCACTGAGTATGGCTGCTCTTGGAGCTGCAGTGAGAGAGGCCACATCTTGTCCTTTTCCAACTTGTCCCCCTGGATTTTGGGGTCCGTTTAACCTCAAGCCTAGAGCCTTCTGTGGACTGACTGCTGCCTCTCTGGTTTAAATGTGTTGATTTTCAAAGCAACCGAAAACATCTTTTAAGTGACAAAAATAAACTGTGTTCATGGATTTAAAAGATACAATTAATTAAAAATTATCAACGACCTGTTTCGAAAAGTTTTAAAATATATATTTGAAGACTATCTTCTCACTCCAAAGTCATTTTCCTGCTAGATTTAAGAGTTACAGATGTCTTTCAATGTCTAATAGTCTGGTATCATGCCATGTGACCCTAAAAGTATTTAGAATAAGAAAACAGAAATTTGCAGTTCTTTATCCCACACAAGGTAGTCTTGACTTACTAGCATATACTTTTAAAGTCCACCAGTAGTCAGATGTATGACCTTGAGCTTGTCATTTTAACCCTCTGGCTCTGCTTCTTTTTCTGTAAAATAAAAGAGTTGGACCAGATCATTTCTAGGTTCCTTCTGCTTCTAGCAGTTCTCCCTCAGAATAAAGTAAACATCTTATAAACATGAATGAGAACTCCTGAAGGCTGAGGTTACTACGTAAATAAGAATCCCCTTTGTTTCCAATATCTGCCTCTTATAACCCAAAGGAAGAAATAAAAAATCTTTAGATAAAATACATGACTAAATATTTTGAAAGACATATCGTTAATTTTTTATCAGTCTCTTATAGAGCACCAACTATGGACTAATCAAGCATAAATGTTTGAAATATTTGCCTATACTTTATTTTGTGAATGATTCAGAGCAAAATGTCAGCTAAATGGAGATTTTAATCATAGCCTGCCTAATAACCACTAAATATGATAGAAAATAGAACATGGGGAATTTAGCTTAAGGTTATATGCCTTCAGAACTCAGTGACTTTCTAAACTGCCTTTATAATTAGAAGGATATTTTTAGCTTATTTTTCAGTTGGAAGGTTTTAATATACTCATCTTAAGCTATGTGATTCCGCTTGAATATTTCCTGATTTTTAAAAAAATGAATCTTTTCTCCCCGGTGCAGCAAAGTATGAAAGTAACAGCTTCCATTTAGTGTTACATCAAATTTCAGGGGCCGTGAAACCACGCAAAGCAGCAGATCCTAGCGAATGCCCACAGAGCACCTCCTCGGACCCTGATGAAAGATGAGTAGGACACCAGGGTGTCCAGCCTGGAGGAGCAGCATTTGAGCGTAAGGACGGCCCTATTCACAGGAAGTTACAGCGCCAGGCAACGCTGCTGGCTATACAGGAAAGGGGCCTGGTGGGGACGCCCCAGGCCATCTCAAGCAGTAAGGATGAGGCCTTGGGGGTGCAGCGGACAGTCCTATCAGAGCAAGACGACAAGGAGTGGGGACACCGGGTAAAAGAGCCTGTCACAGGGGCCTGGGTTTCACCTTCAGGGGATGGGACTCCAAAGAAGGTTTTTCAGCAGTGAAGGGACAAAAGCAGACCCATAGGTTAGCAAAGGGACAGAGAGAAAGAGACGTCCAGATACCAAGAAGGGGACAAAGCAGTGCCCTTTCAAAGCAGACTTTGGGGATCCAGGGGGCTCAGCGAGGCTTTGACTTGGGGGTGACAGGAGGTACAGGAGAAGCTGAGGCTGGGTGACACCTTCTGCTTGGCCTCCTGTCAGCTGCTGCTGGGGGGTGGGGAGTGCACTGGTGGAGTGTTTGGGAAACACCCAGGTGAAAGTGGCCAGCGGACAGATGAAAACGAAGAGCTCGAGACAGGGCTGTCTGGGGATACTCAGAACGCGTCAAGGAAAGCAGGGACTTGACTTGAAAAAAAAGACCAGATGGTTGTCACGCAAATATTCTGAGGTCTTAAGGGCAAAAGGAGATCTGACCTGTCCGCCTGGCCCCTGGAGGGGAACCAGGGCTCAAGGCAGCTTTAGGACGGGGTTTCCTCAACCTGAGCAGCTTTTCCTGGAGTCAGAGCTGGGGGAAGATGGAAAGTGCAGAGACCACCCCAGGCGCCCCCTGAAGTCGGGGAAGGGAAACTCCCGGCAAAAAGCTGCATTTTCTCTCCTTTTCCTGCTCAATTCTCCCTTTACAGAAGGGCCGGCCGGCTCCAGAAGGCTAGCTAAGGAATGCGTTAAAACCACCCTACTAACTAGTAACCGAGCCCCTCCCACCAGGAGGATCTGCATCCCCCAAACGAGGAATTTGTTCGTTTAAACAAATACCCCGTGGGTGGACTGCGCAGGGGAAGGTGCCGAAGCAGATTTCCCACTTTGGTCTGCGCTGCACTCCCCACCCCACCCCCCAGGTACCGTCCGGGCGTCGGGAACCGGGCCCGGCCCGCAGAGCCGGCCGCGTCACTGTCACCAGGCACTGCCCAGGGAAGCGGGAGCGGGCGGGCCGCCCCCAGAAAAGGACACCAGGGAGCCTGCAAGTTGTCCTGCCGGGCTGGGAGGAGGATTTTAGAGTTTACCCTCTAGACTTCCACGTCACAGTGAACCCCTCACACTCCCCTCGACTCCAGTTGCCCCTTTTTGCTTGTTTTCTGTCTGGAAGCAAGGTGAACTAGCTAATACGAGGGTTCAGTTTCCAAGAGCCAATGGAACGGGGCAAGGAAACCGGGTGGCGGTTTAGGGGCACTGTGTTTCTCGTTCTTTCGCTCCCCTACACCCACTCCGGGCCGCCAGGGCCTCGGAAGAGCCGGGGGCAGCCAGACTCGTTCGGGAGAGGCCTCTGCGCTGTCCCCTCTCCACCGTCAGGCCTGGAACCGGCGTCCTCGAGAGTCCCCTCGAGGCTGGGCCCGGGGCGGCAGAAGCGAGGGTCTCCGGGCGAGTCCCTGGATGCGCGGCGTGGGCAAGGCCGAGGTTCGGGAGTCGGCCGGGCTGAGGGTCACCTCGCCCCTACCTTCCAAGTTCGCCCTGTGAGCTGGCGGGGTCGCGCCAGAGCGCGAGGAGGGGGCGGGAAGACCAAGGCGCAGCTCTCCGGTCCCCACCTGTCTGGCTCTCTGCGTCTCCCCGGGAGGGACGCAGCCGCGGGGCAGGAGGGAGGCGCGGGGCGGGCGGGAGGTCCCGGGGCTCGGTCCGCGCCTGCGGGGCCTGGGTCGCGCCCGGCCCCGGCTCCCCCGCCCCGCTGCCGCCCGGCCTCGCCCCCGCCGCGCGCGCCGCTCCCGCCTCCCCGTTGCCGTGGCAACCCCAGGAGCCTCCAGGCGCGCTCCCGCCCGCCCGCCCGCGGGAGCGCTCGGCAGCGGCTGCGGCGGCGGCAGCTCTGGCTCAAGCCGAGCGCGCTGCGACCCCGCTCCGGAGCCCGCTGGTCGTCCCCTGCCCGGCTCCGGGCCCCCCAGCACGGCCCCCGACCCGGCCCCAGCGCCTGCCCGGCCGCCAGCCCCCATGGAGCTGCTGGCCGCAGCCTTCAGCGCCGCTTGCGCCGTGGACCACGACAGCTCCACCTCGGAAAGCGACGCGCGCGACTCAGCGGCGGGACACCTGCCCGGCAGGTGAGGACGAGCTGCCGTCCCGACCCCCGCGCCACCACCGCGCACCCGTAGACCCAGCTTGCGTCCTCAGCCGCGGACGCCGACCCGAACGGTCTGTCCCCCGCCCCCAGCCCCGCGGACCTCGCCGCCCCTCACCCCTTCCTCGGCCCCAGTCGTGCGGACACACCGCCGCGGGCCGCGGGTGCACCCCAGCCAGTCCCTGCCTAGGGCTCCCTCCCGCGCCCTCTCCCCTGTGCCCTGGGCGCACGCGTCCGGTTCAGTGTCCCCTCTCCGCGCCGCGTGGCCTTGGGACTGGAGGACCGCTACCCAGAGAGGGCCGGGGGGCCGTGTGACCGCGAGCGACGCGGGGTGCGCAGCGCGCTCAGGGCTCCTGGCCGCGAGACCCGTCGGGGCGGCCGGTCGGCGCCGCGGAGCGGGCAGGGCGCGCCAAGTTTCCGACGCCTGCCCGGAGCTCCGAAAACATGAAGGTTTGGGCGGACTAGTGTGGGAATGAATCACCCGGTCGCACCCTGGTGCGGTGACAGAAAGGGCCTGCCTGGCCGGGAGGGGCGGCGGCCGCTGTGGCCGCTCGGCCTGGACATCCCGAGCAGGGTCCAGCTGGCCCGGGCCGCCTGTGCGGACGCCTCTTGCGAGCTGGCCGAGGCGTGTCCTTGCTTAAAAATAACCGGCCCTTGCCGCTTCTGTCTTTCTGGCAGCGAGTCATCCTCTACCCTGGGAAATGGGGCCACACCCGAGGAGTGCCCGGCCCTCGCCGACAGCCCTACCACGCTCACCGAGGCCCTGCAGATGATCCATCCCATTCCCGCAGACTCCTGGAGAAACCTCATCGAACAAATAGGTGAGTGTCCCCCAGCGGCAGCGGGGCGTCGCTGAGGGAAACGTGGGTTCTTGGTGGACTCTGAGGGTTCCCCTGCTCGTGGGGTGCCAGTTCCATCTTCACGTGGGCAAATAGATCTGACAAGGAAGGTTGTTGACCTGGGCCCATAGTTAAAACAGCCCCATCTTAAGAGTGGCTGTATAATTGGGCTTCGGCAAGTGCATTTCTTTCTTTCCTGCTCTCTTGGAGAGGGTACTCGCCCAGTCCTTTCCTGGCATGGGCTCTTTGTCCCCTCGGCTCCTGCCAGAAAGTCCGGGGGTAAGGCACTAATGGGCCATACAGGAGAGAGGGTTCCAAGAAGCCCCCCACCCCTACCCCAGGAGCCTGGGGAAGACCTGGAAAAGGAGGGCAGTCTGCAGGGGGGGCTTCTGGAGAGAGTCAGGATGACTGGTGCGGTTCCGGAAGGGGGGTCAGTGTCAGACTTTGCACAGGAGAAGGAAGGGTAGAGAGAAGGGAGCCCGGGAGCTTAGGAAAGGAAGCCTGAAGCCTGGCTCCACCTGCCTGTCCGGAGCGTGGCGGGAAGTGTGGGGTGCAGCCCGCCTGTCCAGCTCCCGCACCGCTTGCAGCTGAAGCTCTGTAAGAGCAGAAAGTGGATTGAGTAGTCGTCGCAAGAACTGGAGCACTCGAATTTAAAAGTCAGAAATTCTGATGACATCAAACTGGTTATCTTCGTCACCAGAGATGGCCATGACATGGGTTTTTCAGGAGTGGTACCGCCGCTTGGAAATCTTTTTGTTCTTCAGTGTTGTCAGAGCCACAGTCTCTGCCTTAAATTAAAAATTTGGCTTGAAAATTTTCTTCCCTCAGTGCACCATTATTGTCCTCCATCCTAGATGCTCAAACAGACATGAAGTGTCTCCGCTTCCTCTGCCCCAGGAGACCCGCGTTTGGGAGACTTTTCAGGCAGGTCCCCCTTCCCTGGTTGAGGTTTATTCCAGACTGAATCCAGGGAGAAGCTGGACGCTTGAGAAGCTGAGGGCGGAGTGCATACTGCATGTTGCTAAGCCACGCTGACTCCAGTAATTTTGTTCCCAGCGGGCCCCCTGCGTGTCAGGCTGGGTGGTGATGGTGGTGGCGGCTTTGCCCTTTGTTTGCTGGGGGAAATGGAAAGAGGCTGATCTGAGAACAAACACTCCTGAAAATCCCTTTCTCCCACCTCTGCCACGTTGCCGGCTGTTGTGAGGAGGGCCACCTTAGCCTTGGCCTTCACCGGCAGCCTTGACTTTCCGAGCTCTTGTAAGGGATCCTCAGGCTAGGAGCAACGTCAGGGCTAGGAAGGAAATCGGGGTGGGGGTGGGAAGATCCGTGCCTCCTCTCAAGGAGAACGAGGATCCCTTCTGCAGCGTGGGCGTGTGGAGACCTCCCTGGAGAGCTGGGCAGAAGCTCAAGGCCGGGCGTCAGGAGCCTGGACGCCTGGCCCTCAGGTTCCTCCTTCGGTAACAGCAGAGACTGACATTGAGTCTCTTCTCCCACCGTCCGCTGGCGTCACGGTGCCCATGTGTTTCTGGCTCCCAGGCTGGATCGGGTGCGCTGAATGACAGCACAGGCCGAGACTGCCTTCCTCTCACCTCCTTGGTCGGAGACCCGAGGCCTGCGCCAGGCAGATGCCTGCCACAGTCCAGCTGCTTTTAGCTCAGTGAGTGATGTGAATCTTTGTCAGGTATCAGGAAAGGACTACCCATTCCTAAGGACACCGTGGAATTACGGGGAGAGGAAAGTGGGATGGTTACATGGGCACCTTGTAGGCCGAGGTGTTGGGTTTTGCAGTGGCTCCCACCAAGGCCAGAACAGGATTAGGCCAGGACTGTGCCTGACATGGTGTGCAGCTGTCATTGTGGTTGGCCGTGGCCCCACAGATCATGGACCCCTAGACCCTGTGACTGTGTGTGCGTGCGCCCACACGTCTACGTCCTGTGATTCTCTCTGGCACCTAACAAATGCTTGCGAAGTAGAAGAGGCTCACCAAGAAATAAATGAATTCTGGATTTCCTGCTGTTGCTCAGCAGGAACAAACCCGACTAGCATCCGTAAGGATAAGGGTTTGATTCCTGGCCTTGCTCGGTGGGTTGAGGATCTAGCGTTGCCGCGAGCTGTAGTGCAGACCCGGCACAGATCCCCGTTGCCGTGGCCGTGGCATAAGCCAGCAGCTGCAGCTTGGATTCGAACCCTAGCCTGGGAACTTCTATGTGCCCCAGGTGCAGCCCTAAAAAGCAAAAAAAAAAAGAATTCTCTCTACTTCAGAAGTTTCTATCTGAAGGATTCAAAGAAAAAAATTATTCTCTTCAAAAGGTGAGATTTTAAACGACTCCAGGAGCGGTGTGTATATCCCCCTCAGCAGAGTAGCTCTGCCAGCCCGATATAGATCATTTTAATTAGGAGAGACAGGAACTGAGCATTCTAAATCTGCATGGATATGATACCAGATGCAAGCTTTTACAGGTAAAGTTAATTTGGCTCACTGAATGTACAAAAGAAAAAAGAGAAAAACATATCAACAGTAGAGCTCAAGTACAATAATTTAGCCAGATAACATTCAGTTCCTTGGGTAAAGCTACTCTATTTCTGTTGTAATCTGAAATTTAAGGCTAATAAAAATCAACAGGTTATGAAAAATGGTTACATGGTGTATCAGATAACTCTTTGTCATCACAGTAATTCCGGGAAAATTGATGTTCAAATTCTTATTCTGAAGTCTTCAGAAAAAAGTATGAAGCTTTAAGAAAATGCTAAAATTACTTGGATTGAGAGTTTTTGATTGAGTATAATATCCAGCCAAAAATGACCTTAAGGAATGAAAATATCCTATCTCAGTTAATGAGTCCAGGAATGAGGTAGGAAATTCTGGAGCTGGTTTATTCAGCCAAGCAATCACCCAGCTCTTTTCCATCCTTCATTCTCAGTATTTGGGCCTCATATCACAAGGTGGCTGCCACAGCTCCATGCATCCAGTAGTCATGTGTATAAACCAAAAAAATAGAGATCAGTTTGTCTTCAATGTCTGCCGAGGAGCGACATCTTTTTGAGAAGTCCTTCTCAAAAATGTAAGATGTGGAGTTCCCTTCGTGGCTCAGTGGTTAACGAATCCGACTAAGAACCATGAGGTTGCGGGTTTGATCCCTGGCCTTGCTCAGTGGGTTAAGGATCCGGCGTTGCCGTGAGCTGTGGTGAAGGTTGCAGACGCGGCTGGGATCCCGCGTTGCTGTGGCTGTGGCGAAGGCCGGCAGCTACAGCTCCGGTTAGACCCCTAGCCTGGGAACCTCCATATGCCGCAGGTACAGCTCTACATAAGGCAAAAAGACAAAAAAAAAAAAAAAGTAAGATATTCCCTTCCCCTCATTACTCGGGTGGTGTCACATGCTCATGTCTAAAAAGCCAGCAGTGTCAAGGGGAAGGGAACCATCATGGTAGGTTTTGATCAGTCAGCCTTCACCCACTTCCCTGAGCACAGAGTGGGTCAGAACCCAAACATAACCCCTCCTGGCCAGCAGGGAAGAAGGGATGTGAGGGGAAAGAAGAGTGACAGCCAGAAGTGTCTGCCACAATGTGATTTCAGAACTATTCGGAAATCATGGAGTTCCCAGGTGGCATAGCGGTTAAGAATTCAGCGTCGTCACTGCTGTGGTTCTTTTAGATACCTGGCCTTGGAAATTCCACATTCTCTGGGCCAGGTCAAAAACAAAGGGAATATTCAGAAATCAGGGATTTCAACCACAATGCTGATATTTTTGTCTCTTTCCAGCACACGTATCTCATTATCATGTTAAATGTGGGAGATACCACTTACCCACGATTTATCCTTCACGCTGACCTGCAATTTGGATGGTATGCCTTGTAGCGTACATAAGACATAGTTTTGAACCTTCAAAAAAAATGCCAACTTGGTTAGATATTTTTGTGAAGCTTGGAAATTGCATTTTTAAACAAATATTTGAGTACCGAGGATCTACTATATAGAGACTGTGCTAAGCATTAAAAGTCAATTCAAGTCAACTCATGGAATCTTGGTTTCTTCAAACCTCTGTAAACACGGTATCAGAATCACAGGAGAATAACGAGTGCAGCGTTGGCAGCAATAGCTGTATCTTACGCTCATGACTGAACCAGTTTATGTAATTTACTTTAAACCTCTGTCTTTATAGATCTTCAGTCTGGGTTGCATGTAGCATATATTTGGGTTTTCTTTTCATTCCTTTTGTTAGATTAACTCCGTGTTGCAATCTGCTGGATTGTAACGCTGCAAAAATCACAGCATCTTTTTTTTTCTTTTTTTTTTGGAGTAAATTCTATACTTAACATAAAGGCTTTATAATTTAGCATTATGGAGCATAAGAAGCCAGCTAATTTAATCTACAGGTCAATTTATTGGGTTCCTGTTAGTTAAAATCATGGATATAATTTATGCAGCTATTTTCAGGATTTCAAAGATAGTCTTATTTTTTTTTCCTTCCTTTTTTGTACTGTCTAGATTTATTTAACAATTGAATAAGGAACTCTAGCTAAGGTTTGTACTGCTTCGCAAGTGTTCCATTTATCCCTGTTAGAACTTTCCGGGGAAAATCGTCTTTGTTTTGTAGATAGACATATCACAGGGCCCCGACCACTCTCCCCGGCTCTAGACCAGTCCAGCTGCCCTTCTTGCCGCCTCAGTAACCCTCGGGGCACCAGGATCTCTCCTCTACCCTGGCCCCTAGTTGGACGCTCCTCCCATGTTCCTTCTCTCCTTAAACAGGGCCACCAGCCCTCTTGCCAGCTGGTCACGTGGATATCACTCATGGCCCAGCACCAGCCAGTCACCAGCACTGGTCTTCTGCCTTATAACTGTCCCTGAATCAGGCACCTGGCCCCGTCCCCCCCAGCCACCACCACTGCCATTCAGGCCTCCTTCATTAAAAACTGGCACGCCTCTTTCTTCCCATCCGTGGGGCTTCTAAGATGTAGACCAGACTGTTCACCTGACATCTCTTGGGGCTTCCTTGGGGCAAAGCCCACAGGACAGACGAGACCCTCGGGGTGACCCACCTCTCCTCCCAGACCCACTGCCAGCAGGACGCCCCCACCCTCCCCCCAGCCCTGCTTCCTCTCTCCCTGGCCTGGGGCCCCCCTTGCCGCTGAAGCTTTTCTGCTGCTCCTCTGTAGGGAAACCATCCCTCTGCCCCGCAGCCGGGTTGCCCAAAAGGAGTTTTTCCCTGTGGAGGTGCTACATGTCTGCTGATTCCTCTGTCCTCTCAGATCTCCTCGGAGACTTAGCATACATCTATTTCAAGTACAACTGGTCAGGGAGGTAAGTCCGAAAGCAGAAAAGGAATGTTTCCCTTTTGAATCGTAAGGTTGATGAAATAAAGTTGTTTTTTCCCCCAAAATGAGAATTCACAACTACTCCCATTTCACAAGTAAATATACTAGAGATTTAATCCTGAAGCAGTAAAGACTTTCAGAAGCATCCTGTTGGGATGCTGATAATGGGGACATTTCCATCAGCTCCACACACATTGGTTTATTAATCCGTCAGGCTCTAGATTCTTGCTGTTTGTCAAGAATGTGCGTGAAAAGCTTTTGTCTGTGTAACGACCTTGAATCCGGCCAGGGATTTCTGTATTCTTCGTTGAAACAAACCTTACACACGGTGATCCTTCCCCACAAACGAAACCAGCGGCAGGGCCCTTTCCTGTGACCAGTGCGCGTCTGGCTTCCTTTGTGTTTTCACAGGGAGAGCCTTTGCCCTTCACTGGAGTCCAAAGCCTTGACTCAGCGATTCGTAAAGTTCATCCTCTGAAATCTTTCTCGTGTCTGAATACGATTCGATTTGATTTCAGGGCTCCTGTATCAGGAATACCGAGATAAATCGACTCTCCAAGAAATTGAAACCAGGAGGCAACAGGATGCCGAAATACAAGGCAGTGCCGACGGGTCCCCGGCCAGCGAGGAGGCTCAGGAAGAGGATGAAGAGGAGGAGGAGGAGGAGGAGGAGCTGGCAGGCCCCCCCGAGAGGAAGGCTTTGCCCCAGATCTGCCTGCTCAGTAACCCCCACTCCAGATTTAACCTCTGGCAGGATCTCCCGGAGATTCGGAGCAGCGGCGTGCTGGACATCCTCCAGCCGGAGGAGATCAGACTGCAGGAGGTAACAGGCTGCCCCGGGGTGGGGGCTTCCCTTGAGAATGTGCGGGCGTTTCGGCCGGCCTGGGCGAGGCTCCCTCTGTGAGGCGAGGCTGGCTCACCGGGAGGACTGCTGCCGGGCACATACACCCGAACACGCGGGGCCGTTCAGCTTACTTTGCGGGCAGCAGAAGATACCTAGTTATCTTCTAGGAGAGCTCGACCCCAATGTTGAGTGTTCTCAGCACTGCAGTTTTATCAGATCTGTACGATTGCCTTCTCTCGGCCCTTGGTTATTACTGTGGGGTATTCCCGGGGCACGCGTGAACGCTAACGCGGCGGGTGATGCTGGACTTGTCGTGACCGTGAACTGACTCCAGTCCCCTGTGCTGTGCTTTTCACTCGCAACCTTATCCCACGTCTTCATTTTGCAATCGCTTGGACCTTGGATGGGGTGGGGGCTCTGAAAGCAAGCCCTTGGCCTACCCAGCCCTTCTGAAATAGTGCAGGAATCTGGGGCACGGGTGTCTCCCCTTTTGCTTGATGGTCTAGGCAGACTTTCCTGTCGGGCTGAAGCAACATCACGGAGTTGCCTAAAGGTTTGTTGCTAGCGGGGAGAGATAATCCACCAAACATGAACTGTAATGGAAATGAGTAGCTAAGGGACCTAAGCGCTCATTTGTGTTGAACCAAGATCATGCGGGTAGAGGGGGAAAAATCTGTGGTACCGAGAGACAAGTGTGTGTGGTCAGCAGTAAGGAGGGAGAATGGTGGTGAGAAATGGTGACCCGGCAGGTGTGTGTTCATCGTGAAAGTTAAAAAGTGGGTGCGGGGGGGGATGGGGTGGCTGAAGAGAGTTGGGATTTTTAAAAACTTGTTCAATGCAATTGTGTCATCTCTATCCTCCCCCCAACTCCCTCCCCGCCCTCACTCATGTCTTCGTTCAAGACCGTCCTTGACCTTGTTCTAGCTGCAGTCCTGACTCCACATGCTCTGTCTGTCTTTAACCTCTGGTTCTCTTGCAAAAGGTTCTGTAGAAACATGCACTCTTCTCATGTACTTAAAAGGCAAGGCGTTCCCGTCGTGGCTCAGCAGTAATGAGCCCAACTAGTATCCATAAGGATGCAGGTTTCATCCCTGGCCTCGTTCAGTGGATTAAGGATCCAGCATTGCTGTGAGCTGTGGTGTAGATAGCATATGTGGCTCAGATCTGGCGTTGATGCGGCTGTGGTGTAGGCCAGCAGCTGCAGCTCCGATTCAGACCCCTAGCCTGGGAACCTCCGTATGCCGCAGGTGCGGCCCTAAAAAGGAAAAAAAAAAAAAAGTAAAAGGCAAAACTGCAGGCTGTGTGCACAGTCCCTGACCAAGACAGAGAACAGCTCCCAACCAGCGTCATCTAACCCAGGCTAGGGTGGCACTACGCCCTTACTCCTCAGGAAGGCTTGATAACACTTGAGTTTTAAAGGACCACCGAGGGTTCACTGCATCCTTCCCAGTAGACTCAGGGGTGATGGATTTAAACTCTGATATCACCTGTGACTCGTGAGCATTGATTTGTAAATGGCCGCTGCAGTTTTCTTAAGAAACTTCTGATGTCAGTAGTGTCTCATCATCCTGACGCAGCTTCTCCCAGCTTCTGTTGAAGGTACCGGTGAGGGGACATAAAGAACCAGGCACCCCACCAAAAGTAGGGCAAAAATGCCTAGTGAAAATCCCGCTGACAAGGGATGTCCGTGAAGCAGGTGGAGCTGGACTGACAGAAGCCTACCAGGTTTTGCCACTGAAAGCAACCACATGGAAGATGCTAGAAGCCAGGGAAAAATACCCCTGCAGGTGGCTGTCCCTCCCACCTGCGAGGCCCAGGGGCTTCACCAGCCACTGACAGAACCACCACCCTTGATTTTTTTCTTCTAGTTTTATCGAGATATAGTTGACACACATCACTGTGTAAGTTCAAGGTGTGCAGTGTCATGATTTGACTCCCATATGTCGCGAAATGATTATCACAATAAGCTTAGTGAACATGCCTCATATAGACACAACATTAAAGAAATAGAAAAAAAAAATTTTCCTTATGAGGAGAACTCAGGATTTACTCTCTCAACAGCTTTCATATATGACATATAACAGAAGTGGTAATTGTATTTATCATGTACAATACATCCTATAACTGGCAGTTTGTATCATTTGATGGCCTTCATTCAAGTCCCACTCCCCAACCGCCCCTTGCCAACCCCTGCCTCTGGGAACTGTGGTCTGATCTGTTTTTCTATACTTCTATGAAGTATAATCGACCTACAACACAATGTTAGTTCCTATTACACAACATAGTAATTTGGTATTGCTGTACATTTCAAAATAATCACCTGAATGTTGTGACCAAGACTAGTTACGATATGTCACCATACGAAGGTATTACATAGTTACTGACTATATTCCCCGCAATGTGCATTTCATACCCATGGCTCATTTGTTTTGCAACTGGAAATTTGTGCCTCTGAATCTCCCTCACCTATTTTTTTCCTTTTCTCCCACCCAGCTCCCCCAGCAATCACCTGTTTGTTTTCTGAATTTATAACTTGGTTTCTCTTTTGTTATGTTTGTCCACTTGTTTTGTGTTTTAGATTCCACATGTCAGTGAAGCCATACAGTATTTGTCTTTCTCTGTCTGATTTATTTTACTTAGCATAGTACCTTCTGGGTCCATCCATGTTATTGCAAATGGCAAGATTTCATTCTTTTTACGGCTGAGTAGTATTTTCATTTTTTTTCCTTTTGGTCTTTTTAGGGCCACACCCAAGGCATATGGAAGTTCCCAGGCTAAGGGTCCAATCAGAGCTATAGCCGCCGGCCTACACCACAGCTGCAGCAACGCCAGATCCAAGCTGTGTCTGTGACCTACACCACAGCTCATGGCAATGCCGGATCCAGAACCCACTGAGCAAGGCCAGGGATCGAACCAGTGTCCTCATGGATACTAGATGGGTTCGTCACCACTGATCCACAACAGAACTCCCTCCTTTCACTTTCTACACCTAGTCTTCTTTATCCATTCATCTATTGATGGGCACTTGGGTTGCGTCCATATCTCGGTTCTTGTAAAAAATGCTGCAGTGAACATGGGGGTGGAGGGCACGTATATCTTTTGAATTAGTGTTTTCGTTCTCTTCAGATAAATACCCAGGAGTAGAATTGCTGGGTTTTATGATTGTTCTATTATTAATTTGTAAGGAATTTCCATACTGTTTTCCATAGTTCCTGTGTCATGAAGCCAAACTTGGGTCTGCTCCCCCGCACGAAGTAAAGGCAAATTTATTGACACCGAGTTGTGGTGAAGGAAAGTGCAGTGTTTATTGCAGGGAGTCCAGGCAGCTGGTGCTTAAAAGGCCTGAACTTTTCTCTCTCCCATGGTTTTCCTTTTCAGGGAAAGGTTTTTAAAGACAGAGTGAGGGAGGGGGGTTGTGGGGGGTGTGGTCAGCTTGTGGACAGTCTTCTGATTGGTGGGTGGTGAAGTCATCAGAGTCAACGTCATCAGCCTTCTGGTTCCACCTGGTCCGGGGTCTAGAGCTCACGGGCAGCTCACGGTTACCTTCTCCGTCCTGCTGGGGGCCTCGGTATCTTCAAAACCGTTCAAAGGACCTGGCTCAGAATATTATCTACATCCTTTGAGGAGGAACTAAAGGTCCTTGACTTTGTTCAGTGACTGAACTATTATTATTTTGTCTTGCTTGACTGATTTCCTTTCTCTCTGCATTTTACTTCTCTGATTAAGTTTACTTTCTGGAACCTGGGAAGGGCCTAGAAGGCTAAAGTTTTTCTACAGACAAGAGGCAGGCAGAGGACAGGGGGTGGGGGCTATTCCAGGAAGGCCCCCGAGGATCATGCTCGGTTATAGCTGCACCAGTTTCCATTCCCACCAGCAGTGCACGGAGGTCGCCTTTTCCCCCTATCCTCACCAGCACTTGTTATTTGTTGTCATTAGGATAATAGCCATTCTGACAGGTGTGAAATAATAGCTCATTGTGGTTCTGGCTTTCCTTCCCCTGATGGTTAGTGATGCTGAGCATCTTTTCATGCGTCTATGCGCCATCTGGAAAAATGTCTATTCAGATACTCTGCCCATTTTTTTTTTTTAGGGCCGCACCCATGACATATGAAAGTTTCCAGGCTGGGTGTCGACTTGGAGCTGCAGCTGCCAGCCTACACCACAGCTCATGGCAACACTGGATCCGTAACCCACTGAGCAAGGCCAGGGATTGAACCCGCATCCTTATGGATACTAGTCAGATTCGTTTCTGATGCACTGCAACAGGAACTCCTTTGCCCGTTTTTTTTAATCCAATTGTTTTTTGATGTTAAGTTGTGTGAGTTCTTTGTATATTTTGGATAATAACACCTTATAGGACCTAGAGTTTGCAGATATCTTCTCCCATTCAATAGGTGGCCTTGTCATTTTGCTGACAGTTTCTTTTACTGTGCAAAAGCTGTTTAGTTTGATACAGTCCCATTTTTTTTTAATTTTGCTTTTGTTTCCCTTGCATCCTAACTTTGACTTTCATATAAAAGCAATTATACAGTGCTATTTTGCATTTGGCTATTTTTAAACAGTATTACCACCATGGGGCCTTTTTGTGTTCATCCTTATAATAAAGAAAAGTGTCCAGTTTCTGGGGGAATACTTATTTATTTTTACACCTTGATAACTAGAGAAATAAATTTAAAATACTTTGGAAAACTTAGAAATAAACCCCACTAGAACTGAAAACATGGTATGAACCTCTTACAACAATAAACCAAAAGCAGAGTAAGCAGGGATATTGTAAGAAAAGGAAAACATAGTAACAAAACAAAACAAAAATACCAAAAACGAGAGTTCCCTTCATGGCTCAGTGGTTAACGAACCCAACTAGTATCCATGAGGATGCAGGTTCAATCCCTGCCCTTGCTCAGTGGGTCAAGGATCCGGCATTGCCATGAGCTGTGGTGTAGGTCACAGACTCGACTTGCATCTGACACTGCTGTGGCTGTGGTGTAGGCTGGCTTAGACCCCTAGCCTGGGAACCTCCATATACTGTGAGTGTGGCCCTAAAAAGACAAAAACAAATAGCATAAAACAAAGTGGCAGAGTTAATAGCAAACATATCTGTTACAACCATAAATGTAAAATGCTTAAATCCTGAACCAAAAGACAGAAATTATCCAACCAATTAGAAAACTAAATCCATGATATTACTGTACAGCTCAGAACTCTGGACAAGAAAAATTACCAAAGGAAACAAAGAGTCATTTTGTATTGTTAAAGGTATCACTTTATTTTTAAGTGTTTTAAAATTAAGTAAGCGGGAGTTCCTGTCGTGGCTCAGTAGTTAACGAATCCGACTAGAAACCATGAGTTGCGGGTTCAATCTCTGGCATCGCTCAGTAGGTTAAGGATCCAGCGTTGCCGTGAGCTGCGGTGTAGGTCACAGACACGGCTCGGATCCCGTGATGCTGTCTGTGGCTGTGGCGTAGGCCAGTGGCTACAGCTCCGATTAGACCCCTAGCCTGGGAACCTCCATATGCCACGAGTGCGGCCCTAGAAAAGGCAAAAATAAATAAATAATTTTTTAATAATTAAATTAAATTAATTAAGCTACTCATTAATACATTCTCATTGTTTCAAAAAATGTAAACAACGCACTTGTGTACAGACCTTTTCTTGGCTCCTGGGGTCTTACTGCAGAACCAGCTGTGTTCACTTTCTCCCTCCTGATAAATTACAGCCATAACACACCTTGTGATTTCAGACTTCAGACACTTGTGAAGACTCTTAAGTGCAAAATGCTCGTTGATCTTTATGATGTTTTCCCCCATATCTCGCACTTGTTTTGTTCAAGAGCAGTTTGGTTTTGGTTTTCGTTTGTAGCAACTTGCCTTTAACCTTGCCTGTTAGAGCTTTCAGCTTTTCATAAAAATAACTCCCTTTGCGTTGAAAACTCTTTAGTTTTTATCACAAAAGGACATAATCGCCTAGAAGGTACAACTGGCTTGAATAAGTGTAAGGACAAACACAGGGGCTCACAGGTGGTGAGAGAAGCATGCTGGTGGCCAGAGGGCAGCCCGTGCGCCGGCCCTCAGCAGACCCTCGCCGGCTTTGCGGGGAAACCATGCACTTGACCCGGGCACATCAGTCATGTGGGGCTGGGTTAGGAGAGCGTCTGTGTACGTGTGTCCCCATGCTCCTGGGAGGCCACAGCTGTAAGACAGGCCTGGAAGTGGAATTGCTGGTCCACAGTGCAGTGCATTTTAAATGGTAGTGGATATTGCCACATTGCCATTCAAAAAGGTCAAGTTTCACGCAGCCACAGCAGCACAAGAGAGGCCGTTTTCACACACTCTCCGAACCCTGCTAGCAGACTTCTTGATTTTCCCTCTAATCTGTTGGATGAAAAAGCATATCTTGTTTTAAGCTGCCTGTCCTTGATGACTTGTAAGTTGAGCATCTCTTCTTATGGCTTATAGGCTGTTTCCATTTCTTTGTCTATGAGTTGTCTATTCATATCCTTTGCCTTTTTTTTCTCATGGGGTTGTTTATATTTGTCGTCTTGATTGCTAGCAGCTTTTTACATATTCTGGATATTATTTATGTGTTTCAAATGTTTTATCCCAGGAGTTCCCGTCGTGGCTCAGTGGTTAATGAATCCGACTAGGAACGATGAGGTTCCGGGTTTGATCCGTGGCCTTGCTCAGTGGGTTAAGAATCCAGCATTGCCGTGAGCTGTGGTGTAGGTTGCAGACGCGGCTCGGATCCCGTGTTGCTGTGGCTGTGGCGAAGGCCAGCGGCTACAGCTCCTGTTAGACCCCTAGCCTGGGAACCTCCATATGCTGCGGGTATGGCCATAGATAAGGCAAAAAGACAAAAAAAAAATGTTTTATCCCACAGTAAAATGTAGAGGAGGTGATGAAACAAAGAGGTTATGCACACAGGCTCTGGAGCCCAGCTGCCAGGATTTGAATCCCAGTTCTGTTACTTCTTAGCTGTGTGACTTACGGCAAGTTAATTAACATCTCTGTGCCTCTGCTGCCTTATCTATAAAAATGAAATCATATGCAGGGTTGTGAATATCAAATAAGTTAGTACAGGTCAAGAGCTGGCAACAGGCTGACTTCAGTCAAGCTTTCTCTAGTTGTGGTATATTTATTTATTTAAACAGCATCTTATGGATGTTGTGTCATACAATCAGGAAGACCATTCACAAGAAGCACACTTTACAATGGAAAGGTCCTATACAGTATCCCAAACCACCAGCTAAATAGAGCAGAGTCTGCCAAAAACATGCGCAGAAGTTGCTGTACCCACTATACTGTTTCTGCCGGAGTGGGACATAACGGGGATAGAAGAGATCTGAACAAATTAATGAGGTTGACTTAAAATATTTTTACCAAACTTTGTACTCTCTAACGCCGCCACTGTGGTAGCCCCTGGCCACATGCAGCTATTAAACCCTTAACGTGTGCTAGTCCTGATTGAGATGTGCTGTGTATGTAAAATATACACCAAATTTTGGAGACTTAGGACAAAGACAAAGAAAAGTTAACTGTCTTATTAATAATTTTCATATTACCTATTGATATAATATTCTGGACATACTGGATTAAATAAAATATATTAACATTTCCCTGTTTGTTTTTACCTTTCTAATGTAGTTACTAGAAAATTTAAAATTGTGTATGAGGCTCATATTTCTGTTGGACAACACTGCTCTAAAGAGAGGCAACATTTTATTTCCCAGTGTCCATAAATACCACCCAAAAGTGGCCGTATATTAAGCCATAAGAAAAAGCTCAATAAATATTTATTAAAATCTGTATAGGCCATAATCTCTTGCAATAATGTGGCAAAACAAGAAAATTAAACAGTGTAAAAACTCCAAATCAGAAATGTTCCCAATGCTCCTAACTTTTGAGGTAGGGAAATAAATTTTATAATAACGGAATTATTTGAAGGTGGTGATGAGGATCCTGTATTTAAAAACATGTGGAATGCCTCCAAAGCTGCATTTGGATAAAAATTCACAACCCATCATGTTTTACTTATTAAATAAGGAAACAATACAAAATTAAATGAACTGTAGTGTCAGCTTGATACATTAGGGGGGAAACACAGAGACACCCCCTAAGAAAAGCAGCCAGAGATGAGATCCAAAAGATACCGTCTGTATAAAGGTCTTGGTAAGATTCATGATTTTCTAGGAAAATACAAGTGACAAAATTGACTCAAAAATAAAAACTGTAAAACCACCAAAATATACCAGTAACTGAAAAAATCTGCAAAAGAGATGTTGCACTCAGATGCCTGAGCTGTGTCAAATGGCCAAAGCACGAAAGAGTCCCGCATTCCTTAGAACAGCCTAGAACACTGCTGTCCAGAAAACTTTCTGTCACTCTGGAAGCATTCTGTGTCTGCATCTCCAACAGTCCGCAGCCACACGTGGCTGTTGAATGTTTGAAATGCAGCAGGTGCAGCTGAGGTACTGAATGCTTAATTCCACTTCATTTGAGTTAAAGATAAGCCACGTGTTACTAACATATTGGGGAGAGTGCAAATCTAGAGCAGGGATCATCACACTTTTTCTGAAAGGGCCAGATAGTAAATATTCCAGGCTTTCTTGGCCTTATAGCCTCCTTCACCACCACTCAGTTCTCCATTGTAATATCCTAGCGGCAGTTAGACAGTGTACAAAGGAATGGACATGACAGCACTCCAATATAACTTTATCCAGTTACAGGTGGTCAGCTCTCATGGCTGATCTAAAGGTAGAAAATAGGGAAACAAATTATCGGATGGTAATATAATATCAGTAACCAAATCTGATCATTAAAACACATACACATTAAAAACAAAATCTGCAATTATAGACAAAGACTTCACTCTTCTCAGTAATCAGTAGACCTAGGAAACATAAGGATATAAGTAAGGATATAAGAAGAATTGAGTGTCACCAACCAACCAGAATGAATCAGCATATATAAAGTACTCCATTCAACAGCAGCAGCATACGCACTTTTTTTTCATGTACACATGGAACAGTCATCAAGATAGACCATACCCCACTTTAACAAACTTAAAAGCGTTTAAATCATGCAAAGTATGACCTGACCATAATAGAATTAAACTAGAAGTCAATGACAAAAATGGAGCGGGAAAATCCCCAGGCACCTGGAAATCAAGCGGCACGTTTCTGTGTCATCCCCGAGTCCAAGAGGAGTCCTCCAGGGAAGTTAGAAATGAAGTGCCCCTCTTCACAGACGATATGATTGTCTATGTAAAAGATCTCAAGGAAGCTACAAAAAAAAATTCTTAGAACTAATAATAATAATACACACCGGCTTAAAAAAAAAAAAACGTACAATACCTAGTGCTGATGTGGACGTGGAGCGACTGGACCTCTCATGCATTGTGGCACGGCACGGCTGCTCTGGAGAGCCGCTGGCAGTGTCTTCAAAAATGAACTCTACACTCACCTACAGCCCAGCGATCTCAGTCCTGGGTGTGTGCCTAGGAGCAGTGTCTCCACAGCATCGCTGATGACGTTTGGACATTGGGTCTGGCTCATTCTTTGCAGTGGTGGGCGGGGTGGAAGGGGGGATTGTAGGTTTACAAGCATCCCTGGAGAAAGCTCTCTGGCTAAGAAAAAATGAGCGCCCTCAAGAAAAGTGGGCAAGACAAGCCTCGTAGAAAAAGTGGCCAGTGAGGAGTTCCCATTGTGGCTCAGCAGGCTGGGAACCCGATGTTGTCTTCATGAGGATTCCGGTTCGATCCCTGGCCTCATTCAGTGGGTTAAGGATCCGGCGTTGCCTCCAGCTGCAGTATAGGTTGTAGATGCAGCTCAGATCCAGAGTTGCCCTGGTTGTAGCATAGGCTGGAAGCTGCAGCTCTGATTTTATCCCCGGCCCCGGGAACTTCCATATGCCACAGGTATTGCCAACAAAAAATAATAATAATATATATATATGTATATATATATAAAATGTGTGTATACACATATACATATAATATGTATTCAAGGAATGAAATAAATATTTATGACATATTAAGTTTGCAGGGTTTTGTTTTTTTTTTGTTTTTTTTTGTTTTTTTTTGCTTTTTAGGGCCACACCTGAGGCATATGGAGGTTCCCAGCCTAGGGATCAAATCAGAGCTACAGTGGCCAGCCTACACCACAGAGCAACGCAGGATCCCAGCCAAGTCTGTGACCTACACCACAGCTCAGGGCAATGCCAGATCCTTAACCCACTGAGTGAGGCCAGGGATTGAACCTGAATCTTCATGGATGCTAGTCATTCGTTTCCGCTAAGCCACAGCAGGAACTCCAACATATTAAGTTTTTAAAAGTCAGGAGAGAACATTACACGTATAGTAGAGTAGGTATAGAAAGTATATTTAATAAATTAATATTTTGGTCATTGCCAATGGATCAGATCAGGATACTTAAGTCAGGATGACCTGGCAATGAACACGATCTCGTGCTGTCGTGAATAAAACAGACACACAAGCTCCCATGCATCTCACTCTGAGTCTATAGACTGACTTTTTTTTTTTTTTGGTCTGTTGTGTTTTCAGGGCTTCACCTGAGGCATATGGAAGTTCCCAAGCTAGGGGTCTAATCAGAGCTACAGCCACCGGCCACAGCCACAGCCACAGCAACGCGGGATCCGAGCCGCGTCTGCGACCTACATCACAGCTCATGGCAATGCCAGATCCTTAACCCACTGAGCGAGGCCAGGGATCGAACCCGCAACCTCATAGTTCCTAGTCGGATTCGTTTCTGCTGTGCCACGAGGGGAACTCCTAGACTGACTATTCGTGTTTATGTGAAAGAGCTTAATGTGAGTTTGTGTTTTGTTGATGCCTGGCAGTGGACACAGCACTGGGATCTTTAGATTTTATCTTCCGAATCAGTGACTTCTGCACTGGAGCGTCTTCTCATTTATCAGAGCGAGTCAGGCAGCCTGGACCGCCAGCTCAGTCTGTCGTCAGAACATCTTTCTTTAGCTACAAAAGCAGCGGGTCCCAATGAACTTCTGTTCAGATGAAGAAAATACCCCCACACGATGGCCTTTTCGTAGGCCTGAGTCTTAATCAGTCCCTGAAGCATCAGGATTTAAGAGCAAAATGGTATGTTTTCCTCCTCCTTTTTAAAATAGAAATTAGGCAGCTGAAGTTGGCTTTTCTTAGTTTACTTTTTTAGTTTACTTTTAGATGCTTTTCTTAGTTTACCTTTCTTTAACTGAATAGGTTCTTTAACTCATTCTGAAGTCCTTAGTTCCCACCCTTCTATCTGGAAGGGTCTCTGAGTTACTGTTTGAGAACACAGTGGTTTGAGAAAATAGACATATTCAAATTCCAAAGTTAGGAAGCAGGCAGCTGAGAAAGGGTCGGGGGTTCAAATGGGGGAGGTGGGGACAGTCCCCACGGGCAACACGGACCAGGCTGTACTCGACGCTCGCCACACCTGACCCTGGTGTCGTGAGAAATGAAGGAAAATCTGGAGGTGCCCGCCCAGCATGCTCCCTGGAGCAAGGGCGCCTGTCGCCGTGGTGGGCTGTGTCCCCAGATCCCCTGTGGTCCCTGAACTTGGGGGGCTGGGTGTGCAGAGCTGGAAAAACAAGCAGGGAATGATATTGTGTCTCCACAGAAACAGGGGTACAGTCCACTCGTGGGGCGACCCACCCAGGCCGGCACTTGTGGTGGCACCTTGGCTGTCCTTGCATTTCTGGCACGGACTAGAGGCCACGCTGGGGCGGGTCAGGGCCGGGGCGCTGGAGTCCTGCTCCGTCGCCGTTATTCTGGCCGCGGAAGTGAGGAGAGCTCTGCGCCTGGCAGCTGGGTCACGGGGAGGCAGGGTCTGGCCGAGCGAGGATGCGAATCCCCCCGTGGTCGCCTCTGGAGCAGGGCCCAAGGCCGAGAGCTGGCGTGGCCTCTGCAGGAGGACACCCCTCCCCGGCTCCTGCCGACACCCCCGAGGAGAGGGAGGCGGCTGGCCTTGCAGCCGGGGCAGCCGCTGGCCCTCGGGGCCTCTGGCTTCCTCAGGGTGTGCAGGCTGCACGGGGCTGAGAGTCCTGAGCCACGGCTTGGGCTTCAGTCAACCCAAGTGGTCAGAACTCACACGAGGGCGGGCTGGCGTGGAGCCTGGGCCGTGACGCCCCACGGCCTCTAAGGCGGCCTGAGCCCGAGGAGGCCGCCCCAACGCCTGAACGTTCTAGCCCAGCTTTCCCTCTGCCTCCTCCCACCCTCCAGGCAGAAGCAAACAAAACGCACTAACAGTGAAAGCAGGCACCCTAATGCTTACTGATTAAGTGTGAAAGAAAGGAATACACGGGGCCTTTGGGGCCGGGGGCCCCCAGCCACAGGATGACCTGAGCATCTTGTTAAGGGACACGTTATGCATGGGTCTGGGGAGGGGCCTGGGAGTCTGCATTTGCAGAGTCATCTCTGGTCTCGGGACCAGGCTGAGAACTGCTGGATTGTTCTTCCCTTTGCCTGACTAATTCTTATCGGTTCTTTGACTTTCCCCGCTGCCTGGCCCCCTCTGCCCACACGATGGCGAGGCCCCCTTCCACTCCACTGCGGGCATCAGTGGCATGTCGGTGTCCCCAGCATGGAGACCAGCCGCTGCCTGGGGGTGACTCTGGGCACGTGTTTGTGGAATGAGAGCTGGAGACCACGACAGCATCGCCCCCCACCTCCCCCGGCAGCAGTGGTCTCCTGGGCCGGCAGCCTCTTGGGGCAAGGGTGTCAGGTTCCCAGTGCCCGAAGCCCCAGCTCCTCACAAGTGCTCAGTAAACACCTGGGGTTTGCTCAGTGCTGCCCTGGGGCCAGGCCTTTCAGGGAACCACTTGGTAACGGAGATGGGACACCGGATGTCCAGTCCAGCAGGAGCCAGGGAGGAAGGACGCACGACAGGCACAGCTGACAGTGTCCTTGTGGAGAGACGCAGAGGGAGCAGAGGAGGAGAAGTGGCGTGCTGAGCCTCTGGGGGAAGTTGTGAGTCACGGCCTGACTCGCGCACCTTTGCAGCCAGTTGACCCGATGCCAGGCTGACTCACATCTGAGCGCTGGTTTAGAGGCCTCCCTTTAAACTTATTTTCAAGCACCTACTTGAAAGCAGTATGCAGAGCTACAAAGGCCATTAAGAATCTAGAGAGAGCTGATCATCTAGCGCGGGAAGGAGGGAGCTTCTGCGTAAATAACAGCCGACCGGCCCACGCGCGAGGAGAGGGTCCCCAGCCTGGCGCCACCTCCAGCCCGAGGGCTCCAGGGACAGCCTGGGCGTTTGTCTCGAGCGGAGCAGTCAAGGTGCAGAAGCTTGGACTCGAAAGGATGGGCTGGGAAACTCGGTTTTACCCCTCACGGGCTGTTGGGCCTCAGCACCATTGCTGGGGACAGTCGGACGACCTCCAGAATTACAGTGTGACTGAGGGAGGTGACACACGGTGCTCAGCATCACGCCACACACATGTTACGGGCTGGACAAATGGCAGCTATTACTGTCATTTGCCCACCGGTGCCGTTTATCTCCGATAACCCTGCAGAGACAAGGTAGAAAGGATAAGGACATCCACGGCCACTTTTGCCAGTGAAGCGCCACACCCACCGATGTGGCAGGGCTGTAGCGACTCAGAGAGAAACACAGCAGAGTTTCCTGGGTTTGGCAGGAGCGTGACGCACAGTCTGGCACAGGGGCATCAGGGCGCAGGCGAGCCCTTGCAGAAGAGCAGCGCAGACTCTTTTACAGAATCTTGGTAAAGAGTCATCAGTCTGGTCTGAAGCCCCCGGTGAGCTGGCGCCTACAGCAGAGACAGTCTCCTTTCTCTGCACTCTGGCCCCAGGCCTCGTTTACGGCAGTTTGGAGTAACGTCCGACCTTGCCTCGTTCCTTGCGGGGTGTGTGTGTCCTGTGTCAGGAGGGGCCCCCAGCCCACGACGTGGTCGGATGTGGTGAAGGCGGCGTGGACTGAACGTGCGGCCCTGAGGATGGAGAGAGTGGGGTTCTTAGAGCCGGGTAGGGGAGCAGGCAGTGCCTCGGCCGGCACGGGTGGTCCCCACCACACCTCGGACCAGTGGTGAACCACAGACGTTACTTCTCAGTCTGGAGTTGGAAGTCCAAGGTCAAGGGGCGGCAGGTTGGTTCCTGGTGAGGCCTCCCTCCTTGGCTTGCAGGCAGCTGCCTTCTCACTGTGCCTCACTTGGTCTTTCCCCTGAGCCTGTGCACCCCTGGTGACCCTTCCTCCTCTTCTTTTCTTTTCTTTTCTTTGCCCCTGTGGCATGTGGAAGTTCCCGGGCCAGGGATCAAACCCACACCACCGCAATAACCAGAGTCACAGCAGTGACAATGCCAGATCCTTAACCCCCTGAGCCACTGGGGAACTCTCTCTCTTTTTTTTTAACTCTTCCTCTTCTTCTTCTTCCCTTTTTTTTTTTTTTTTAGTCTTTTTAGGGCCACACCCACAGCATATGGAAGTTCCCAGGCTAGGGGTCGAATCAGAGCTACACCACAGCCACAGCAACGCGGGATCCAAGCGAAATCTGCTCACAGCAATGCCAGATCCTTAACCCACTGAGCAAGACCAGGGATCGAATCCTCATGGTTCCTAGCCGGGTTGGTTAACCGCTGAGCCACAAAGGGAACTCCGAGTCTTCCTCTTCTTACAGCGACACTGGTCACACTGGATCAGGGCCCTACCCTTACCCTTATGACCTCATCATAACTACCTCTTCTAGGGCCCATCTCCAAATGCAGTCACGTGGAGGATTAAGGCTTCAGTGCGTGAATTTGGGGACACAGTCCCGTCCACAGCAGGGGAAACACAGGCTACGGAGAAGACCCTTTCCGTTCATCCACCCGGACAGGAGCTTGTCTGTCCTGGGAAGAGCCGGGGGTGTGGGTGGAGGCGAAGGGGCCTCCTGGGACCCTTAGGGGCGAGGGGATGCCTGTGCCCCCTGGCTGTGCCAACACGCCCCCAGACAGCGGCAGCAGTGAGGGAGGTGGCGGGTGGGGTCTACTCTCGGTCAACCCGCCAAGTCCTCCCACACCCACGGGGGTCGCCCTGGTGGCTCCGGCCGCAGGACGGCACCGTAATAAAGGTGATGGCACCAAGGCCGGCTGTGAATCGTTCACCCCTGGAGCGGAGGAGACCGAAAAAACCACCCACGTCAGGACAGAGTGACCTCCTGCCGGGTCCACAGAGGGTCCTGAGCTCTAGGGAGGAGCCGGTGCCGGTGAAGAACAAGGCAGGGGCCCGTTCAGCCTCGAGCTACACTGATGCTATGAGGAGTGGGGGTGTCGGGTGGGGCCTGGAGGCAGGGGAGGTGACAGCGAGGACCCGTGCGGACAGTGAGATGCCGCAGACTGAACCGTCTCAGATCGGGGGAGTTATGCGCTGGTAAACAGTTCTTAACGCCCAGCGTTCTTTGTGTTTTAAGGGCTGTTTTTTCTCTTTCCTTGATGAGCAGCAGGCTGCATTTCCCTCCAGACTGTCCTTGGCACCTTCCTCTGTCATCCCCTTGCTGATGGGTCACAGGTCTCCTCTGTTTCGTCAAAGGCATCGGGTGACTAGGGCGGTCCAGGTGGGCCCGGCTCTGGGCCACTCCTGTCCTGAGGCCACGTGAGGTCACTGAACCCAAACAGCCGTGAGGTCTGGGCCGCATCCGGGAGGGGGCCTGGCTGTGTGTCCTCGGGCATCTTCTGTTCACACCCGGCCTGGGGTCTGCGGGCTTGGCAGTCTCTGGGCAGATTCTCACCAAAAAGCTGAACCTTCTCAGCGCATCCAGTGGTCCGGGCTGCAACTCCAGTGATTTCCCTGATATGTT
Organism: Catagonus wagneri; assembly: GCA_004024745.2. Lineage (NCBI taxonomy): Eukaryota > Metazoa > Chordata > Mammalia > Artiodactyla > Tayassuidae > Catagonus > Catagonus wagneri. Next base: position 4,969,572 of record PVHT021183553.1, read on the forward strand.
GTTTCCATTCTTTGGAGAAAAATACAAGTTTACTGAGAAAGACTTGGGCTTACCAAGCCTGTGGGGAGATGGACGTGGCTTCTCATCCACAGGCCGGCTGGGGAAGCTCTGGGAACAGCCCTCGGGGACTCTGGAATGTGGGCTGTGTGATTCCGGTCCACGTGGTGGCCAGCAGAATGGACTTAAACAGCACGGGAGCCTGTTGTGCCCCACGTGGCCCCTCTGGTGGCCTGGCCACCAATGCCTTCCCCCGCTCCACTCCCTCCCTGCCACCCCGTCTCCCGCCTCCACCTGTGTCCTCATCCCTTCTCTGCACAGGCCGTGCTTTGGGACTCGGACCCAACATCACCTCGTGGTCCAGGCTCTTTTCCCCCCCGGCCAGGGCTCCGTCCGTGAGGCACTCGAGGCGCTGTGAAGGATGTCGGATGGATGACCCTGGACAGCTGTCGGCCAGGTGCTTTGAGATGGGCCGGCTCCAGGCTGGGCCTTTCCTCTGAGGGCCATGGCCTCGTTCGGCACACGGGGAAACTGATGGAGGGGTTCCCACCCACCGCAGAGGTCTGGCTACTCCAAGGCCAAAGCTGCTTAGCACCCCTAGTGGATGCCAGCCCAGCACAGCCCTCACCGGCTGCAGAACCACCTGCGGAAATGACCAGAGTTGACTGGATCTGACCCTTGGCAAAGAATCTAGGCGTCAGCTGGGCCTAGTAGTAGCGGGGGTGGAAAAAAAAAAAACAGGAAGCGTAACGCGATTGTTGGCAAATACCAAGTGGAATGATCAAGCACCAAGCACCTTTAGAGGACCAAGCTGTGATTCATAAAATCTGGGTTGGGAGTTCTCATTGCGGCTCAGCAGTCTAAGAACCTGACTAATATCCATGAGGTTGCCGGTTCGATCCCTGGCCTCGCTCAGTGGTTAAGTACCCGGCATTGCCGTGAGCTGTGCTGTAGGTCGCAGATGCAGCTTGGATCTGGCGTTGCTGTGGCTGTGCTGTAGGCTGGCAGCTACAGCTCTGATTCAACCCCTAGTCTGGGAACTTCCATATGCCACGGGTGCGGCCCTAAAAAAGAAAAAAGAATCTGGGTCAGCCCGATGGAGCTCCCCAAGGGCAACCACCCTGGTCAGCCCCACGGCCCGACGATGGGCAAGGAGGGGCCCGAGGATGGCCAGCCTCAGGGCAGCGGCTGGTTTTACCGAGGACGGAGCTCTGTAGTAACTCAGACGCTCGCTTTCACGCACGCTCACAGCCACACACTGTCATACACACTGGCACACACACCCCTCGTGTGCTCTCTTCCGTCTGCTCGCAGCACCCTCACACTGACTGGGACGCATGTCCCCCCGACCCGGGCTGCTCCATCGCCTCTCGCCGACGGAAGCCCCGGAGGCTGCGTTCCCGGGGGAGCAGCACCCACGCACGCCTGGGGACGCGTGGATGGAGGCAGGGCTGGGTGAGGAGGTCAGCAGGGCTTTCGTCCCTGCCAGCCCCCTACGCCCTGCCAAAGGCTTGAATGGCTGAGAGTAAAAATAATATTGATGAGGAAAAGACAGCCGGGTTGATGTGGCAATTAATTTGACACATGAAATGAAGACAAACACCCTGGAAAACTAAAATCCACAGATGACTAATCACTGTAAACGGAGACAGAGGATGAGCTGGTGGTGAATGGGCACAGCCGGGACCAATTAGCAGTGATTCAGGCCCAGCGCCCGCGGCTGTCAGCGGCCGAGAGGCCCGCCTGCCTCTGCCCGCCTCGTCCCCCCAGAGATCAGGGCGGTGATGCTGTCAGCCCCGGGTCCAGGGGCCCCTCCCTGGCCCATCCCAGGCATCACTCGCGAGACAAGGTCTGGCAGACAGGCCCTTCTCTGCGGGGCTGCATCCCGGATGGGGTGGGTTTTTCCTCTCTTGTGTCTACAACACTCATCCGTCTCAGTTTGGGGTGGCTTTTTTTTTTTTTAGTTACGTTTGCTTAGAATTTGCAAGTGGTAATGGCTTGACATTTTCTTAAGAAACTTAAATTTAGCCACAGGAGAGTGATTTGTTTTCAGCATCTGTAACAGAGAGGCCTCCGGGAAGCTTCCTGCCCAGCGCAGTCTCGGCCTCGCCAGGCAGGGCTTGGGTGGATGGTGGCAGAACAGAGGGTGGGCCCTCCGTGTTGAGGCCTCAGCTCCGCCGTGAGTGAGGCCAGCGTGATGTGTGGCTTCGTACCTTTAAGCAGATCAAGCATCTGTGACTTGGGGACCATTACAGAGAGGCCATGGGCTCGCTCCAGCGTCTTGTCTCACTGTCACCATCTTGAGTGAGGCACAGACACTATGGGCTCTCCGGCTGCTGGTGGCCCATGGTCTGTAATTGCTGGGCCCCCTGGAATGAGGTCTGTGTGAACTTTCTTACCGATGCTGGCAGGTTTATGCTGTGAAGGAAGCGTCCCCAGCTTACAAATATGTCACCTATTTAAAGGGCTTTGGGAGTTCCCGTCATGGCTCAGTGGGTTACAAAGCCGACTAGTATCCACGAGAATGTGGGTTCGATCCCTGGCCTCACTCAGTGGGTTAAGGATCCGGTGTTGACGTGAGCTGTGGTGTAGGTTGCAGACGTGACTTGGATCCTGCATGCCTGTGGCTGTGGTGTAGGCCGGCAGCTGCAGCTCCCATTTGACCCCTAGCCTGGGAACCTCCATATGCCACAGGTGCGGCCCTAAAAAAAAAATATATATATATATATATATATATATATATATAAAGTTCCCATTGTGGCTCAGTGGTAATGAACCCAAGTAGCATCCATGAGGATGCAGGTTCAATATCTGGCCTCGCTCAGTGGGGTTAGGGATCCGGCATTGCCATGAGCTGTGGTGTAGGTTGCAGACGCAGCTCAGATCCCACATTGCTGTGGCTGTGGTGTAGGCTGAAAGCTGCAACTCCAGTTAGATCCCTAGTTTGGGAACCTCCATATGCCAAGGGTACAGCCCTAAAAAGATGAAAGAAAGACAGGAAGGAAGGAAGAGAAGGAGAGGGAGGAAGGAAGGAAGGGAGGGTTTTGCCAGGTCAGCTGTTTGTCCAGTGCTGGGTGGGTGGCAGAGTGTTGCCCAGCAGGCTGCCTGCAGATGCTGTTGAATCCTCGCTGGGCCCACGTCTTAACTCATCTAACTCGCAGGCGTGGCTGGTGCTGGGCAGGACCCAGAACTTGGAAAGGCCTTGGCTTGAAGCTTTCACCCTCCAGCAGTAACGTTAGGGGCATCGTTTAACCTCTGCCTCTGTCTCCTTTTAGTAAAACGGGAATGTCTTATGTCCTTGTTGGGGGGCGGGGCTGCGAGGATGAAGAGAGAAATAACCTGGTGTGTTTGGATCACGTGCTGGTCCCTCCCCCTTCCTCCCTGCCCCCCCCCCCCGCTCAGGGCTCTGGCCAGTGGGGGGGATGGAGGGCCCCAAAGGAGTGGGATGTGGGTGGTGGGGACACTGGGAGGGGACAAGGGCCCCCTGGGCTCCTCCCTGTCCTGTTTCCATCCCTCCTCTGTGTCTGTTTCCCGGGTGGTACTTACTCGCCCGCAGTCCTGAAGGCCTGAAGTCCAGGCGTTGGCGGTTCTGCCTCTTCCGCTTGAGGCAGCATCGCGGCGGTCTCTGCCCATGTCCTCACACGGCCCTCTTCCCTGCGTCTCTGTGCGTCTCCTCTGTCTCTTCCCTCTAAGGACACCCGTCACTGGGTTAGGACCCTCAGCCCAGGATGGTCTGCTCGCCTCGGCATCCGTAACTTACATCCGCAAAGACACTTCTGCCAAATGTGTTCACACGCACTGGTGCAGGGGTTTAGGGTGTGGACACAGCTTTTGGGGGGCGTCCACAACTCACCCCACTACACTGTCCCTTCTGGGCAGCTGCTGAGGGAGTTGAGCCCGCCCCAGATCAGGGAACAGTGGAGAGAAACGGGGAGAGGAAGGTGAGGCTGGTCCCGGGCGGTCTCAGGAGGGGCCGTGGGTTTGCTTGTGAACGAGCAGGAAAGGTGAGGCAGCATTTTTCTCTGCCCTTGCTTCACAGATGCCCCTTGAGGGACTGAAGCTCCACTTAGTGTTGTTGCTTCATAGGCTCGATCATCAGGTGATACGCATGAAGGAGAATGAAGGGGCCTCCGAAAAGCTTATTGGATTATGGATTTCTTTCTTTCCTTTTCAAAATGAAAATTGCTTTATCGATTGAACAATGTAATCAGACCATGAAAGGAAGTTCCTTTGTGGCTCAGTGGGTTAAGAATCAGTGTTGTCCCAGCTGCGGTGCAGGTCACAATTGTGGCACAGTTTCAGTCCCCGGCCCAGGAACTTCCACATGCTATGGGTGCAGAAAAAAAAAAAAAATCAGGCCATGAAAGAAATAATATAATGCCCATTCTTCAATTTTCAGACAACTGAAAGGATAAACTAAAAGAGTAAAAGTCACCCCAAAACTCCACCCCCTGCTGACACCTGTGGTTGACACCATTTCCATCCAGACATCTTTCTGGGCGTGTGGAAATAAGGTTCCCTCTACCGCTGGGTTTCTCACCGATTCCACACCTGGAAACGCTCTCCATGGGTGTCGGGCTCTGATGGATGGCTGACCTCTCACGTGTGACCTTGTTCCGTACGTGGACATGAGGCCATGTCCAGCTTCACTACTGTGAGCGGGGAGCGAGGTCTCTGCACGGGCAACCACCCACCCTGGCCAATGCAGACCCCCGACAGCGCTCTCCTTTCACTTTTATTTATTTTCACTTTTATTATTATTATTATCATTATTATTTTTAATGGCCTCACCTGCGACATATGGAAGTTCCCAGGCTAGGGGTTGAATCGGAGCTACAGCTGTCAACCTACACCACTGCTCACGGCAAGGCCAGATCCTTAATCCACTGAGTGGGCCAGGGATTGAACCCGCATCCTCATAGAAACTAATCAGGTTCAAAACCCACTGAGCCACAGCAGGAACTCCCTCCTTTCCCTTTAAAAGCTTTTCATCTGTCTGAGAGCGAGGGGAGGAAGGTCCTGGGTGCTGACCTCTGGCCCTCCTCTCGTCCGCGTTGCGCGGTGTCCCAGGCCATGTTCGAGCTGGTCACTTCCGAGGCCTCCTACTACAAAAGCCTGAACCTGCTGGTGTCCCACTTCGTGGAGAACGAGCGGCTGAAGAAGCTCCTGCACCCGTCCGAGGCGCACATCCTCTTCTCCAACGTGCTGGACGTCATGGCCGTCAGTGAGCGGTGAGCCGCCGCCCAGGCCTCGGGGCCCCTTCCCGCCCCTCCCCTCACCTGGGGCGCGGCTGGTGACATGTGCCAGAGACACTGGCCTCTCGACTTTTCTATGTGCAGAGTTTTCTGTATAGGATATAAGTAAATACGTAAGCCCACGACCCATCACCCTCCCAGCAACAAGGCCGATTGCGTCCAGCCACAGCCACGCAGGATCTGAGCCGAATCTGCGACCTACACCACAGCTCACGGCAGCGTGGAATCCTTAACCCACTGAGCGAGGCCAGGGATCGAACCCCCATCCTCACGGATACTAGTCGGGTTCAACAGAAACTCCTAGGGAGTGATTCTTGCAAAGAAGAAGTGGACTCCAGTCATTGTGTTTGGATAAAAGACCCATTTCCCATTTTCCCTGGAGGCTGTGCGGGTTTGTAGCTAGAAGTGCAGAACTCGGCTTTTATCAGCTGGTCCAACCCCGCCTGTTCAGATGTGACACAGAGGTGTGGCTTTCTGTGGACCCTCCACAAGGAGACCCCAGCTTTCCATTTGCAGCCCCCACCCGGTGGGCTTGGGAAGGCGAGAGCTGATGGAGACCAGAGCAGCTCCAGAGACCACTTGGCTTCTGCCGCTCACCCCCACTGGGGGAGGGTGTCCATTTACTTGTGTATTTATGTGTATTTTCTTACGGAAAATCCCAAACGTGCAGAAGTAGAGACACCAGTGTAACAGGCCCGCCCTTCAGCCCCTAGTTGCACCCACGTCCCTGGCCCGCCCCCCTCAGGATCGCTCAGAAGCAAATCCCCTTCATGTGTAAACACATCAGTACATGTCTAAAAGGTGAGGTCTCGCTCTTTTACGATTATTTTTTTTTTTTATGGCCTCACTTGCGGCATATAGAAGTTCCCGGGCTGGGTATAGAACCCGCACTCTGCAGCAACCTGAGCTGCTCCAGTCAGATTCTTAACCCACTGTGCCAAGGCGGGAAGTCCTCTCTTTTAAAAATGCTCCTGGATCCAAGTCTCCTTGCCTGCCCACTGCATCTCTCACAAGCATCCTATCCTAATAAATCTATTTCTTGCCTATCAAAAAAATAAAAATAAAAATAATAAAATAAAAATGTTCTTGGAGTTCCTGTTATGGCTCAGTGGAAACAAACCCAACTGGTATCCATGAAGATGAGAGTTTGATCCCTGGCCTCTCTCAGTGGGTTAAGGGTCAGGCTTTGCCGTGAGCTGTGGTGTAGGTCACAGAGGCGGCTCAAATCCCACATTGCTGTGGTTGTGGTGTAGGCTGGCAGCTACAGCTACAATCTAACCCCTAGCCTAGGAACCTCCATATGCCGTGGGTGCCACCCTAAAAAAAAATTTAAAAATAATAAAAATTAAAATGCTCCTAAGGTGATTATCCACCTAAAAAGCTGAACGACCAGTTGTTCCTTGTCGGAATGCGCCCCTCGCTGGGACCTCATCCTGTCGTGTTGGTTGGCTCAGTGGAGACGGGTCCTGAGTCTCTCCCCCCAGCCCACCTCAACCCAAGCCCCCTGCAGGTTCCTCTTGGAGCTGGAGCGCCGCATGGAGGAGAACATCGTCATCTCGGACGTGTGCGACATCGTGCACCGCCACGCCGCCAGCCACTTCTCCGTCTACATCACCTACGTCAGCAACCAGACCTACCAGGAGAGGACCTACAAGCAGCTGCTGTGAGTGCGGCCGTGCGGCCCGCCCCTGTCCCGCTCACCCTGAGGGTGGTCCTCCCGCTTTCCCGGGACAGCGCCCCAGCCCGGCACGCTCTGGGGTCTGGCATCACGAGAGAAGTGTTGATGCCGGGACAGCCAGCCTCTGTGCTTGCTGTGTCCAGGCGGCCGCGCAGAGCTCTGTGAGGTTTAGGAAGGGGAGCTGGGGGCCGGGAGGAGCGCTGCCAGCCCAAGACGGCAGGAAAGCGGCTCGAACTAGAGACAAAGTCACGGGTGGGAGGGGGGAGGCCTTGGGTGCTTCTCTAGCAAAGCCCTGGCATTTACCAGTCTGCCCATTTTGTAAACTTTCTTGGGGTTTTGGTTGCTCTTTAGGGCCGCACCAGCGGCATATGGAGGTTCCCAGGCTAGGGGTCGAGTCAGAGCCACAGCTGCCGGCCTACACCGCAGCCACAGAAATGCAAGATCTGAGCTGCATCTACGATGTACACTGCAGCTCGCGGCAACGCCGGATCCTTAACCCATTGAGCAGGGCCAGGGATCGAACTCACAACCTCATGGATCCTAGTCAGGTTCATTACCGCTGAGCCACAACAGGAACTCCCTGATGAGAGAATTTTTTCCATTAACCTGCCTTTTGGGAATTCTTCACATTCCTGGGCCACGTTTCAGCAACAGTTTAACAGCGGGTGTGATCTCAGCACACTCCAGCACACGGCGTAGTGAGGTCCGGGCGTTAGGCTTTGCTGGGCCTTTCCGTTGAGCCGTGTGGGTCACTGTGGGCTGAGCATGCAGGACTTCGGGTGTTTTACATTTGGGGCTTGGAGGTGGGATTTGAAGGACTGAGGGTGCCGGTTTGGAGGACAAACACTGAGAGGACAGTCACGCAGGAGAGCAGGAGTGTAGATGTTGCAGCGCCAGGGGTCCGAGGCGGTGGTGGTCCGTGGAGTAGTCTCCCTGGGCCCCCGGTGACGCCCTGTCCGGCCCATCCCCCGTAGCGGTTCGCACCGCCCACCCGTCTGCGGGGAGACGCCCCGGCCGCTGGCAGGAGTAGCGCAGGTACCCGCGCAGCCCAGCCTGCCGCCTGCTGCTGCCACTCCGTGGGTTTACCTTGCCGCTGTTTCCTGCTGGGCAGACCATCAGATTATACATCTGGTTCATAGTCTTGGCCACACGAGGAATTCTTGCCTTCCCACACATCACATATTTTGCCAGGTTTTCATGGGCCAGGTACGTGAAGCCACTGTTGCTGTTTGACTTGTGCACGAACAGTTTTTCTTCCACAGAGAGAGGGAGAGAGAGAAATCGACCTGATGTCTGTGCCGTGGGCTCTCCGGCTCCTGTGAGGCTGTGGCCGGAGATGAAGGCTCTCCTGCGAGCCAGATGCCCACTGTCTGTCTTGCCTCCGTGTCCCCAGGCAGGAGAAGGCAGCCTTTCGGGAGCTGGTCACGCAGCTGGAGCTGGACCCCAAGTGCAGGGGGCTGCCCCTCTCCTCCTTCCTCATCCTGCCTTTCCAAAGGATCACGCGCCTCAAGCTCTTGGTCCAGGTAACCGCCCCCCCCCCACGTGTCTCCTTTTCTGTGGTCAGTCCAGGTCTCCGCTGGCTTTCTAAGCGGTTCGGTTGTTCCAAAGACCCTAATCCAGCTCCTACCGTGTGCCGAGCAGTGGGGGACTCACCCCCTGCTGCCAGAGAGCCGCATTCTGGGGGCGGAGCTGGACAAACACACGGCCAGGAAGTGGCCCTGGCTGGGGACAGTAAGGCGGGTAACGTGATGGCCGTGACTGCCTGCCCGCTGCCCAGGGTGGGTCAGGAAAGACTCTCAGATGAGTGACATTTTTTAAGCCAAGACTTGGCTGACAGGGAGGAGCCGTTCATCTGCCAGGGAACTGCTTATGCAAAAGCCCTGGGGCAGCAAGGTCAAAGGCGGGGAGGAGCCCGGTGGCAAGCTGGGGGACCCAATGGGAGTGAGCGTGGAGGGGTGGGCCGAGGCTGATCGGGAGCCTAGGGCCAGGTGAGATGCTGGGCTCCAGCCTCAGTGTGACAGGGAGTCACTCCATCTCGCTGACGTTGTAAGAGCTCAAGGCAGCTGCTGCGTGGGAGGGGAAACGGGGAAAGGGGTTGGGGAGCAATTCAGGAGAGGAAGGGGCGGGGGATCTTGGAGGGAAATCCGTGAACCGAGCTGGACACTTGCTGCTGTGGAGTGAGAGGGAGGAGAACTTGCGGTTGGAGCAGCCCATGATGCTGCTGCTTCCGCAGTTGAGCGCTGAGTTTGGGAGCCGCGGAGCCACTGACTACCCAGGTCAGATGGAAGGGAGAAGTCGGGGCGGGGGTGGGGGCGGCGGTGCGCTCAGCATCAAGGTGGCTTCGAATAGCAGAGACCACCAAGGACCGGGAGAAAGGGGTCCCAAGACCGGGACATCATGCCCTAGAGGGAACGCAGTGAGGGAAGAGGAGGAAGCCTGAGCGAGCTGGAGTCAGGGGAGCTGGCAGAGGCTATGTCCCGCAGACGGCAGGCTCCAGCGCCGAGGCCGAGACCCCCTGTGTCTGCGGCATGCTGTCAGTAGAGGGGAGCACCGGCCACCAGGCAGATGAGGTGGGCAGTGTGGCTCAGAGGGGCACCGGCTGAGCTGGTGACCTGTGAACCACAGTTCGGGGAGGTCAGAGGTCAGACAGGCAGGAGTCAAAGGCCATGGGCGGCTGGCTCCATGGGAGAAGGGCAGTATCTGAAAGGAGAGGTCAGAGCCTGGGAGGAAGGCACCCAGCAGCCTGAAGCCAAAGAAATTGGAGTCAAA
>PVHT021183553.1:4980270-4997475 GCA_004024745.2 Catagonus wagneri
GGTGGGGGTGATAGCACTGTGGGAAAACAGGGAGGACCAGCCCAAGTCAAAGGATGCCCCGAATGAAGGAGTCACATGTGAGCTGTTTTAACTTGGAAATAGTGAAACCAAAGACAGCAGCATTTCCTATGCAGAGAAAAAAAAGTATAGGAAAAGAACATATTAAAATCTTAAGTTTTGGATGATGAAAACCAACAAAACTAAGATCCAGAGCTATCTTAATGTTGTCATGAGGGAAACAGTGGCATGGGGCGGGGCTGGGAGCAGCAGGTGTGTCCCCGGGATGCAGGTGGGTTGGGGTTCCGGGTAGAATCGCCAGTCACTGTGTGCGGGGGGAGGGGCCTCCAGAGAGAGGCCAGCGTGGGGACAGGTGCACCAGGCTGAGGGGGCCACACCTTCCTCCACTGAGGCTGTGATCAGCGCCTGGTCGGACGGGGGTTTTATTTTATTTTATTTGCTCTTTTTTTTCAGGGCCACACCTGCAGCATATGGAAATTCCCATATCAGAGCTTCAGCTGCCGGCCTACACCACAGCCACAGCGACGCAGGATCTGAGCTGCTCTGCGACCCACAACACAGCTCACGGCAACGCCGGATCCTTAACCCACTGAGCAAGCCCAGGGATCAATCCCGCATCCTCACGGATACTAGTCGGATTCGTTTCCCCTGTGCCACAATGGGAACTCCAGGGGTTTTATTCCAATGAGAAAAGCTGGAGCCTGAACCACGCTGTTCCCTGGGAGATGGGTTTGGGAGCTGGGGCTGGTTAGTGGCAGGGCTGGGTGTCTCTGGCTTGGCTGCTGGGCCGAAGTGGGACAGGTGACCACACAGAGGAGGTGGGGACATGCAGCTGGGGGACGTCTGGAGGAGGGAGGGGTCTGGGTCTGGCCTGGAGCTCAGGAGAGAGTGAGGAGGACTGTCCATCATCCTGGTGTCCAGGTGGCGGGCGTGGTCCCCAGGGGTAATGGGCGGCCAGAGACCTTCGCGCCCCAGCCGTCGCATGGGGCAGCTGGGTGGGGGTGGACTGTGCCCAGACGCCCCGAGCCTCCGTATGCGATGAGAACAGGTCCATAAAAACACGGGTGGGGGGAGGAGTGCGACGCAGAAACCACACAAAGTGCAGAGCGGAGTGCAGAAATTGTAATTGGCATGTAATTTAAGAAAATCTAACAAGTGGGAAAAAAGACATTTTTATCAATAAGACCAGAGTTAACAAGGCCTGGGGTCGTCGCTACTTGGCTTCAAACCACAGGCCCGCTGGTGCTGCTGCAAACACTGCGCTCCCCTCGGGGGGACGGCTGGCCCTGGGCCGGGTCCCCTGCATTTGGTCACTGCCCCTTTCCCTTGTCGTAAGGAGCTTGGGGTTCTGGCTCGGCCCTCGAGGGTGGTCCTCATGGGAAACTCTGACTCGGGGTTATCATCTTAGAGCCGATGTTTGGCTCTCAGCCAGCGCAAGGTTCTCCCGCCCTCCGTCTGTACCCGGTGGGGCTCTTCGTACGCAGACGTTGCAGCCCCACGAGGCTGTGTGGACCAGTGCAGCGGGGAGGCTGCCACTGCAGAGGGGGCGGAGAGGGAGGGCGTGGCCGTCCGCGGTGAAGCTGAAGGCGGCCCTTCCCTGCGCTCAGAACGTCCTGAAGAGGGTGGAAGAAGGGTCTGACCGTGAAGCCACCGCCTTGGACGCCCACAAGGAGCTGGAGCTGGTGAGTTACGCTCCCCAGTAAACCCCTTCCCCCGCCAGCCCCCTCCTGCGTTGTCCGTGTGTCTTTGGAAGATGCAGCTGCACTTTAATGTTTGCTTTGACTTCAGAAAACTCATGAGGTCCAAAAACGTAGTCTGGCGGGGCCGGCGCAGAGCAGCTCATCTTCCTTCTCACCCCAGGCCACAGCAGGAGCTCTTTTCCCACCGGCTTGTTCACTGACCCCTCCCACCAGCCTCCACTCTGCTGCCACCCACAGACCCAGGCTCTCAGAGGCCCCACGCCTGTCCTTGCCTGGTTCCAGTGTCGGAAGCCAGCTTGTTCTGGCCTCCTGGTGCAGGCGCTCTGCCCCGCACCCCTCGCCCCACGCCTCTCCCTGGGTCTCCTGACCCTGTGAGAGGACTCGCCGGCCCCCCAAGCCCTAGGTGTTTTCTGCCCAAGAGGAGAAGTTGTCTCCGCTCCAGATTCTCGGAGAGCAGGGTTCCCCTGGAGGTGCCGGCAGAGCAGGGCTGTGCGGGAGACTCAGCGATGGTGTCTGTTCTCATGCGTTTGTCTTAAAACCTGGCTCCTGGGTTGGCTCTGAGTATTAGCCGGGCTGAGAGCCCACTCTTTTTTCCTTTTTTTTTTCTTTTCTTTTCTCTTTAGGGCCTCACCCGTGATATATGGAAGCTCCCTGGCTAGGGGTCGAATCGGAGCTGCAACCACAGCAACACAGGATCCAAGCCACATCTGCAACCTACACTGCAGCTTGCGGCAGTGCCAGATCCTTAATCCGCCGATCAAAGCCAGGGATCAAACCTGCATCCCCATAGATACTAGTTGGGTTCTTAACCCCCTGAGCCACAGCGGATTCCTGTGAGCCCCCTCTTGGCAGCCAAGTGGTGCTGGTGACCCCGTAATGGACGTGAGCCTGGTGTTGGGAAGTCCTGCCCATTTGCTGTACCGATGGGAGCGGTTTGGTGACAGGACTAGCCTCCGTGGGCATCTGGTGGTGATTCGAAGCCATGTGGAGCCACGAGGACTCCCTGTTTAATGCAGTTTTTTCCCCCCAGGCCTCTCCTCATGTCCCTCACTCAGGCCCGTTGGCCCCCAAAATCCTTTTTGTGATTATACCCTCTGGATCCAGCAAAAAGCACTAGGCTCCCAGCCGTTGAGGAAAGTCTGGAGCCTCCAGCAGGCTGGTCAGGGAGGTGAGTGGCCCTGCTGGCCTATCTTCCAGGGCCCTCCGCTCACCCACGGAGCCCACACGGCTCATCACTGGGAGCCTCACTGCAGCCGCCACTGGGCAGCCAGCCATGTGGGGCCCCCAGGGGCCTCAGGGGCCCAGCAGGTGTTTTCTGTTTTCAAGTTATTTTGTGCTTTTATCTCTCTTTCATTTCCTTGTAATGAAAGATATACTCTTATTTCCTTTTTTTTGGTCTTTTTTTTTGGGGGGGTGGTGCTGCATCTTCGGCATATGGAGGTTCCCAGGCCAGGGGTCAAAGCAGAGCTGTAGCCGCTGGTCTACACCACAGCTCACAGCAACGCTGGATCCTTAACCCACTTAGCAAGGCCAGGGATCGAACCTGCATCCTCATGGATACTAGTCAGATTCGTTGCCAAAGAGCCACGACAGGAACTCCAGTATACTCTTGTTTCTCATTACTTTTGAAAAATCAAGGTGGGATTCTTTTTCCCCTAATTTATGAAAACGTGGCTAAACACAAAAATATTCACAAACTGTTCATAAGCAAAAAGAGGACGGTAAAGATGACCAGTTACCCCACACTGCACTTAACACGCAGACACCTGCATGTGCAGCTGTGCTCCTGGCAAAGAGGGCTGTGGTTATAAGCTGACCCTGCTCTCCACTTTAGTGCGTGTGAAATCATTGCACTTTTCATGGTTTCGGAGCACAGGATGATGTGGATTTGTGAGCACGAATCAATCCCGGTTGACGGACAGCTCGGCTGAGGACAGTCTCCCTCCCTGGAACTCCGCGGGGAGCCCCCTAGTACGCACGTCCTCGCTCCTAAACGCTGAGGGCCAGCTGGGTGCCAGGCCCTGTCCTGGACACTCCTAATCCCGTCTGGGTATTGTCGCTTCGAAACGAGTCCCCAGAAGTGCCAGAAAATGTGGTTTCACTCGGCCCCTTGGTACCTGGGTGGCCTCCCAGGAAAGTGGGGGAGTCTGTGCCCCCCACAGTGTGTGACGGGGCCTGATTCCCAGACCTCAGGCACTTTCCAGTCTGACGGATGAGAAGGGACATCTTATTGCTGGAATTTTCTCTCTCAGGTGGTTCGCGGGTTCGGCACCATCTGACGCATTCTCTGGAGTTTAGGTCCCGGCAAAGACAAGGCACTAACTTTCTCCCCTGCAGCCGAGAACCGTAACCGACAGCCTGGCGAGGTTTCCCTCTTGCCTTTGTTCCAGAAGGTGCTGGATAGAGGAGCTCCAGCCCAACTGAGTGAGGCTGGCTGGCCAGTCTCAGCTGTGGCCGGAGTGGGCTGCAGGGCGTGGCTGGAGACAGCTGGCAGCAGGCGGCCTGACGTGTCCCCCTTCTTGTCCCAGGTGGTAAAAGCCTGCAACGAGGGCGTCAGGAAAATGAGCCGCACAGAGCAGATGATCGGCATTCAGAAGAAGATGGAGTTTAAGATCAAGGTGAGCCTGGGATCTCCTCCTGTCCCCCTCCCGCCCCACTGGCCTGGAGCATCTGTCACTGGCCGGGCTCACCGCCAGCCTTGGGTTCAGCACAGTGTCACCTCCACCGAGGCCTTCCCAGACCCCCCTGTAGTCGGGGCCTAAGGACAGAGAAACGAGACACGAAGGCTTTTTACCAGGAAGCAGCGTTTCTTCGTGCCGGCGCTGGCTCAGCGGATTAGTATCCAGAGGCTGAGCCCCGAACGCAGTGGGCGCCGCCTTATATACCCCGCTTGTTTCTCCCCTTACGTCTAGGTTTCCCTGTCCCCCTTATCAGGTATACTATAAATTTTAGGCAGACAACTGTAGATGCGCCTGCGCTCGAGGATATAGGTTATGTTACATTACACAGAACGACGCATGCGTGTACAGATGCTGGCGGTGCTGCATGTGTCCGTCCCTGTGATCTGGGAGGGCACCGCCCCTCCCACCACACCCCCAGCTCAAGGTCCCCACCCGCCCCCAGTGGCCAGGCCGCCTCTTTGGCCTGGACTGTCTTCTGCAAGATGGTGTGGGGACCCGGGAGCTGCCTGCTCTTGTTTACTGTCCGTGGGACCTTGTCCAGTCAGCTCTCATGAAGGACGTGACATGGATTGCTTGCTCCAGGGATTCTTAAATCTGGGCAGTTGGAAAATCTGATGGCAGTCACCCCCAGCTTTGCATAAAGCTTCAGGGGTTAGTGACCTTAACAGCTCGACGGCTTGGGTTTCTGGTGATGCGGACACACGAGCGTGTGGTGCTCGCCAGGGGGACCCCGAGGTCACGCTGGGCTTGGGAGCTGAGCCCCAGATGAGGACACAGACCTCTGGTCCCCTGCATGGCTCTGCCTGCAGCCTGAGTGCTGGGTGCCGGGGGCCTGTCCTGAAGCTCCCAAGTGGGGACCTGAAGGGCCGCCTTCTCGCCCCGTGGGAACCAGTTCTCTCCTCTGCCCTGTGAAGGTAGCCCCTCCTCTGACTCTGCGTCACACAGGCCGAGCCTGGTAGGGGGACAACAACACACAGGTGTGAATGCCCACATGTGAGTGCAGGCACACACAGGACACAGGGACACACTTGGACACGACCACATACATAGAGGCACACACAGAGATGCAGACAACGCACACACATACACACACACACACACATACCCTCCCCCCGTTGCCCAGCACCCTCCACCCCTCCCACCAGCGCCCCACGTGTCCCAGCCCGTCGGCCCTCACACACCATTGCTCTTGTTACTCTTGGTTCTTACCGAGGGCACCGGGCACGCAGCGGGGCCCGGCCGTTCTGACGCCGTCCCCGCCCTGCCCAGTCGGTGCCCATCATCTCGCACTCGCGCTGGCTGCTGAAGCAGGGTGAGCTGCAGCAGATGTCAGGCCCCAAGACGTCCCGGACCCTGCGGACCAAGAAGCTCTTCCGGGAAATTTACCTCTTCCTCTTCAACGACCTGCTGGTGATCTGCCGGCAGATTCCTGGGTGAGCGGCAGCAGGAGGGTTCAGGGAGCTGCGGGGGCCTGGGGGTGGCAGGCCGTGCATGCAGCTTAAAGGCCTCGGGCCCTGGCTGAGTTCGCTTAACCCCCATGAGCTTTAGTTTCCCCTCCTGTCTCTAAGGAGACGAGGGCCCAGCCCAGTTCTGACCCGTGGGGCATGCTCAGCAGGGGGGCCCCTGCGCTCTCCTCGGTGCCACCGCCTCATCTGCCGTCCGCCCTGTGCCCTGCAGGGAGAAGGGCTGGGGGAGGGCCTTCCGGAAGGAGGTGAGGGGTGGCAGCAGCGGGGCGAGGGGTTTCCCGAGGATCCGAGCCTCCTGGGGACTGACGGGCCCACCCTGCCACCCTCGGTCCCCAGAGACAAGTACCAGGTGTTTGACTCAGCCCCGCGGGGCCTGCTGCGGGTGGAGGAGCTCGAGGACCAGGGCCAGACGCTGGCCAACGTCTTCATCCTGCGGCTGCTCGAGAACTCGGACGACCGGGAGGCCACCTACATGCTGAAGGCGTCCTCTCAGTGAGTGCCCGGGGCGGCGGCCCGCCCGGTCTCCTGCAGCTCCTCTGAGCCGCCTGCCGGGTGGATCGAGGCTCCGGGCTCATGAGTCACACTGCCCGCCCACCCAGCCCTTCCTCCCCCGGGCCCTGTGGGGGGCTTCTGTCCAGTGTTAGTGTCCGTGCGTGGGCCGTTAGCACATGGTGGGGCGTGTGTGAGTGTGTGTGTGTGTGTGTGTGTGTGTGTGTGTGTGTCCGTGTTCCCTCGGGGCCTCTGACTCTGGGCGGGCCCCTCGGTTCCCATGAGCTGTTGCAGAGCCTTTGCCCCAGGCCAACCAGTGAAACACCGTCACTCCGTGGCCTCGGGCCCACCTGTCCCCTCTGAGCAGCCAGGCCACCCTCCCTGCGGCCCCAGGGCTCTGAGAGGGGCTGAGACCAGGCAGAGGCGCTCTGTGAGCCCGGCCCCCCACCTGAACTCCCAGCTCTCGCCCGGCTGTTCCCACTGCCCGGAGTGGGGACGGCGCCAACCTCTCCTGATTCCCAGACCACAGCCCCGTGCTGGCCGCCGAGCGCCCTCCTCCGGCTTAACTTTGGGGTGTCCTGGGCTCGCCCTCACCCACTGACTTTAAAGGGCGGTTCCATAGGGCTCCACCCACAGCCCACCACTGGATTCCGGCCCCTCCACGCGGCCCCCCTGCAGCCCCTAGTGAGGCTCGGGACCCAGCGGCCACCCTGCTGGACGCCTGGAGCCACGGTTCCCCTCGTGTGGGGCCGCTGCTCTGCAGTTGGGGCATTTGTCCTCCTCCCTGTCCCAGGAGCGAGATGAAGCGTTGGATGACCTCGCTGGCCCCCAACCGAAGAACCAAGTTTGTTTCCTTCACATCCCGGCTGCTGGGTACGTGGCGCGTTGGAACGGGGTGCCGGCTGGCCAGGGCAGGTGGGGCTTGGGGGGCCTGGTGGAAGCTCTGCTGGTCCAGCGCGGCTGCGTCAGCCTCGGGGCCTCTGCCCTCCCTCTACCAGGCCTGCGAGGCCTCTGGGAAGCCTGCTTCAGCTGCCCGAGGGTCCCTGGTGCCCAGTGCCAGCTTGGTGCCCCGTGGAGGACGTGGATGTGCCTGAACTTTGCAAACCTTTGATGGTTAATGAAGAAATGAAAGCCACCGGGTCTTAAGTGGCAGGTGCTGCAAGGAAACCGAAAGGGATTTGGGCCCAGAGGCAAACGCCAGTGTCTTCTGGAGCGGCCAATTGTCCAAAAACCTTACAAAATATAAAAGGGCACGAGTCCAGCCTCCTGGTAGAGAAGCCGCCATCCTGGGCATGCTCGCTGACTCCTGGGAGGAGAGGCACCAGCCCCCGGGGCCGCAGAACCGCTCGCGGGGCCCAGCCCTGGGTCAGGAAGCTC
This sequence comes from Catagonus wagneri, assembly GCA_004024745.2. Taxonomy (NCBI): domain Eukaryota; kingdom Metazoa; phylum Chordata; class Mammalia; order Artiodactyla; family Tayassuidae; genus Catagonus; species Catagonus wagneri. The sequence continues at coordinate 4,988,002 of PVHT021183553.1, forward strand.
CTTCTGACACCTGAGCAAGGGCCCTTCGCAGCCTGTCCATCCCTATATCCACTAGTGTTTGTTCAGCTCTCCTGGCGGTTTTCACCTTTGCACCACGTTTTCTTTGGGGCCGCACAGACCCTCCCTCACAGGAGCCCCTTGTCAGTCGCTGTGGGGGTTTGCGTTGTCTCTCCACCAGCGTGTCCCTGCCAACTGCCGGGGGCAGGGCGGGGACCCAGGTTTTGCCTGTGTTCTGACGGGGCGGGCGGCACGCGGTGGGGACGTGCCACCTCCCTCTCTGCTCCCCAGACTGCCCCCAGGTCCAGTGCGTGCACCCGTACGTGGCCCAGCAGCCGGACGAGCTGACCTTGGAGCTGGCCGACATCCTAAACATCCTGGACAAGACGGAGGATGGTGAGGCCCGGGGCTGCCGCCCTCCCCCCGCCGCTCCCCCCCACCTCCCGGCTCTGCACCTGCTGGGGGACTGTGGGGTGGGGCATGTCCGCCCCACGCGGGGAAGCGGACGTCGGCGCGGGCTGGCGGGCCGGCAGAGCCCGAGCCCTGCTGTCTCTGCTCCCTTAGACCACTCTGCCCGCCCCGGCTTCCTCTGGCCTTTCTTCGGAAGGGGAAGGCAGTGTCCCAGCGCCTCTGCGCTCCTTCCCCAGAGCTGAGAGGTCTGCCGTCCCTACTAGGCCTCAAGCCCGGCCGGGTCCCAGGTCCCCTCCCCTTTGTCCGACGCCAGCATCTGCCCACCCATCACGGTGGGAAGGGTGATGGCCGGGAACACCCTGACCCTGTGTTTGCCACAAGCTTCCAGGTGAGCCCCCGACCACCAGGCTTAGAGCCCCATGTGGGCCGAGAAGCCGCCCACCGGGGCTCCTGCCCGCTCCTGCTGTGGCCAGAGCCAGGGTCTCGCTCCCCTCCCCTGAAAAATTGCTCCCTGATCCCTGCATCCCCAAAAGGGCACAAAGCGTCTCCCCTCCCCCCAGGCGCAATTCTGTTTCAAGGTCCTGGCCGGTCAGGTTGGTGACCTGAAGGGAAGGCCATTCCCACCACTGCCCAATCCTAGGGGCTCAGCCAGCATTGGAAGCGCAGTGGTTGCTGCCGTCCTCCCCCACAGAACATAAGCAGCACGGCACCCCTCCCACGTGACCTGCAGAAGGCACGCCCCCGGCCCTCAGACCCCAGGTCTCAGCCCTGCCCGGCACCTGCCAGCAGGACCCCCGCAGAGACACTGTGATATGGGGGGGGCAAGGTCTAGGGAGCTGGGGCCCTTGGCCAGCTCATGTTGGCCACCCTCAGCTGACCACTCATTTCTCAGGGGCTGAGGCTCAGGAAAGGGCTGCCCAGGTTCCGGGCTAGATAACCAAGGGGTCCGCTCCCACCCCCCCAGTCCCTCGGAGGCCTCTTGCTTATGGGGGTGGCCCTCAGGGGCTCCTGGCCTCACGTGGGGCAGCCTAGGATTGTTGAGGGTTTGGAAATGGGTTCCAAAGTCCATGCATTTGGGACACACGATGGCACAGAATGCAGCTGGTTCTGTGCACGCGCACCTCGCCCCCTGGGACGGCAGCACCTCCCCAGCTCGTGAGAGACAGACGCAGTTAGAGCATTTCCAGCGGTGGGCTTGCCGCCCAGGGGACCTCAGCTTCTGACCCTCCCTGTGCCCTCCCTACGCAGGGTGGATCTTTGGCGAGCGTCTGCACGACCAGGAGAGAGGCTGGTTCCCCAGCAACATGACTGAGGAGATCCTCAATCCCAAGATCAGGTCCCAGAACCTCAAGGAATGTTTCCGTGTCCACAAGATGGACGACCCTCAGCGCAGCCAGAATAAGGACCGCAGGAAGCTGGGCAGCCGAAATCGGCAATGACCCCTGGCCCCCAGCCTGGCGGAGGGATGCGGGTGGGCAGGAGCAGGGCCTGGCAGGCAAACCCCAGCGGGCCGTGGGGGGCCCTGGGGGAAGGCCGGCGCCTCCCGGGGCAGAAGGTGTGGCCTGCGGTGCTTTGCGCCAGGGTCGCCCGCCCGTTCCCCACCACGCAGTTAGTGCTTGTGTCCTGGCCCCTTGCTCACAAACTGGAGGAAGGCTGCCCACGTCTCTTCCTCTGCTGCGACTGTAAATGAGAAAGCATATTTTAAACAGTATTACACCAACTCCTCCTGTCTCAGAGGAGGTGGACAGAGGGCCGGCACCCCCGGGGCCTTTCTCAGGCACCGAGAGGGGCCCCAGACCCAGGGCGTCCCTGGCCGGGGGCAGGTGCGAAGAATGATCACCACGACCCCTGCACGTGTCCTCTACCCTGCAAGCCGCGAGAACCGGCCAGACACACAGACGGACCAGCCTCGCCTGACGAGCTTGACGAGCTGCCCTTGGTCCCCGGAGAGACCAGCGGCCTCTGTGCACCCCCGCCCCAGCCTCTGCCAGCCTCTGCTGCACCCCCAGCCCCTGCCTCACGGCTGGCCTCCCAGAGCCTGGCCGAGGGCCCACGCCGCCTCCGGCTCCCTGACGGGCTGGATGTAACTTCTATCTTCTGGCCCCTTCGGGAGCCCAGGTGTCGTAAAGGAATGACCTGGTCACTGCATCCTATATGGGCTAAGGTTCTGAGAAAAGCAAATATCACTTTTGTCTGCATTAAAAGAAGCATCATGTATAAAATCAAGGCGAGAAAGTTCTACTTTTTATTTCCCCAGTGCACACAGGAATGAGGTGTTTCAGTCTGAGCAGAGAAGGGCGTCCCCCCTTCAAGGCCAGTGGAAGAGCGTGTCCAGGGAGCGTGGCGGAGGAGACAGCCAGGGCCGGGGGCTCAGGACAGAAGTGGGTCTGAACCTCCACTTGCGGAAGGACTCCAGAAACAGAAGCAGCTGTTTGAGGGGACGGAGGACGTGTGTCTGCAGTGGACGGGAGGGGGTGGGTTTGGAAGGCCGTGGTGGGCCAGAGGTGTCAGTGAGTGGTGGCCTTACAGGGGATGTGACACCAGGCATGGGACCGTGGCTCCCGACCTGGCCGGTCACTGGCCTGGGGCATTTCTTCCTGCCTTCAGAGGCAGTAGCCAGTTACGGAGAGGCGGCAGCTGGCCCTCGGAGCCGCCCCACCCCGGTTCGGTCCTGGAATACCGAGGGCCCCGACCCCGCCGTGCCTGCGAGGACACGCTCTGATCAGATGCCCAGGATTTAGATCAAGTGGGACGCTGCAGCATCTTCACACAAGCCACAGCACAGCCCTTGGCATTCTTGAGACCTCAGGCCCTTTGAGAGTTGGGTGAATCCGTGGAAGATGCATCCACGTGCAACACGCTGGTCCGAATGGGGAAGGACCTCCTGGTCCCAGTGAGGGGCTGATTTTCTTGGGGCCCCTTGGGGTTTCTTGCTGCAGCCCCCCCACCAGGGGGGTACCTGCACCTGAGAGGGGGCCTTTCTGAGCCCCAAGCTGCTCTTGCCCAGACATGGCAGGGGGGGGGGCAGGTGTGGGGGAGGGGGGATGTCACTGGTCCTGGCCCTTACCCAGCTTTTCCCTTTGGAGCTGAGAAACAGCACACTGACTCGGTCATCTGCTCTAAGGAGAGCTTTGGCTACTGGAGTTTATGTGAAAGAATTTCAACACTTCCGTGAAGACCAGTTCATTGATAACAGTTTTTTGTAAGCAGAAACTTTTAAGCCATGATGTATTTGGGGAGTGCGAGCAGCTCCCAGGCGTGCTCATCTGGCAATTCTACGAGGAGAAAACTGGGCTCAGCCAGAACAGGTGCAGTCGGGGGCTCCGGAAAACCAGGGAGACCAAAGCAGTTGCCAGAGACAATGGTGAAAAAAAGGAAAAGGAACGGCCCCTCCACCTGCACTCAGTCAAAAGGATCCTCCTGTGACCCGGGTGCTAAACTATCACTGGGTTTGTCCCCCTCTAGGCCTTAGGGCCCTCACTCCAATGGCCCTTGTGGGGGGTGGGGACAGGAGTGGTTCTGGCTTCTCTCCTGCTGCACCCGGAGCAGGTAAGCCACTATTTAAAAATCTCTCTTGTGGAGTTCCCGTCGTGGCGCAGCAGTTAACGAATCCAACTAGGAACCATGTGGTGCGGGTTCGATCCCTGGCACCGCTCAGTGGGTTAAGGATCCGGCGTTGCCGTGAGCTGTGGGGTAGGTGGGGTAGGTCACAGATGTGGCTCAGATCCCGCGTTGCTGTGGCTGTGGTGTAGGCCGGCAGCTACAGCTGCGACTAGACCCCTAGCCTGGGAACCTCCATATGCCACGAGTGGGGCCCTAGAAAAGGCAAAAAGACAAAAAAATATAAAAAAGCAAAAAAATAAAATAAAATCTCTCGCTAGATTATAAAACTTAGACTTCCTAGGAAGTATGGAAAAAGGACACAGTCCAAGGACACAGTGCCAGGGCCAAGCTGGGGGGGCGCGTCTGGGGGTTCCTCAGCCCCACAATTTCAGGGTTGACATGGGGAGACTTGAGCCTGAAAAGCCTGTTTTCTCTCTCTAAACCAACAGCCGTCCTGCGTGGAGTTGGGCGCTTTGCCAGCAGCTCAGAGAAGCCCCTTTCATTTGGGGCGCGACCCGAGCCTGGGGTGGGAGGCGGTCTGGGGCTCAGGGCTGGAAGCAGGGACAGGGGCCCACGGTACGTCCCTGGGGTATAGGGGTCCTCAGGGCCCCTGAAGGGGTCTGGGGCTCTGAGCCCACAAAGAGCACCTGGCTGCCGGAGTCGGAAGACGCCCCCACCCCCAAAATCATCTGGCCTCTGGCTGGGAGTTCGGATGATGATCGCTGGTCACAGGGACCCCACCACCGCCACCGCGCTGCCCGGCAGCCAGATGCTAGGCTCGAGCCTGGGGCAGGCCTGGGGCTCTCCTGCCCTCTGGGCCTCCCTCTGGTCCGAGGGGAGGGGGCGGGGAGAGGGCAGTTCTGGGAACCAGCAGGGGTCTGTGGGGAGGGGATCCCACACTCTGGAAGCATCGCCAAGAGCCCAGGGCGCGCTGCACCCCAGCCGCCCTCGGCGCACGCACGCTCCTGCGGAGGGGGCCCGGTGCACGTGCACTCACGCATGCGCGCTCACGCCCGCGCACGTTTGGAGCCACGTGCACTCACGCACGTGCACTCACGCCGTCGCGCGTTTGGAGCCCCGAGCACGTGCACGCCGCCCGCCCAGCTCGCCCACACATACACACTCACGCGGGGACACATGGAGACACGGGGGGCACGCACCGGGGGTGCCGCCGAGTCGCGCCGCGGCGGGGGCGCGGCCCCTTTATTCGCTTCAGGAGGCGGAAAACTTTCTCAGCGCGACGACCACGAGCGCCAGCACCACGCAGGTGGCCAGCAGGGCGGCGATGACGATGGCCGCGATGGCGCCGGGCCCCAGCGAGCCTGCGGGGGACGGAGGGCCGCGTCAGCCCCGAGTCCGGCCCCCCGGCCCAGCCCTCCCTGCCCGGCCCCCCGCGCCCCGGCTCGTACCGCCGCCCTGGTCCAGATGCTCCGGCGCGGTGCTGTCCTCGGGGCTGGGCGCGGCGGTGGGCGCCGGCGGAGCGGTGGCCGCGGGCTCCCGGGCAGGGCTGGTGCTCTCCGCCGGGCCTTCTCCCGACGGCAGCTCGGCGGGCTCGTTCCACAGGGTGGGCTCAGGCTCCCGCGGGCCTTCGGCTGCAAGGCCAAGGACGGGTGTGGGGCCCAGGCGGCAGGGACGTCGCCCCCGTCGTCAACCGACCGGGAAGGGGCGCCGTGTGTGCGCTCTGGGGCTCAGGGCGGTTCTTGCCCCCCGGTTTCCCGCAGGGAGGACAGCGGAAGCCGAGGGGCCCGGGTGTGGCCCCAGAGCCCCTACTGGGGCCGGGCGGATCCCCCACCATCACCACCACCACCACCACCTCCCCCTGCCCATGAGAGGACAGATTGAAGGGGCGCTAAGGGACCCACCGGCCCGCTCATGGAAAGCTGCGCGAATTTTGCGCTGGTGGCAGAGCCTGGGGCCCCCCATCTGAACTGCTGGGCTCTCTAGGCCTGAGGAAGGAACGCTTCTCAAGGATCCTCCACCACACCCGGCAGACGCAGGTCAGCCTTCATCTTTGGTGAAGGTGCCAGAAGGTGAGGCAGTGCCCTCTCCGGGTCCACGAAGAGGTGGAGAGGGGAGGCCGACCCTACACCCCAGGGGCAGCCAGCTTCCTTCTCCGTGGCCACAACCCATCCCCAGCGCCTGAGGCTCAAGGTGCAAAGAGCCTCTGTGCCACGCACTGCTGCCTCCAGACAGGACAGGGCCAGAGGGGTGGGCACGGGTGTCTGTGCCAGTGGAAGGGAAGGCCCAGGAACGGATAACCCCACCACCACCACCACCAGCAGCTGGGGCTCCATCAGCACATCAGTCTCTGGGCAGCCTTTTCTGCAGGAGCCTTTCTCGGCTTATGGGTTGGGGGTTGGCAAGATTTAGGGTACCCAGGGGGCCCAGAGGACAAGAGGGACAGGCTGAGGCCTGTATGTTAACCCCAGCCCCATACCCCCACCTTGGCTCCAGGGAGCCCACACCAATTTTACTCGCCCTTCAAGGCTCCTGGCCCTGGGCCCATCAGCCTTCCCAGACAGGAAGCCCCAGACACCCAGTCACCAGGATGGAGAGCAGGCCCCAGGTCTCCCCACCCCAGCCCAGAGAGGAGTCAGGACCCTCAGGCTTGATGTCTTTTGCGGTCTGGGGTTGCTCAGCCCCTAAGCAGTGCCTGGAGCGGGCTTAGTGGGCTTCACAGCATACCATCTGGTGATGCCAGCTGCCCTGTGGCTGGGGGCTATTGTATTCCTGCTTCCGGGAAGACCAAGGCCAAGGTTAAGCTTAGGTGAGCCCTGGCATTTAAGTGCTGCCAAGGGTTGAAGCCCCTGGATAGCACAGCAACAGGCTGTGCTTACCAAGAAAGTTCGAGGGAAGATGTGATTCAGCTGGTACTGCCCTGGCCTGCCCACCCGCAGGTCCTGGGCGCAGCTCCACCCCTGCGAGCTCCCCCTGGGCACTAACAAGCCAGGCCCACCCCCTGCTTCCAGGCTCACCAGCTCCTGAAGAGGGGAGTGCTTCTGCCAACAGTGTCCATCTGGGGCAAATTGTAAGTAAACAGGCAAACCCCAATTCCAGGACTGTCTTTTTTTTTTTTCTTAAGGGCCGCTTTTGGGGCATATGGAGGTTCCCAGGCTAGGGGTTGAATCAGAGCTGCAGCTGCCGGCCTACACCACAGCCACAGCAACGCAGAATCCAAGCCGCATCTGCCATCTACACCACAGCTTATGGCAGCGCCGGACCTTTAACCCACTGAGCGAGGCCAGGGATCGAACCCGCGTCCTCATGGATGCTAGTCAGGTTTGTTACCGCTAAGCCACAACAGGAACTGCTAGGACAGTCTTAAAATAACTAGACTTTCAAAAATGTCAGGGTCACGAGAGACACAGAAAGGCTGAGGAACTGCCCCCGATTAGGACTAAGGAGCTGTGACGACAGAGCAACGTGCACTCTGGATGGAACGTGACGGGGTCCGCCGGCGAGCTGCGAGTGAGGCTGCAGTTCAGATCATTGTACTGCATCTGCTTTCTCTTCCTGATCTGGAAAACTGACTCTGCTTGTGTCAGAGGACATCCTGGTTCTTAGGAAGCATTTAGGGGCCGGGGGCAAGGTGTCTGCCACTTACTGCCCAGCAGTTCAGCAGTCAGATGAGTGAGTGGGTGGGACAGGAAGACAGAAGAGCGACGGTGAACAGAGTGTTGGTGACGCAAGTGAAGAGCCTGCCGGGGTTCACTGGGTTATTACTGTCAGCTTTCTTAAACTTGAGATGTTTTCATGATAAAGTTTTACCAGGCCTGCACCTCCCCACACCCTGCCGCTGGCAGCCCCTCCCAGGCCTGGGCGGATCAGGTCTGAGGCTCAGCTTGCAGCGGGAACACTGTGTCGTGCGCGGGGCGGAAGGCCCCTGCACCCGCAGGCTGGCTCTCCCAGGGCCCAGGCTCAACTGCAGTGCCGGCGTCTGGAGGCCGCCCTAGTCCACCTCCACCGTCAGAGACATCCCCGTGAGGAGGGGGAGGTGACCGCCACGCCTCCCTGGTCGCTGCTGGCGGTGGTGGAGGGGGCGGGGCGCTGGGGTCTCCAGGTCCCAGGCGTGCGTGTCTCAGGATCCGGGGGCTGGGCAGCACTTGGCCCCGAGGTCTAGGGCCTGCCGTCTGCCTGTCTCCTAGACAAACTGACAAACCCCCGGCTCCCACTTGTCACCATACACCCAAGACAGGCACCTCCCTCTCCCCTCACCACCAGCCAAAGGCCACCTCCAGCTGCCAGACATCTGGTCAGGGAGGCCACCAGGGAGAGCTACTGGGTACCAGGGTCAGCCAGCCTGGGTGGCGGGGGAGTCAGCCTCGAGCTCAGGAAGAAGGGTGACAGGCCCCACAGCCCCTGGCGGGCAGGGGCGGGCAGTCACCCTCTGCCCTTTGCCAGAGCCTAGAAGCCACTTCTAGGGGAGAGCGGGCCCTCTCGCTGTCCGCCCGCCATGACCCAGCCTCGCTCTGCTGCTCCCCACGGGAGCCTGGAGCCTCCCTGCCCCGCAGCCCAGGCCGCCTCGGCCCAGCTGTGCCCACCCGCTTCTGCCGCTCTTCTGAGACCCAGCTGGTCTCTGAAGCTTAAGGGGCTGAACTCGGGGGCCGGCGCCATCACAGCCTCACCCCGGACCCCGGAGGACTGATTTCGCCGCCGAACTTCACTTCTTAACCCGTGAAACGAGGGTTGGACGTGCCTCGCACAGCCCTCACAGGCTGGTAGCTCTGCTCTCGAGGCCGCCATCAGCCGCCGCCTCGGCTTGGGGCCTCTCTGGCCCGGGCGGCGTGGCCGGACACAAACCAGGCCGCTCAGGGGACTGTGTGCCTGCTGCAGCTGACCATCCCAGGAGAGCCCCAAAGCCCGATCCAGGAGTCAAGAACCCATCTGCACCCAAGCAGCCTGGGCCCCAGGGGCCAGCCGGCTCCCCGCGCGCCCAGGCAGGTGCCCCAGAAGCACAGCCTCTGGCAAAGGAAGTGCAGCTGCCCGGGAAGCGGGCACTTTTCTACCCTCATCCACATGCCTCTGTTGATTCGCTCAGTAAGAGGGGCAGACATATCTACGCTCAGATCTAGCCTCCTGGGGGGCCACGAACAGGAGCCGTTGTCGGGGACTTGCCCACGGCAGGGCCCTTCTGAGGAGGAGGAGAGCAATGCCAGGCAGGGCGGTCGGCGTGAGCGAAGGCGTGCAGGCCGGAAGCCCCGGGCAGGCCTGGAAGGCGGGCACGATGCTCACAGAGGACAGAAGAGCAATGCCAGGCAGGGCGGTTGGTGTGAGCGAAGGCGTGCAGGCCGGAAGCCCCGGGCAGGCCTGGAAGGCAGGCACGATGCTCACAGAGGACAGAAGAGCAATGCCAGGCAGGGCGGTCGGCGTGAGCGAAGGCGTGCAGGCCGGAAGCCCCGGGCAGGCCTGGAAGGCGGGCACGATGCTCACAGAGGACAGAAGAGCAATGCCAGGCAGGGCGGT
>PVHT021183553.1:4998475-5032170 GCA_004024745.2 Catagonus wagneri
CAGAAGAGCAATGCCAGGCAGGGCGGTCGGCGTGAGCAAAGGCGTGCAGGCCGGAAGCCCCGGGCAGGCCTGGAAGGCGGGCACGATGCTCACAGAGGACAGAAGAGCAATGCCAGGCAGGGCGGTCGGCGTGAGCGAAGGCGTGCAGGCCGGAAGCCCCGGGCAGGCCTGGAAGGCGGGCACGATGCTCACAGAGGGCAGAAGAGCAATGCCAGGCAGGGCGGTCGGCGTGAGCTAAGGCGTGCAGGCCGGAAGCCCCGGGCAGGCCTGGAAGGCGGGCACGATGCTCACAGAGGGCAGAAAAGGGGAGGACAGAGGAGCCAGTGTGAGCGGCGTCCTGCAACTCCGTGCTCTGACCAGGGAAACTGGGACCAGTGGGTTCTCGTGACCCCGCCGCAGGCCTGGGCACGGTCGGCTCGCCCCTCCGCTCCCCCGCCCCCCCCACCACCCTGCCTTTCGGTAAATAAGTTTGTTTAACGCTCATTCTGACCACTGGCCCCGAGGCCAGGCGCCTGAGCTCACAGACGGCCTTTGTGCAGCCATGAAGGGCCTTTTCATCCCTGCTCTGGCCTCCCGCCCGCGCAACCTGGCCCGCTCCCCCAACCCCAGTGGCTGCGGCCACGGGCGACCAGCAGGGAGGGCAGCAGGCCGGGCCTGGGCCTCGGCCACGGGACCACTCCCTCCCCGCCTCCCTGCCCAGGACCCCAGCCCACGGAGCAGCGGGCAGGAGGCCTGCCGGGCCTGGTACCCACCTGCTCTGAGCCTCCGGCCTGGGGCTGGGCAGCCAAGCCTCCCAAACACCCTCCTCCCCAGAAGGGCAGGACGGACAACAGCGGCCAGGGCCCCGAGGACCCCAGGCTGGCCTGCCCGCCCTTGGTAGGACACACGGGGGAGCAGGAAGGTGAGGCCAGGTGAGGTCCCGGTGATGCCAGGCACGAGGCTGGCCCCGAGCATTCCTGTGGCGGCAGATGAAGCCCACCCACCTGGGCTGTGGGTGCCTCTGGCCAGCAGCCCAGGCTGAGACCTGGCTGCCTGGGGACCAAGAAACTGGGCAGGAGCTGCCCGCACTGCCCCGGAGCCCGGGCACCAGCACCTTCCCCTCCACCCGCTTTGACCACCAGGCGGGAGAAGCCTTTCACTGGGGTGGGTGGAGAGCAGGGGACCATGGAGGATGCCAGCCTACTTTAGGTCACTTCCCCAGTTCCCTGGGTACCACAGCAGCCTCCTGGCCTGCCCAGCTGGCACCTCTCCCACCAAAAGGGAGGCTGGGTGCTTTCCTAGCCCCATGAGGAGTTCTGCCCTGAAACTACCCTGAACCCAGCAGAGGGGCTGGGGGCGCTGGCACGCATTCTTCTAACACAGCCTGAGTGCTGCCAGGTGCCCGGCGCGTCCTGCAGGCTCATGTGTGTGGACTTGGCAGACCTTCCATCCCCTGGGAGGGAGGCAGGGGCACCGTGGTTGTGACCATCATATAGGAGAGGCGAGACGCAGAGAGGCTGAGAAACAGCCAGGAGAACCGAGCCAGAAACAAAGCGGGGCTGCAAGCTTCTTCCTAGAGTGGCCAGGCTCTCACCAGCCCCCCTTTCTCCCGTGTCTGTGCCTGAGCGTGTGACCGTGGGAATCCCACTAGCGTCACGCCCCCAGCAGCTCTCCTAGCACCACATCCACACCATGGTATCGTTGCCGTCCCCCCCAAAACACAGACCCCCCCAAAAACCCAGGCTGCAGGGAGCATCTCCAGGGGTCCCCCCGCCTCCGCATCTCTCCCGCCTCAGGACCCACCTCAGGGTGAACTGACGCTGCCTTCTTCCAGGAGAAAGACTACCCAAGGCCCATCTATCTGTTCTCGCTCAGGTGTCAAAGCCCGCCCGGACCAGCCGCTCCAGGGTCCGAAGCTGTGTCCACGACTGCGGCTGAGGCCCCAGGAGCCGCCACCCTCAGCCTGGTGGGACCATTTTTCTGGCCAGACCCCAGACCCAGCCATCTTCAGCCTCAGCACAGAGCTTACGTCCAGCATCCCCGTGATTTACAGAGGGGTCCCTGGCCTGTGCTCGCTCTGGAATTTTCCCCAGGACGATAACAGCACCGGGTCTTTGGTCCCAAAGAGGATTTCAGAGAGGCAGCAGCGAAGGGCTGGCAGGGCTCGCAAAGCGAATGGCAGGGCGTTGTGTCCTACCCCCAGGGGCCCAGGGCCTCTGCCCCTCAGCTGCCTGCCTGGTGCCCCCTCCTGGCTCCCATATTTTAGGGTGCTAGGGGAATCCCTATGTGCCCATGGCAGCTAAAGTCCCTGGCCCTGCTCCCCAAATCACCGCTCCCCAAGTCCTACTCCAGAAGTCCCTGTCTCTGTGGCTAACAATTCCCTGAGGCCTGTGATGCAGCTGCCACCAGGCTGTCGCAGGAGAGCCCCTCACAGAATCCCCCACACGGCCACCCCACCTCCCACGATGGCTCCCGCGCCGTGAGCTTTAGAGGTTCTGGCCTAAGGTGGTTCTTGTCCCCGGGAGGCTGGTGGTGGCAGAGCGCAGGGGGGCACACTTACCTGTGAGCACCGCGGGGGCCAGGACCCCGGAGAGGAGCAGCAGCGCCATGCGCAGGGCCAGACAGAACGCCATCCCGGCCTGTGAGTGAGCGCGGCCAGCGAGCGGGCTGCACGGAGCACTGCACCGGCTAACCTCAGGGCTGAGGGAAAAAGGCATCAACGGGCCCGGAAGGGTTTTCATCAATGCAAACTCTGTCCTCCTGGGACACCGTGCCCGCCCCCCCCCCGCCACGAAACACACACACACACACACACACACACACACACGCACGCACACCGAGCAAAGCGTACAGACTGCTTTCCTGAACTCCGGAGCAGCCCCACCCACAGAGAGCGATCAGCCCTTCCCTCTCCCCTCTCTCCCTCCCCCCGTCTCTGTCTGTCACACACACACACACACACACACACACACACACACGCATACACGCGCGCGCGCACACACTCACACAGACACACACACTCCTGGGCCACCGAAAGTGGGAGATTCTCAAACCTCCCTGTGTAAGACTCACCCAGGAGGCTGGATAAGGGCAGACGGCCCAGGCTCTGGGTTTCCGTGAGTCACAGTTGGCCCAGGAATCTGCATTTTAGTGCTCATGGCCCAGGCTTGGGAGACTCCGACCTGAGGCTGCCAGCACTGAGCAGGGCCAGATTCTGCTCACGTGCAGGCTCTCAGTGCCTGGTGGGCAGTGGGTGCTCAACAGAGCTTGTTAACGCAGCACTTTCTCTTTTTTTCCTTTTTACAGCTGCACCTCTGGCATATGGAAGTTCCCAGGCTAGGGGTCGAATTGGAGCTGCGGCTGAGGCCTATGCCACAGCCACAGCAACACAGGATCCAAGCCACATCTACAACCTAGGCCAAAGCTCACTACAACATCAGATCGTTAACCCACTGAGCAAGGCCGGGAATCGAACCTGCATCCTCACGGACACTATGTTGGGTTCTTAACCTACTGAGCCACAGCAGGAATTCCAGTGCAGCACTTTCAAAGCAGTTTCAACCCAAACCTACTGGCAGATCGAGTCTCTCCAAAAAACCCATGTCATTAGACCCCTGTGTCCCTTCTCCTTGGTCTCTGTCCTCCCAGGTACCCGGGGCTTGAAACGGCACCTGTGTGTTCATGACACATGTCTCCAGCCCAGGTCTGGCCCAGAACTTCAGCCCATCGCCCACCGCCTTCCGGACAGCCCCTCCCTGGGGACCTGTGAGCATCTCTGGCGTAACGGGTCCAAATCAAACCTTGATTCCACTGCTTCCCCAGCCCTGCTCGGCCACTGACACCTCAGTCCCCATCCTCCAGAGGGCCTAGGCACATAATTAAAAATCATAAAAGGTCTCTCTCTTTCCCCTGCTCCTCATATCTAATCTCAGAAAGTAATGCCAACATCCTCTACTTCAAACTCTGCACCGGTTCCCACTGCTCTTAGGACAGAAAGTCAAACTCAGGGAGTTCCTGTTGTGGCTCAGCGAACCTGACTAGTACCCATGAGGATGCAGGTTCACTTCTTGGCTCCAGTGGGTTAAAGGATCTGGTGTTGCCATGAGCGATGGTGTCGGGTGCAGATGCGGTTCAGATCCGGCGTTGCTGTGCTGTGGTGCAGGCTGGCAGCGGTGGCTCTGCATTCTGTGAGATTCACCCACACTGTGGCTCATCCTTTTTTATTGCTAAATAGTATTCAATTGTATGAATATGCCACAACTTAGCCATTCTTTCATCCATTCATTTATGGCTGAACTTTTATGAATACAGCTCCTATGGGGATTCTTGTACCTGCCTTCAGTGAACACGTACATTCATTTCTCTTGGTTATACATCTAAAGATAGAATTGCGAGGTCAGAGTATGGCATTTAGATTCTGCAGATGCTGAGCTGCTTTCCAAAGTGTTTGTTTTCACACACAGTCTCATTAACAGCACGAGAGTTCCAGCTGCTTCATGTCCTCAAGTCACCCCTTGAGTACGTGGCATTGCCAGGCTGTTGATCTCTAGTCATTCTGATAGGTTTGTAGTCCTGGCTCATTGTGCTTGTATTTCCATGACTAATAAAGTTGAACATCTTTTCATATTTATTGACTGCAGAAATATCCTATTTTTATAAAGGGACTGCTCAATTTTTTTTTCCTGCTGATATATTTTTTAGCATTATCGATCACTTTGTTTTTAGAGTTTTTGGTGTGTGTATCTCAGATAAAAATCATTTGTCAGATATATGTACTGGTGCTTTTATTTTTTCTTTTTAGGGACACACCTGGGGCATGTGGAAGTTCCCAGGCCAGGGATCAAATCAGAGCTGTAGCTGCCGGCCTACACCACAGCCACAGCAATATGAGACCTGTGCCTCGTCTGTGACCTACACCACAGCTCCCAATCCTTAACCCACTGAGTGAGGCCAGGGACTGAACCTGCATCTTCATGAATACTGGTCAGGTTCTTAACCCTCTGAGCCACAACAGAAACTTCCTGTACTGATGCCTTTAAATGAAACATTCATTTGTTGCCTGTCCCTACTGTGTAAGTCCCAGACAGCAGGGACCATGTTTGGTTCACCAATGAATTTCCAAAACTTAGCACGCCCAGCACATGACAGGAACTAAATATTTAAACTCAATCAGCTGGGATTTCTGGGATAAAATGAACAGGGAGCATCTTTTCACTTTTCAGGTTAAGAATCTGACATAGTATCCGTGAGGACACAGGTTCAATCCCTGCCCTCCCCCAGTGGGTTAAGGATCCAGCATTGCTGCAAGCCGCGGCATACCTTGCGGATGCAGCTCAGATTCAGCATTGCTATGGCTGTAGAGTAGGAGTCAACTGCAGCTCTGATTTGACTCCTAGCCCAGGAGTGCAGCTGCAGGTGCAGCTCTAAAAAAAACCAAAAAAATAAAACCTCTCATAGCTCCTGCCGTGGCTTAGCAGAAACGAATCCGACTAGGAACCATGAAGTTGTGGGTTTGATCCCTGGCCTGGCTCAGCAGGTTAAGGATCCGGCGTTGCCAAGAGCTGTGGTGTAGGTCGCAGACGCAGCTCGGATCTGTTGTTGCTGTGGCTGTGGCGTGTAGGCCGGCAGCAACAGCTCGGATTAGACCCCTAGCCTGGGAACTTCCGTATGCTGCGGGTGCGGCCCTAAAATGACAAAAAGACCAAAAAAAAATCTCTTATTTCTTGTAGACAGAGAGCTTAACTGGCTTCAAACTAGGCCCCAAATCTGTGTGGGCTGCAGAATTACAGTCTGATACTGAATTCATAGCTGTGTCAATTTTTTTTTTTTTTTTTGCCTTTTTGCCTTTTCTAGGGCTGCACTCGCAGCATATGGATGTTCCCAGGCTAGGGGTCTAATTGGAGCTGTAGCTGCCGGCCTTCACCACAGCCACAGCAACACGGGATCCAAGCTGCGTCTGCGACCTACACCACAGCTCACGGCAACACTGGATCCAAGCCACATCTGCGACCTACACCACAGCTCACGGCAACACTGGATCCTTAACCCACTGAGTGAGGCCAGGGATCGAACCAGCAACCTCATGGTTCCTAGTCGGATTCATTAACCACTGAGCCACGACAGGAACTCCTGTGTCAATCCTTTTAGGTGAAATTTATGGCACTGACTGGGAAGGAGTGAGACCTAGAGGTGTAGAATGGGGCTACCTGAGTGGATTCAAACACATCTGAGCATCTTCCATTCAGATCTTCAGGCCTCCCTGGCAGAAGCAGCAGGTCCTCAGAGAAATGGCTAATTCCAAACCTGGAAATGGAAAAGGTAATGATGAGCCTAGAATATCTCATGCCAAAGTAAGAAAGTGCTCAAAGGATGATAGGGGTATGGCAAAAGGACAAAAAGGCCAACTTGGAGGGGCTGCAAATGGACAATTTGTGCACAAAAAATAAAACAGTGTGTGCATGCATGTGCGTGTGTGTGTGTGTGTGTGTGAAGCTCTTCCTTATAGTAGAATGCTAATAAATTACAGGAGAGCTTGGCAAGCACTAACTTTTCAAGCAAGAATCCTCAATGACTGCAAAAACTGGCGGATAAACGTTTCATGAGACCTGGATGTTTACAAAGACTTAAAATATCTCCCATATGGAGAAAAATCACTACAGTGGAGAAACCTGGCAGATACTGTCTTTAAGTAATTAAAGTTAACGTCACCGGTAATGCTTCAGACTGACACCATGCACCCCCTGACGTGATACCTCAAAGACATAGCATCACTTCGGCAGCTTTCCTGCCCAACTGCATAATCTCAATTAAGTCAAGAAAAAACAGGAGTTCCCACCATGGCTCAGTGAAAACAAATCTGCCTAGTATCCATGAGGATGCAGGTTCGATCCCTGGCCTTGCTCAGTGGGTTAAGGAACAAGCATTGCTGTGAGCTGTGGTGTAGGTCGCAGATGCCGGCTCAGATCTGATGGTGCTGTGGCTGTGGTGTAGGCTGGCAGGTAGTTCTGATTAGAACCCTAGCCTGTGACTCTCCATATGCCGAGGGTGTGGACTTCAAAAGAAAAAAAAATAGAAAAAGTACCAGACATATGCAAATTGAGGGCCTTCTACAAAATAACTTTCCTTGAAAAATCTCAAGGTATGAAAGACAGAGGAACTGTCCCAAGATTACAGAACTCAAGAAACATAATATCAAAATGCACAAAGCAATCATGATGGCATCCTGCACTTTTTTGTTTTTCCTTGTAAATGACATTAGTGGAATAATTGGTGAAATATGAATGAAGCCTGGATATTAATTAATAGTATCATATATTTTCTTTTTTTTTCTTTTTAGGGCCGAACCTATGGCATGTGGGAATTCCTAGGCTAGGGGTCGAATTGGAGCTGCAGCTGCCAGCCACAGCCATGCAGGATCCGAGACTCATCTACCACCTACACCACAGTTCATGGCAACGCAGGATCCTTACCCACTGAGCGAGACCAGGGATGGAACCCACGTCCTCATGGATACTAGTCAGGTTCATAACCTGCTGAGCCACAACAGGAGCCGCAACAGGAACTCTCTTTATTTCCCAATTTTAATAATTGTAAGAAAATGTCCTTGCTTTAAGGAAACACACCCTGAAATGTTTAGGAATAAGGGGCATGATGTCTGCAATTTACTTTCAAATGATTCACAAAAAATAATTACTGAGGCATTATTGAGAGTGAGGACATCAAAAAAAATGATAAAACTCAAGTGGTAAAATATTAGCAATTGTGGAGTCTGGGTAAAAGATACGTGGGAGTTCCTTTACGGTTCTTACAAGTTTTAAGTCTAAAATTGTTCAAATAAAAGTCTCCCCTCCCCCCCAAAAAAAAGAATCACTGTATTTCAATAACTAATGAAGTAACTGACATTGGCAATGATTGGCAATGAATATTAAAACCACTACATGAGGAATCCCCTGGAGGCACAGCAGGTTAAGTATCCAGCAGTGTCACTGCAGCAGCCTGGGTGGCTGCCCCGGTGTGGGTTCCATTCCAGGCCCAGGAATGTCCACGTGCCTCAGGCATGCCCCACCCTGTGAAATCTGACAGCAACAGGACTGATGAATTCTGACATAAGTACAAATGGGACAGCTAGCCGGTGCTGTCTGACACTTCAGAATGCGTACCAATTAAATATTCTTGGAGGGGAGGGGAAAACCGAAATCTAAGCAATTTCCTAGCCCTGATTACTAGTTTTTAGAAAACCTGGGGGAGATTAACAAGTTGACACCATAAAGATGCTCCTTGCTGAATCCAGACTATGGGATGCTCAAATGGTCCTGTTTTTTGTCCATTTTTTTTTTTGAGGGGAAACTGGTAAAACTAAAAGAGACTTAAACATAGCAACCGAATGTAAGCCATGAACTTCATTTTGAATGATTCAAACTCTTGTTAAAAAAAAAAGATTTTTGCAACAATCTGAGAAAACCATATATGGACTGGGTTTAGATGTTAAGACATTATTGTTAATATGGTATTGGTAGGTGGGTTTGCTTGTTCTGTTGTTGGTGTTTTGTTTTGTTTTGCTTTGCTTTGCTTTTCAGGGCTGCACCCGCCACATATAGAAATTTCCAGGCTAGGAGTTCCTGTCACGCAGTGGAAACGAATCTGACTAGGAACCATGAAATTTCAGGTTCGATCCCTGGCCTCGCTCAGTGGGTTAAGGATCCTGCATTGCCATGAGCTGTGGTGTAGGTCACAGATGCAGCTCGGATCTAGCCTTGCTGAGGCTGTGGTATAGGCCAGCAGCTGCAGCTCGTTAGACCCCCTAGCCTGGGAACCTCCATATGCCACAGGTGCAGCCCTAAAAAGACAAAAGCCCCCCTCCCCCCCAAAAAAAAGTTCCCAGGCTAGGCGTTGAATCAGAGCTACAGTTGCTGCTGGCCTACACCACAGCCACAGCAACGCTGGATCTGAGCCACGTCTGCGACCTACACCAGTTTATGGCAATCCCCGACCCACTGAGCAAGGCCAGCGATGGAACCCGCATCCTCATGGATACTAGTCAGATTCATTTCTGATGAGCCACGATGGGAACTCCTGTTGTTTTGCTTTGTTTCTGGCCACACCCACAGCATGCAGGAGCTGCTGGGCCAGAGACTGTCTTTCTTCTTTTAGGGCCTCACCCTTGGCATATGGAGGTTCCCAGGCTAGGGGTCGAATCGGAGCTGTAGCCACTGGCCTACACCACAGCTATAGTAATTGCCAGACCCGAGCCGCATCTGTGACCTACACCACAGCTCACAGCAACACTGGATCCTTAACCCACCTGATCCTTAACCCACTGAGTGAGGCCAGGGATCAGACCTGCATCCTCATGGGTGCTAGTCAGATTTGTTTCCACTGAGCCACAATGGGAACTCCATGGGCCAGGGATTGAAAACAAGCCACAGCAGTGACAACACAGGATCCATAACCCACTGAGCCACCAGGGAACTCAGAATGTTTTTTTTTAAAGGTATATTTGTTACCATGCACATTAAAATATTTATAAGTGACTCAATGATATCTAGGATTTTAGGATTTGTTTTAAAATATTCTACAGGGAAAAAGGTGAGATTAAAAAGAAAAAATTGGTAAAATGTCATTGTTGAAGCTAGGTTATTATTAGGTAGGGGTTTCTTACACTAGTTGCTATGACTGAATCTGTCTCCCAAGATTTCTATGACAGAAACCCTAATCCCAATGGGATGGTATTCAGAGCTGGGGCCTTATGGAGTTGGTTAGGGTTAGACTAGGGATCATCATAATGGGATAAAAAAAATGATTTTTAAGAGAGAAAAATATGGGATAGGGAGTTCCGTTAGTTGCTCAGTGGTTAACAAATCCGATTAGGATCCATGAGGATGTGGGTTCGATCCCTGGCCTTGCACGGTGGGTTAAGGATCTGGCATTGCCGTGGTTTCAGGTGCAGCTCAGACCCAGTGTTGCTGTGGCTGTAGTGTAGGCCGGATCCGAGGAGCATCTGCTACCTATACCACAGCTCACGGCAATGCCAGATCCTTAACCCACTGAGCAAGGCCAGGGATCGAACCCACATCCTCATGGATTCTAGTCGGGTTCGTTTCCCCTGAGCTCCAACGAGAGCTCCCGTGTTTCTTTTGATTGAATACCCAGGGTGCTTTTCTGCTTCATAATGGAACCCTGATCTACTTAGAGCTTAATTCCCTGTCAGCAAAGGAAGTCAGAAAATCCAGGTAAGTGACTGGCCCTCCAAGGAGGCTCACCACGCTCACGTTTTGACTTGGGTCTGCACTTCAGTGAAACCACGACGGTACTTGTCAAGGACCCACACTAAAACACGAGGGCTAAATGTGCCAACACCAAGCATCAGCAATATGCTGCAAAGACATACAATGCAACAGAGAGCAAACAGCACACGTGCACTCAGATGGTGAGAGCAAGGAAACCACAGATTTGCTAGGCCACTTGTTCCCCACGCCAGCTGTCTCTCCATTTATAATCACTTAGGGCACCTAGAAATTATTTCCAGTGCCGGGTCCCACCCTAGAAATTCTGGGACATGAGGCTCAGGGACTGATGTTTAAGTTTGTCAGATGATTTGGGCTAACCCCCTCATCTGACAGACGAGGAGACTGAGACCAAGAGACAGGACAGGAAGGACGGGTTAAAAATGAGGCTGGTGGCAACATCCAGTCTCCTGAACCCACATCATATTGCCTCCCTGAAGCCTCCTTCTTTGCGCTAATTATAAGCTAAAAGCATAAATATGCTCTATTGCTCCTGCACATGAACCCACAAACCCCTTCTCCTTTGCAGAATGGCCTATAAATAATCATTAAGCACTTATGTGCTGGCCACTGTACTAGGCAATTACATCTTAAGTTACTGATCACAACTACCTAACAGCTCCCATTTCACAGGTGGGGAACCAAACACTTGCCTAAAATAGGTGGCAGGATCAACATTCAAATCTGACAGCTTGACACCTGTGGCCCCCATCCACAAAACCACCCAGAGGTTCACACCATAGCGTATGGGTACCTTAAAAAAAGAAAAATACCCCAACCTAGATTCTCTGTAGAACTAGGAGATGCTAGACATAGCAAGGGCGAGCCCAGGAAAACCGCTCCAAGTTCCTTGCTCTGCCGGGACTAGGACAGAGCCTATTCTGAGCCCCCTCGTCGGCACTGGTGTAGACAAAAGGATTCCTTCCCCACGGTCCAGGCGCACAAACTCAACCATCCCATACTCTTCCTACTTCAAGGCAGAAGGCTAAAGAGAATGACAGTGCTAGAGACTAAGTGCCGAAGCAAAATTCATTCCTCATGCTTCTTAGACACAGAATCCCAATGGTATTTGGGGTGGCCAAGCGCTCAACCAATGACTCCCCCCAGTTCCTAGCCTTACTTGAGCCAGCCGCAGTTACGTGTGCACGCTCCAGCTGATGAGACTTACGAGGCTGGGCAGGGCTCCCAAAAGGGCTCCTAGAAGGGGGCTGGCTGAGCAGGGAGGTGTGCTCCTTTGGCCCCCCAACTCCTTCCTCCTGCCTGGAGTATGGGCACAACGGTCGGTGTTCCAGCGGTCATCATGGACCATGAGCGACCTGGAGAACGGAAGCCCCAGTCGGGATGGTAACACAGAAAGAACCTGGGTCCCTGAGCCACAGCAGCCTTAGACCGACAACTTCCAGGTTTCACTTGAGAAATAAATAAGCTATCTTGTTTAAGTCATGGTTACTTTGTCTCACTAGATAAGACTGACTCACTGACCTTCAGGACTCTCATGCCAAAGGAGGCATGCAAAGGAAAAGGCGATTTGCTATCACGGGAAACTAATCTACCATTCCAAGACTTGGGAAAGACAAACAGTTAAGAAATGTCTCTGCTTAAGACCAGCTGGACTGAACTGAGTGTTGAAGCTGAGTTCCATCCCCATATTGTCATCACTTAGCCAGCAACCAAAGGGGAGGCAATGGTAGGTTTCAGGCTGCAGGAGAGCAATTAGGGAAGAACCCACTTTTCTTTCACTTGCCCAAATCTATGCAGTTTTCCCCATACACTGAACCACAGCAATGGTTGTTTCTTTAGCTGTGAAACGTTCCCACTGATGAGTCCATGAAAGGAAACTCTTCTCACAGGCTTCAGGATTCCCGTCTAGAACTGTCACTTCCAAAAGCTATTAGGTCCGTCGTGCTCAGGGCGTCCAACAATAGCTGTAAAGTGACATCACACATCTGACTCCTTCAAGGTTCCCGGGCTCTCCACAGTCCCAGCAAGCACCACAGCTGCATCAGGAACTGGCTGCATGCATGCAGGGTCAAAGCCACCCTCTAGAGCTGGACTTTTATTTCGAAAATACCCATCGACTCTGAGGCCAACTTCCACTTGGAATGTGCTCTCGGTCGCACCTTACCTCTCTTTAGAATGTACACGCCTACCGCGTTTCATGAAGTTTCACCTCTGACACTGACAGTGCAGGAGAAACCTAGGCTCATTTCACAGTAGTGCTTCTGTTTAATCAGAATCTTACACCTTTTAGTTATATTAATAAGTGCGAAGAGGGCATTTTGTATTAAAACGAATTTCAATTACTTCACCTGATCAATTTTAAAAAGTGTATAAAATGGCACACACGTGTGTATATATATGTATGAAGAAAATGGTTGCCCTGAAAAAGAAACAGTTTGAAACAAAGCCTGAAGTGCCATTATCCTGAAATTTAAAAACAACAACAAAAACACAAAGCTCAACTTAGAGCCAACGGAGTTACAACTCATAAACTCACTTTACGTAGCTATTTCCCCACCCACAGCAGCAGCACCTCCCATCCCACACGCCCTTCCGTAAAGTGGCCTTGCCACTCATTCCATCCCGGGAGGTGGGGGAACAAACCGTGTCCCCCGTGCTCGGAATCGGGATGGGCTTGTGACTAATTTGGCAGAACAAGGTGTTACAGAAATGACCACTACGTGACTTCCGAGTATAGGCCGGAAAAGGTAATGCACATTCTGCCTGGTTCTCTGGGGGAAGCCAAGTGCCAGATCAGCCCACCTAGCCTGAAGCTGCCGTGCTGGAAGGGGCGCTCCTCCGGCCATCGACCCAGCGGAGTCTCCCGCCGACAGCCGGCATCAACCGCCACGGAGCCACGGAGCCACGCTGGCAGCCGGTCTAACAGAACCTTCCTAAGATCACAGCCCAGCTGACGTGTGGCCACAGCCAGAGGAGACACCAGGCGAGGACTGCCCAGCGGGGCCCTTCCCCCCAGTCCTGACTCACAAAACTACCAGTAAAATAAAGGGGTTGTTGTACACCAATCTGGGGGTAATTTGGTAGGGAGCCAGAACACCAACTGCCTTGGGGAAAGTGTCCCTAATCAAACTATCTTGCCTGGGTATGTTGTTAAAAAAACGACTGGAAGCAAACAGTATAAAAAAAGAACACGTTAAAACTCAGGAAGAGTTACATTAATTTGCAAGTAAGTTCACAGAAAGAGATTAAGTGTGCGGTTGCTAGAAGTGAAAGAGTGAGCAAATGAGAATGTGAAAAACGGATAGAACTGAGACAGAAACGAACATTCCTAGGAAAAGAGTGGTTTCTTTGCACTCTGTGGGAAATTCCTCAGGTAGAAGCAAGGCTCCTGGTTAGGTAAATGGAATGTTTTGTGACTAAAATGACTTTGCTCCCCCAAATGTGCCCACCCCACAAATGTTTGTGTTTTATTTACTTAAAATTCTTCCCAGAACAAGCACACAGTAGAGTCTAGTGTGGAAGGTGTGGGCAGACTCTGCAGGGGCACCTTCGGGGCTGTGTTTGCGCTGTGAGGGCAGGAGGCTATGCGCAGGTCAGCAAAAAGGGACAAAGGCGTAAGGACAGTTAATCGACTTACCCACGTATCGACCTGGGTCAGGACTGACCTCTGCATTCTCGAATGCAGGACCAGCCAGTGTGCCACAGTCTGCCAGAGAAAGCCACAGCCGCCACCACGTCTTAGGTGTTCACGTGTTTGGAGTTTTTCCATGGTGCCAAGAAAGTGGTTTAGTGCAAAACTCAGCCTCGACAAGGGTGAGTACAAGAGGCATACTCAGAGAGAATACCACAGGTTTTATTTAAGTTCTTTTTTATTTTCCTCCACACTGGCAAAAGTTCCGAGGGAGTTTAAAGTTTTGTAAACATTTTAACTATCCCTCTTCCCACCCCCCCCCACTTTTGAATTTACAAAGCAAAGGAGAGCAGGAGTCCCAGTCTTTAATGGTTCCCCATCTCCTCATGCTATTTGATCCAAAAACTATATACAAGTTCGTAGCAGTCTCTGTATAGTTATTGTACATGTTTAGGAGGGGGGAGGCAAGAAGGGATAGGGAGAACGGCGATCCAAAAGAATAAACATGGAAACCAAACGTAATCATCCCAAACCCAGCTGCCCTCAGAGCAACTGCAGCCTCCCCCGGGCAGTAACGGCGGAAAGAACAGGGGCTCCACCAGGAGCCGCCCGAACCACAGCACTGCTTGCACAGGGACGGACGCTCCAAAGGCTCCAGACCAAAGTGTGATCTGCAATTCCAGGTGACGCTCTGTGGGGTGTTGGCGGAGGCGGGGGGGGCACCTATTTATAAATAGGGCTTGAATACCTTTATATTTGCAGAGAAAGGGTACTAGGAGGCCACAATCAGAAGCCTGCAGAAGCCAGAGGCAGGCCTCGCTCTCCTGTCCCTCCCGTCCCCTCCATCCCACTGCAATCTCCTGTATAGTGGTTTCCATGGATGAAGGTTTAAAGATGGTCAGGTTTTGTATGTTCTCTTTTCAGAAACGGCAAGCAACTTGCCTTTCCAGAATCTTTAAACAAAACCTTTTGGGGCCACAGCAAGACACACACGCAATGCTCTGAGGAACCAGATGAAATTCCAGGCTTTTATCAGAAGCAAAAGTTTATCCCTAGCCAAAATGAAATTATACAAATTCATACATATGGTAAAGATCCTAACTGCCTCTTAAACGAGACAAATTTTCAGCAGAAAGGCCCAAAACAAACTGGTCCTAGTCCTCTGAAGTAAAAATATTTATGGGAAAAAAATCCGTTTTTGTAAGAAAGAAAAATTAAAAATAAGTCCCTCTCCCAGGCCACAGGGCTTCCTTTGTCCAATTTGGGTTGGAGTAAGCCAGGGGAGAAGTCAGCGTGCTCAGAAGTCACTAGCTAATGAAGAAAAACCAAGAATCCTTCTCTGAAAGGATGCTCAGGAAGAAAAGGTGAGGGGTGGACAACATCAAACCAATCCAAGCTAAACTCCACCCCATTCAGGGCCTCTTTGATGCAATCCCAAAGTCAGCCGTGGCAATGTAACCTTCAGACTGGGAGAGCTCTGACTGTCGCTGTTGGACACTCAAGTCACAGTCCGTGGCATTTTGCTGCTGGCCAATGTCTGTTACCATTAACTCTCTTCATGATTGCACCAGTTAGACCCCTTGCCCTTTTATTGGGGGGTGGGGGGGGAAGCAGGGAAAGAAGAAAAACAAAATAGAAGGAAAAAAGTGACAAGAGAAAGTAAATTGCTATCGGCAGATTCCAACACACTTTCTGGGAGACAGCAGGTCAAATCGCGGCACAGTTAACGCGTGCTGCCCAAATCAGCCTTGCCAGGGAGTAATCCCAACTGCCACCCCGAGACACAGGGTCTGGTCCACTTATCTACAGTCTGAGATGCTCACCAACAAAAACGGTTTAAGAATCTTGGACACAAAGGGCTAGAAGAAAAAAAGCCTGAGATGATCGGCTCTGTGATTTGTTGCAGTGATAAAGAACATATGGTGAGTAAGCGTTGTTTCCAAAAGTGGAGAATCCATGGTCGGCAGAGAGGAGAGGGAAGGCCAGTCTGCTGGCAGGTGCTCAGTAGTCATCCAAAGTCTCGATTTCACCCATATTGAGTCGCTCTGATGAAGCATTAACTGAAAAACCTGCAGGGAAAAACAGGAATGAATAACCAACCACACACAGACAACCATGTGGCTCAAATTCGAGACAGGAGGCTGGGAGTTTAGTCTCCTGTTTTTGAACATACAAACAGGGGTACTGAAGAGTCCCCATTGTGGTTCAGTGGATTAAGAACCCAACCAGTATCCATAAGGATGCGGGTTCGATCTCTGGCCTTGCTCAGTGGGTTAAGTATCCTGCATTGCCGTGAGCTGTGGTGTAGGTCACAGATGCAGCTCAGATCCCTGCATTGCTGTGGCTGTGGTGTAGGCTGGCAGCTCAGCTCCTATTCGACTCGTAGCCTGGGAACCTCCATATGAGGCAGGTGTGGCCCTAAAAAAAAAAAAAAGGGACAAATGGAGTACTAAAAGGAGGGAGAACAAAGAAGGAAAAAGGTCCAAGCAGTGGTCTTCTGCCCTTCTAATGAAAGATTCAATTTTTTTATTTCTTAAGGTTCTGATATAATTTACTTAGGAAGGAAAACACACACATACACAAACAAGCATCACTGCTTAAAAAGAACTGCAAACCACTGCCTTAGAGAGTTCTGAGAGGAGCCTGGGGTGTACGTGTGGGTCAAGGCCAAGCCAGGCCCGGCTAGGGAGGAAAGGCCATTCAGAAGGCGCACCTCTGGGCCGGGCCAGGGAGGGTGAGCGGGCAGGAGTAACACAGTGAGCACTTTGTTGACTGAAACCTGAGTGGGAGTAATGTTACTGCAGCCTTGCTCGCTATTGGGAATACTTGGGGTTCAAAACTCTATCCAAGTTCTGGGTTAAGAGATTTTGCTTTCAGGGAAGACCACTGTAGGATCCTTAGAACCATCAGATAGTCTTCTTATCAGACAGCATAAAGAGATTACTTTGTTCAACTCAATCTATTCTAAGTAGAGCACAGAGGCAAGGATTTTATTCAGCAATACTGATTAACTAAAATGTGAGCTGGTTTAGAAAAAGCAGTACTGGTACTAGCATAGCCACTGAAGGCAACAAGCCGTCCATACAAACACTACTGAGGTTGGAAAACCTAAGGCCATCAGCCATGTGTAATTTTTCAGTAAACTCCATAATCACAGATTGATTAAAAAGCATCATTAGCAGGGCTCTTTGGAATGAATGACTCAAAAAGCTTTCCGTTCATCCACCCTAAATGAAATCCCAAACTGTTTCAGCTGCTATTTGAGTATCAAAAAGTAAACAGACAATGCTCTCCAGTCTAAAGCAGTTCTGTTAATACTGAATTTCCTGGCCCTTCCTTTTTATTCTTTAATGTTCAAGTTTTCAAACAAATACACATTTTAAGTGTACCAATAATAAACAATGTCTTACATAACAAAAACAGCTTAATTATATTATGCTCTTGATTCAAAAGTATCATGATTTAAAAACATAAACATGCCTACTTATTAACCAAGGAAGCTGTGGTACAAGCTGCTTATAAGGCCTGCTTTTGGGAGAAGCCAGGATTCCAAACCTCAACCTAAGTTCTACCCTGAAAGACTCTTTCCCTTGAAAATAATGAAAGGCTTGGTGGTCATATTTGAAAATAACAGTTAATTAGGGAAGTGTAGAAACCTAAAACCAAAGTCTATGAAATGAGCTATCACTCGGTTCTGAAGCAGGTTTCTGACTTCACATATACCAAGAACAAACGAAATGTGATAAAAAAAATGAAACCCCACAATGAGCTACATGCAACAAAAGTGGGAATGTATGGAGGATAATGTGAAAAAAAGAATGTATATAAATGCATTACTGGGTCACTTCTCTGAACAGCAAAAATTGACAGAACACTGTAAAACAACTACAATAAAGTTTTTTTAAAAAGTGGGAACACACAAAAAAAAACACAAACTAAAATAATTTCAATCACACAAAGATAGGAAGGGCGAAGCAGCCTAGGGCTAAAAGCAGTTAAGCATTCACTGCTATAACGAGATGATACTGGGGCTAGGCTTTTAGCAGACATGGTCTCAACTGCCCATCAAAAAACCAGCAAGTAGGGGACTTCTTCTCCTGACTTGACAGAAAGGGAAGCTCTGGGATATCGTAAGACCCCAAAGCAGCACAAATCGGGGTTTAAAGCCCTGTACACCCAGCTCTAAAGACTACACCCCATCAGGTTCAGAACAACAAACTCACTCATGTGATTTCTGTAAGGTTTGGGAGACTGTTCCTACAAGGAAAGCATGGCTAGGGAAAACGGTATCATGTATGCATGTTTCTCATATTCAAGTACAGGACGCTGGCTCCCAATGGCACGTGGTAGCTCTAAAAACTAGAGGAAAACGCGACGGTACAGTGGCAGACACGGTCGTCACAGTGGGGCAGGGCCCCTCTGACGGTTTGCTTTAAAAGCAAAGTTCTTTTTGATCGATGACCATTTTCTCAATGGATATTTTGGCATCAAATTTGAACCTGTTTTCCTTCCCACTGTGTGCATGGGGAACTTATCACTGATGAACAGTTGTTAACTTTTCTTCATCTGTGAGTCAATAAGGCATGTATCAGTTAAAAATAACAATACATGGAAATGAGTAGGTAACGGGCAGAAATCAGTAATTTGCAGAAGAATTTCCAAAGAAGTTTCAAAAAAAATTCTCATTAAATGATCCAAGCAAGAGCCCACTCAAGAGAGTTTCTTTAATATTTCACTGAACAGTTTTACTTCCTTTACATTTAATTTTTTCTTCCCCTTCAAGATATACAGATTCCTTAGAACTCTAATCCTATCCATAAACTCTATTCCTAGAATGACCTCTCATCCCCTGAAGGGGATTTTAAGTTCCTTTCTTAGGTCTTAATAGGATATGGGATCAGATCAAATATTAAATCCAAAACCTTTACCTCATTTTCAGAGGATATTTTTCCTTGAGAACCTACCCCTAGCCCAAGTACCACAGCTAAATAGCAAAGGATTCTGCACAACATTGTAAATCAACTATACTTTATTAAAAAAAAAAAGAAGAAGAAGAAAAAATAAGAGGTGATTCTTAGCTAGAACCCACAACCAGACTGAAAGAAACACTCTTAAATCTATATTCACCTACGTCTGTCAAAACTGGATAAATTTTGGACTGTTCCATTTATCCCTAACGTGAACTTCCAAGACTGGCAGAAGAAAACAGAATTTCAACAGATTGCTAGGTTTCTAAAACCAGCTTGCAGAGCACCAGTTCCAGAAGACAATCCCCAAAGTTGGTGTTTCTTAGCGACACTCTGATTTCTCCAGGGCAGTGCGGATCTGGGACAAAGCAATCAATCTCCTGCTGTGCTCTCTACTCTATTATCTCCAAACGATGCCTCGATCATTTCACACTCAACCACCCCAACACTTAAACATCTTATCATTTCTCCATAAGCCTGCCCACTCTCCAGTGCTCATCATTTTAGCAAATGGGCAGCTCTTTCCATCCTAAACCTTTCCATTCTCTTTGTCCAACCAAATCCATCCCCTGTATTTTCAAAATCCATCTAACACCTCTCCATCTCCATTGCCAAACCCTACCAGACCACCAGTACCTTTCATTTGTTCTATGCTGCAGCCACAAACTGGTCCGCCTGACTTTCCACCTGCCAGCTCTGCCAAGAGAACCAGCCATTCTATTCCAGGCAGCATGCTTTTATTTTACACTCTTAAATAGAGAATAATTTTAATTTTATCACTGTCTGTGAGGTTGTTAGGCCAATTTAAGAAACACAAGCAACCCATCAGCTGTTTATTATTCTACAAACACCACTCCCTATCCTTCCTGTCTTTCAAAGCCCCCATTCAGGTGTCACTTTTTCCACAAAGCTGCCTTGTATGAAGACACTGGTCCTCAAGAGACGAGACTAGCCGTAACAGAGGAGGATAAAGAGAAACAGGACTGCTTTGGAATCCCAGCCGCATGCTGAATGCTGTGTGACTTTGAGAACTGTTTCAAATCTTCTAGGCCTTGGTTTACTCACTGGTAAAGCTGAGACATCGCCTCATAATGCAAAGTAATTCTGAGAATCACATTATATATAGACTAGTGAATGTCAACCAATAACGGTTCTTTTCTTTGAACATCTGATTGGATTTATGGTCTGCTTCTACACAATCAGCGTTTAAAAATTTACCGTTCCCCATTAGCATTATTTTCCAATTACACAGAAAACTTTTTAGGAAAATTCTTATTAAGTATGAAAAAAGACCTTAAAGTCTGACACCATACAATATGTTATTACTTTTCTTACAGCACATGGGGTATAACTCTTGCACTGACATAGCCAGTAAATAGGTACTACTTACTCTGAACTAGTCAAAAAAAATTTTTTTACCACACCCACAGCATGAGGAAGTTCCCTGGGCTAGGGATTGAACCCACGCCACCACAGCAACCCTCACCACAGCAGCAACCCAAGCCACTGCAGTCACAATGCCAGACCCTTAACCCACTGCACCACAAGAGAACTCCCCCTCCACAATTTTTTTGTAAGAAATATTTCCCTTCATTAAAAACATCCCACCAAGAGACTCACAGAACCACAATAACCTGCTATAAAACCTCCCCAACACCCAGCTGAGACTTCAGGCCTGTGCTCACCTAATAAACTAGGATCTGCTCGGACCATCTTCTGCTTTTTCTTTTTCTTGCCGCTTTGTACAGCTTCAAAACTGGCTTGTTGGTTGTTGCTTTGATTGGTCTGAAATACTGAATGGAGTGCACTGTGGTTCATTCCCCACACAGAGTCCTGTGAAACAAGATGGCACAGCTGAGGTCACCTGGTGGACGCAAGCCTGGCCCACACTGAGGAAATGGTTGATCTGCCCTCACTCTACCAAGGACGAGTTTAAAAACAGAAAGCCTATCGTGGGTTCTGTTCATAATGCAATCAACAGCAGTCCACTGGGCCACCCTTTCCCTTCATTTAGATGCAGACATCCCATTTAGCTCTGCGTCTCACAGGGCCACACTGCTGGGACAGCACAGCTAACCACACCTCTCCAGATACACACGGACTCTGCACCGCTCAGCAGGAATGAGCTCTCTGGCATTTTACACCCCTCATCTACCCAAAGTGCAAGGTTCCTTCGTTCCCCGGGCGGGGCTCCAGGACAGAGAGGAGAGACACTAACTGGCAGCATTTACCAAAGTTAATTCATGTACTTTATTCGCATCAGCAATCTCAGAAGGGATCTGTTCCCCCAATATTATTAATTCATATACTCTCTACCAACTGGTTAAACCAGGAGGTGGTCTACCAGCCACTGCTCTTACCAGAGAAATTCATTTTAAACTAGGATCAGATTCGAGAGCGAGGAGAAGGTGCTGGCAGGGGCAGGAGAGGAGGAGGGGAGCGAGCACCATGGAGGACAGGCCACTGTGCGCACCCGTTCCCGCTTCAGCACAGAGGCGGCCACTGCACAAACGCAGAGTCACTTCTGAACTGGTAGACGCTGTCTTCACCTTCAATTCCTTAAAATACTTTTCCTGGTGTCATTTGTGTTTATGTCTTTCACCTTCCTTCAGTTGATGGATTTTAAATGCCCTGTATTTCACCATATCTTACAGATTCCTAGGAGTGCCCTGTAATAAACATTATCTCCAATCGAAGAATTGCAGGATTAAAGGATATAAATATTTTTAAGCTTCTTCATAAGCCTTGACAGCTTGTCTTTCAGAAAACGTGTACAGCCGGTCCTCATTATTCAAAGATTACATATCTGTGAATGTGCTTACTTGCTACAAATTATCTGTAACCCCAGATCAGTATCTGCAGTGTGGCTGCGGTCACTCTGGACAAGCACAGATACACAGCGGTGAAAAGCTGAGCTGCCTGAGACACGTGAGCCCAGCTGAGGCAGAACAGGGCAGTACTCTCTGCTCTCTTGTCTCAGCTCTCAAAATAAGCGTCTTTCTCAGTCTATTTAGTGTGAGGTTTTTCACATTTCTGTGCTTTATGTTGGTAACTTCATGGTTTAAAATGGCCCCCAAGGGTCAAGTTCAGTCTAGCGTTCCTAAGTGCACAAAGGCTGTGAAGGCTGTGATATGCCTTGTGGAGAAAATGTGTGTTTTAGGTAAGCTCGACTCGGGCATGAGTTACAGGGCTACTGGCTCTGAGTTCAGTGGTAAGGAATCAACACTATATTGAAGAAGGCATCTTTCTTTCTTTCTTTCTTTCTTTCTTTATTTATTTACTTACTTACTTACTTATTTATTTATTTATTTATTTATTTATTTATTTATTTATTTATTTATTTATTTATTTATTTATTTATTGTCTTTCTGCTTTATCAAGGGCCGCACCTGCAGCATGTGGAGGTTCCCGGGCTAGGGGTCTAACAGAGGCTCTAGCTGCCGGCCTTCACCACAGCCACAGCAACGCGGGATCCGAGCCGCGTCTGCAACCTACACCACAGCTCACGGCAACGCCGGATCCTTAACTCACTGAGCAAGGCCAGGGATCGAACCCGCAACCTCATGGTTCCTAGTCGGATTCATTAACCACTGAGCCACAACGGGAACTCCAAAGAAGGCCTCTTTAAATAGAAGCACACACCGAACAAGGTTACATGCTGATCAGGTGACAGAAACGCTGTAACCACAGGTTCGCAGAAACCTGACTCTACTTCCCCTGGGAGCGATGGTCCAGCACTTGCTAATCCATTTGGTGGCAGCTTTACAGAACATAACCACCACGACTAACAAGAGCTGATCACATCTTGTACATCCCCACCAACAGTGGATGAAACGCCTGGCAGCTTACAGTACTGTCAGCACCGGATCCTGAGCACCAGAGATTTAACACTTGTAGGCTTTAACGATTTAAAACCAAATTTATGGGTCTATGAGAAGCTGAAATTTGCAGTTTGACAAAGGCACATATATGAACCAAGAAAAATGGGGTAGTATGCTTAGCAGAGAATGGTTATGTTTGCTAGCTGGGAAATTTACAAAGGTCTCTGAACATGTAATTTAAAAATTTCAAGTCTATCATATTTTAAAAAGTCCCAGTCATCTGATGTACAAAAATGACAGTAATTTTTTTTTTTTGTCTTTTTGCCTTTATCTAGAGCCGCACCCACGGCATATGGAGGTTCCCAGGCTAGGGGTCTAACAGGAGCTGTAGCCGCCAGCTTTCGCCACAGCCACAGCCACGCGGGATCCGAGCCACGTCTGCGACCTACACCATAGCTCACGGCAACACCAGATCCTTAACCCACTGAGCAAGGCCAGGGATCGAACCCGCAACCTCACGGTTCTTAGTCGGATTCGTTAACCACTGAGCCACGAAGGGAACTCCGACAGTAATGTTTTAATTTTCACTTCTCTGGCTGCTCCACATTTCAAGGTATTAATACACAGAAGGGCACCACACTCGCTGCATGCCTCATACCTGCTGCTGCTGTTGCTGCTGCTGCTGCTGCTGCTGCTGCTGCTGCTGCTGCTGTTGCTGCTGCTGCTGCTGCTGCTGCTGCTGCCGCTGGTTGGCTTTCTGTTTGGCACGGCGCTCAAGGAACTGCTTGGCAAACTCCTTAGCCTCAGAGGTGTCTCCTAAATAGGCCCTAATGTAATCGTGGACCTCGTAAGGAGATTCTACTTCTTTCAGGAAAGAAACAAACGTGGGAACTGAGAACAAACGAGAGGAGGGAAGACATCAGGAGCAGCAATGACTTATCACTCAGATCAGCTTCAGTCTCTAATAGACTTTAACACCTCATACAGACATTAATTACGGAAGCTTGAAAGGTATGCAGCTATTACGTTAAATATTCTTTACCCTACTTCGTAGTAGTGCGGGAGGGGGAACTGATTATCACTGTAATGCCCCAAATTTCCTGAAATACTGCAGAAACAAACAAAAACTTATCACACATTTAGTTTCACTATATGGTATGTCGGTAGAAACTAAAAGTAACGTTGATTGAAACTGCTTGTGCAAGACTAAAGTCATTTGGGATTAATTTCTTTTCCCTTAAATTCAACCAGTCTTATGTGTCAAAACGTGTACCAAGCACCACAACAGATACTGACAGTGTAACTCAAGTATTAGAGTTAGACAGACATGGGTTTAAAGTCTGACTCTGAAACCTGCTGGCAGTGTGACCTTGATGACTTACTTAACCTTTATAAGCCTCTGTTTCCTAATTTATAAAATGGGGATAACATCACCTACACTGTAAAGGTAAATTATAAATTAGTGCAAAAAATTAGATGACAAACACATGTTAAACCCTACAAGTGCCTAGTACGTGGTAGGTACTTAATGGATGGGAGCCATTACTATTTTTTTTACTGTTGTTTTTTCTGGCTCTTTCAGGCCATTAGGTATTCTTACAAGGCTGCAAAGTCATTTACTGCTCTGCTTTTAAAAGATTCTTGGGGGTTCCCATTGTGGCTCACAGGAAATAAACCCAACTAGTAGCATAAAAAGAAAAAAAAAAAGGGATTCTTGGTTTTAGAAAAGACATCAGGGAGTTCCCTGCTGTGACTTGGGTTTGCTGTAGTGCAAGTTGGATCCCTGGCCTGGGAACTTCTGCATGCTGCGGGCACAGCCAACAAAAAAAAGAAAGAAAGAAAAGACATTAGATGTGGACCAGTTCAGCAGAGCTCACAAGTTATGGGAATCTCTTCCACACCAAGCTGACTGGTCTCCGTTCAAACACTTGGGGGAAGGAAAGGGACTCACCTCCATCTAAGGCAAGTGACTCTTTTTGTGAACAACTAACAATTAGCAAGTTTTTCTTCAAATTGTGCTGTAACCTTTTCACTTGCACACATTACAGGTCTTCACTTTATCCCAAAGTCAGTCTACTTGCTCTGTCACGTGATTCCCACCCCTGCCCCCAAAGGCAGGAAGGAAAACTCTCCTGTCATCTCAGTCTTCTCCCGCCCAGGCGGACCTTCACCCCCACCCTATCAGTGACCTTCACTGTCCATCTGGCAATGCCCCCCAAAAAATGAGGAGTATGGAATGATGACCTCTCTGCCTGGTGCGTCACAGGACAGCCTGAGACAGCATGTACTTTTCCGTAACCACTGGTAATCTGTCTCAGCACAGTATTATAGAACTTCCCTCACAAGTAATACTGTAACACTGTCAGAGTCAAGTTCTTACTTGACCTCCCTCAGATTTCACCTCCTGAGTGTCGGCCCATCATCCCAATCTGCCAACTCTTTGCAGCTCCTGCTCTGCCATTCCACATGTGGGGTTTCCCTCCCCAACTCTTACCATCCAAGTTATTTGCCGTATTAAGGGCATGAAGCATCTGTTCACACCACTGGGTAAATCCATCTTGGGCTTTATTGACTCCCTGAAAGAGCTTCAGCAACTTTTCTTCTTCTTCTACTTTCTTATTCTGCCGGTTAGACACACCTACAGATTTACTAAAGCAAAACAACAGGGCGATATTATATTCCCAGAAACTTTAACTATGTGGGTAGACTTTAACATCATAAACAGATAAGGTCTGGGCCACACTGGATGGCTGTCCAGCAATCCAGTGCTTGGCTCCAAAAGTGAGAAAAACATACAAACAAAACCAAACAACCCCCCCCATTCAAACATTTGGAGGGGGGGTATATTCAATATCCCTTAAAATCTAGCCCCAGTTAATATATTCTAGTTTGTGAATACAGAGCTTCATTTCAGAGAAATGATTAAATTCTTCCTATGCATCCTTCAGAAAGATTTTAAATTTTGCTAAGCCTCAGTTTCCTCATCTGCAAAATGGTGCTAATACTCCTTTGGGTTATCACAAAGAATAAAGTTACGATATGCAAAGTCAAGTCCTAGAACACACTGCCTGGCAAAGACGCCAGTTATTAAACTGACAGTTATAAACTGATAGTTATTCAGTGTCCTATCCATAACACACTAGGCACTCAATCAAGAAGAAACATTCTGACAACACTACCGTTTATTTAGCAGTTACCATATGCCAGGCACTTCACTAACTACTTCACATGTATACATTTATCTTTACAACCATGTCCATGAAGTTATTACCACCTTCATTTACAGATGAGGGAACTGAGGCTCAAAGAGGTTCCCTCTTGCCCAGGGTCACACAGCTAATAAGTGGTAGTGCTGGGATCTGAATTCGTGTATTTAACACTAAAACCCATGTTGGTTCTGCACACTGAGGAAAGAAAAATGAAGGTGAAATATAATTAATTTATCATAAGAACAAAAAGGTTTAGGTGTTTAATAACACTCATAAGTAACTTAAAAATATAAATTGAGAGAAAAATGCTAAAATCTAGAGAACAACTTGGAGAAATGTTCAGTAACAATAACACAAATATAACAACCCCAACATTTAAGTAGGTACCATGTGACAGGCAGTGTACTAAGTGCCCAGCAACCTAAGGAACCCCTAGTAATAATTTCGGTGTGTTTCCACAGCGAAGAAAACAATCACCGATCTTTGACCTTCGTGTGCTAGGACACAGACGAAAATAAGTAAAAACTAAACCACTACCCTTCTCTGGTCATCCCACATCTTATTTCCCACACGCCCTTCCTCCAACCCACTGAGGAGCACAGGTTTGATCATTCTGAGTCCTACCTGAGACTGGCGTTTTTATTCTTATTTGTTGAATTCCTAGGTCCCACTTCTTTCACTGCATCATCCCAGAATCCCATGTTAGAGTTTTTAGTATCAGCATTACTCCAGATACTACTGACTAGATCAGATGCCCACTGGTTAGGGGGACCCGTATTTATAGAGCCCCAAACAGAATTCCCAATGCTGGTGTGCAGGCTGGAATGCTGTTCAAGGAAAACAAACAAATAATTACAGTTAACAATATTAAAAAGATACAAACAGAGTCCACAAAAGTCAGAAAAGGTAACTTCCAGGCCATACAATGACTGCTTAGGAAAATAAACCCACCGTATTATTCCGGGCTCTGTTTGGTTGCTGGTGCTGCTGCTGCTGTTGCTGCTGCTTCTGCATCTGCCTGGCTTCTTCCTGCTGTATCTCCAGGAGAGACTTTGCAGTACCTGCGGGTTTGCTGACATTCCCCCAACCTGAGAGTTTCTGCTGCTGCTGCTGCTGCTGCTGCTGGAGAGCTTTCATCAGTTCCCTCTGCTGGCGCCTTTGCTGCAAGCAGACACAAAAACAGAAGCTAACCTCAGGACTCCCGTTTTTAAAATAATAGTTACAAATGTCCAGAATACTAAATGGAATGCAAATACATAGCAGCTGTATAAAATTAACCACATGACAGGGTTAACTCCTCTGTAGCAAATAAAAATGTAAACCGCCAGAAATGTTGACAGGAGAATAAAAAGGAATTAAGAATTACTTTCGAAGAAATAAGCAGGGTTTTTGGTTAAGACTTAAAACAAAATATATGTTTATTTCTAAAGTCCTAACAAAATGACAGGAAAAAAACTCTGTTTTTCTTTTTTTTTTTCTTTTAAGGCCACACATGTGGCATATGGAAGTTTCTAGGCTAGGGCTGAATTGGAGCAGCAGCTGCTGGCCTACACACAGCCAGAGCAAGGCCAGATCCTAGGCTGAAGCCTAAGTAAAGGAAGCTAAGAAACATGCCAATTCATATAGAAAGCTCAGAAGTTAGAGGTACGAGTATCTCAAACTGTGTGAAAAGCAGCAGTAAAGACCCTGACTACATTTTACTACCCAGTGCAGCTGGAAGCTAACCCTCCCTCTCCCCAGCAGAAAATTAAAACTTTCCTTTTTAAAGAGGCTGAACCAGATTAGTGGATGATTCCGTGGGAAAGCCAACTCAGCACAACAGAATATGTCTACTAACACCAAGAGACAGTGGGACTCTTAACAGGACAGCCCAAACAGAGACCATCACAACAGAGCCCATCAAGGTGCTGTATATACCATAACATCCAACAGCTTTTTAGGGCCTTATTCCTAAATAAGGACAAACAGCCCAGGATCAACAACAAACACTAACATAGCTTCTAAGATGAAAGCCAAAGACCAAATCAAGCAAACAAAATTCTGTGGAAACACGAACAAGATAAGGGAAAATAGGAGCGAGCCAGTTCTTAAAAAAGCTATCAGTAAGTAATACACACTTAAGCAAGGAAGATAGTGTATTCAGTGAACTAAGAATAAGGGGCTATAAAAAGGAACACTTAAGGGAACAACATATGGGCTTAGAAGTTTAAAATAAGAGAACATACATTAAAAGCAAGGAGTTCCCCGTCGTGGCGTAGCAGATTAAGAACCCAACATAGTGTCGATAAGGATGCAGGTTCGATCCCTGGCCTCGCTCAGTGGGTTAAGGATCTGGCGTTGCCACAAGCTGTGGTGTAGGTTGCAAATGTAGCTGGGATCCAGCATTGCTGTAGCTGTGGTACAGGCCAGCAGCTGCCACTCCAATTCGACCCACAGCCCAGGAACTTCCATATCCTTGCAGGTGCGGCTGTAAAAAAAAAGGAAAAGAAAAAAAAACAGAAGGATTGAAAGATAAGATTGAAGAAACACCCCACCAGAAAAGATAAAAAGAAAGAGATGGAAAATAGGAGGGAAATATGAGAAAATCATAATCAGTCCAGGAGGGCAACATGCAATGACAGAAATTTGAGAAAAGACAGAGCAGTGTACTGCAAGCCAAGCGTATTCAGCTCTGAAGAGGTTAGAGGGCCCTGGAAAGGAAACCTCCAGGGAAAGAATGAAATAGATTCGTCTTAGGTTTTCCCTACATGAGTGGCATTTTATACCTCTGAAGAGTGTAGGAAGACTTAACAGTTCAAAGAAGATTAATCAAATGAAAACACAAAAGAGGTAATTTACTTGACAGACAAAAAAACAACAGGAAAAGACCTGTGATTCCAACTCTGATGACCGCTATTATTTTTTCATTCAGTAGAGACCAAAATTATTGGAACAATTTTTAGCCTTGAAGAGGGAGGTTATACTCTGCTGTACGTCCAGTTGTTAACCTTACTTTTAAAATTTTCCTCCTCTTGCGAGTTCCTTGATAGCCCAGTGGGTTAATGATCCGCATGGTCACTGCTATGGCTCAGGTCACTGCTGTGGGTGGATCACTGGCCCAGGGCCTTCCACATGCCACGGACACAGCCAAAAAAAAAAAAAAAAATTTACCTCCTCTCGAAGTTGCCGTTCCCGTTCCTCTTCTAGTTTCTGGATTTCAGCCAATGACAGGGTTGCCTGGGACTGACAGGCTGTTGTACTGGATTGCTGGCCCCATGTTGAAGAAGAGGGAAGCTAAGAAAAAGGCAAAAGGTAAAAGAGTTCATGAGGAAACACGGATAGGAACGAAGGGACCATGATGCGTCATGTACAGCCAGAACATTCATGTTTCCTCCATTTATAACATCCACTCAAATTTCCTTCTTCAGTCCTTTCACATACTATTCTCCCTGTCGGCTTCTTTTACTTAATTTTTAGTCACACAATTATTTTAAAGCAACTTAAAATACATACACTTTTATTGGATCTACCACTATGAATCTGCAAATTTGTTACATCTGGCACTGATGTACAGCAATACAAAGCCATAAAGGGACTGGAACAAACACAGGAATCACTAAAGTTTAATCCAAGGAGATAATAAAGGACAGAGTATTACTTTCCAGTAAAAGCATTTTTTCCCAGTCTTTTTAGGGCCACACCTGCAGCATATGGAAGTTCCCTGGCTAGGGGTCGATTTGGAGCTGCAGCTTGTAGGCCTACACTTCAGCCACAGCAACACAGGATACGAGCCATGTCTGTAACCTACACAGACAATGACAGATCCTAAACCCAATGACTGGGGCCAGGGATCGAACCCACGTCCTCATGGATACCAGTCAGGTTCATTACTGCTAAGTCACAATGGGAACTCCTCTAGTAGATGCTTTAGGGCAAGATTTCTGAAGGGAGAGCTGAGGCCAGGAGCTAATGAAAGATGCCACTAATTAATCTTTCATGAAACGGAGTTAACCTGGCTGTGGTTTCTAGTCATGGGCACTATTTTTTTTTTTTTATGGGCACTAGTTTTAATCAATAATTTTATTTTTCCTATCCCTTAAAATTATCGACTAAAATAGAGTGTAAATATCTTAGTCCTGAATACTTCAGTGTTCTCAAAAGCTTGAGTATTTCTAAGGGAATCCCTTGGTCTTTCCAGACCAGAAAAAGATACGCTCTAATTTTGAGACAGCTTATAGCTATTAAAAACAAAACCCACAAAAAACAAATCTAACCAGGCTTAAAATATGTTTAATAAAAATAATACATGAGCATGGTCAAAACAAAATGCCAAACAGTCCCAAAAAGGAATAGCTCTAGAACAGGAACCTCTAAATTGGAACTGATGGGTCAGAGTGAAAACAGTTAAAACTGTCACTGACATTACCAGACAGCTCTTCAAATGAGCACCCTCAACATTTCTGAACAGAATTGATCCTGGACATTCTTTGCCTAGCATGATGGGTAGCGTAGGGGCATTATTCTCAAAAGGCATCTGTACTAGGGTAGGAGAAGGGTGCACAGGGAAGCTAAGAAAGAAAGATTGGGGTCTAATAAACAGGCAAAGTTGAACGCAAGTGAACTCTTTTTCTCAATAGGAAATGACACCATTAAGATCAAATCAGGCAGCGGATTTCAAACCCGGCAGCATCATGCAGAGGACCTACAAAAATGCAGATACCCTGGCCTCATACTTGATGAACCAGAGGAACCATAGGTAAAGCCAGAGAATGTGCATACTTTTGTAGTTCTGATGCAATCAGCCGGCACCCACTGATGTTGTCTAAAATCCCAGAGGCTGTATTACTCCACTGTACCCAGGAACCAATCCCCAGTCCGCTTCAGTAGAACCTTGACCAGCGCCAAGAATAGATTCACTGCCTCCTGAAACGGCCTATTCCCCTTTCAGGCACCTTTGTAATCCTTTGTAATCAGGCACCTTTGTAATCTTGGTAATACTCTGTGCCAGAATATACTTCACTGTAATTTTTTGCTCATGATTCACGAGTCTGCTCTCTGGAATAATACAGAACAATCCAGGTCTTCTTCACATGACAGGCAAATGTCTGTAGATAGCTATCGTTTTCCGTCTTATTTGTACATAAGAAATAATACCCCATTGCTCCGTCAGCATTGCCTCAGGGCATTTTCCAGTTCAGCCAACATCCTGTACTGCCCACTCAGATGACTGAAGTTTGTCAATCATGCTTTTCAGACCAACTCCCAAGTCAGAAGCAAAGAGTAGGGAACTTGGTATATTTTCAGACTCTTGAATGCCTAATATCCTTTGTTGATCTTAAAAATTTTACTTTTCTCCCTCCCTGCCCTGACACTGCTACCTTTCTTTTTCAACACTATTTTTGATAACATTTAAGAAAATCTAGTCAGAGAGCCCAGCCAAAACCTGTCATCCCAGAGTGACTGTGGGCATACCCAATGCTGTGTCTTCATCAGGAAGAGTACGGCAAAGAGCACTTCACTAAATTAATCTGGTTAGTTCAAAACAAATAATGAGTGGAGGCAGGGGAAGGACCA
Organism: Catagonus wagneri; assembly: GCA_004024745.2. Classification (NCBI taxonomy): domain Eukaryota; kingdom Metazoa; phylum Chordata; class Mammalia; order Artiodactyla; family Tayassuidae; genus Catagonus; species Catagonus wagneri. The sequence goes on from PVHT021183553.1 coordinate 5,029,880, forward strand.
GTACCCAGAGTTACTGCAATGCATTCAAAGGCCTCCAAGAACAAAAATTGTCTACCCAGAGGAAAAACAAGCTGTCGCTTACTAGGGAATCCCAATAAAATCAACAACTGCCTTCTTATCAGAAACAATGAAGGCCAAAAGACAGTGGGATAAGATATCCAAAGCTCTCAAGGAAGAAAAACTGTCACCTGAGAAGTCTGTATTCAATAAAGCTACCTTTCAGAAATGAAGGTGAAATAAAGACATTCCCAGAGAAATTCAGAAAGTCTGCTGCCAGCAAACCCACCTTACAAGAAATATTAAAGGAAGTTCTTCAGGCTAAAAGCAAGTGACCATAGAAAATAATCTGAATTCACATGAGAAAGCTATGAGCACCAATAAAAGTATTTATTTATAAAATACAATATTACATGTATATCTCTTCTTCCCTCAACTGATTTAAAAGGCCACGATGTAAAACAGTGTGTGTGTGCGTGTGCATGTACTGTTGGACCTGTAACGTACAGAAATCTGTTTGCCAAAATGCGCACAGAGGAGGTAAGTGAAACAAAGCTGTATTAGGCTAATAACTCCATATGGTAACCTGAATCCACAGGTACAAATCAAGAAAAGCAAAAATGATAAATGAGGTCATATGACAAAAGCTACACACATATACCTGCTACCTGCTCTCTTCTTAGCATCTTTAGGAGGTAACAGAAAGTAATAAATGTAACATGGTACCATTGCATTTGTAATATCTGCATTCGTCATTTTTTTTCACCTGGGGCATATGAAGTTCCTGGACCAGGGAATAAATCCAAGCCACAGCTGCGAACTATGGCACAGATGCAGCAATGCGGGATCCTTTAAACTACGGCACCAGGCTAGGGACTGAAACTATGCCTCTGCAGTGACCCAAGCCACGGCAGTTGGGATTCTTAATCTACTGTGACACATGGGTGACTCCTGAATTTGTAACATTTATAGATATAACAAAAATACTACAAAAGGGGGAAAAAGGAATAGAGTTATTAAGAGAGTATCATTTCTATGTCAAATTGGAATTAAGTTAGAGTAAATCTGAAGCTGATTCTCCTAAGTTAATATATATACAGTAAGCCCTAGATAAACCACTACGGAAATAAAAGAATATAGTGATGAAAATCAATAAGGATTTTAAAATGCTACAGTAGAAAATATTTATTTATATGAAAAGCAGTAAAGAAGGAACAGAGAAACAAAAGGGACATAAAAAATAAAAGGTAAAATGTTAGGCAAGAATCCAACTGTATCAATAATAAAAGTAAATGTAAATGAGTTAAGAATCCAGAAACACAGAAATTATCAAACTGGATTAAAAAAAATAACACCCTTGGAATTCGCTGGTGGCTCAGTGGGTTAAAGATCTGGCATTGTCATCAATGTGGCATGGGTTCAATCCCTGGCCTGGGAATTCCTGTATGCTGAAGTCTCAGATGGAATAAAAAAAAAGAGAGAGGGAGTTCCTTTGCGGCACAGCGAGTTGAGGATCTGGCATCATCACTGCGGACACAGGCTGCTGCTGTAGTGCAGGTTCAACCCCTGGCCTGGGAAATTCCACATGCCACAGGTGTGGCAAAAAAAAAAAAAAAAGAGAGAGAGAGAGCGATCTAACAATACTGTCTAAAAGAGAGAAACTTAATATTCAAATATATAAACAGATTGAAAATAAAAGAGTGGACAAAGATATATCAGGCAGAGAGCAACCAAAAGAAAGCTACAGCCACTACACCATTATCACACAAAATACATTTTACAACAGTGAAACGTTACTAGAGATAAAGAGGGATATTTTATGATGGTTAAAGGGTCAATCCTGCCAGAACATATAGTAATTATAAACACATATGCACCTAACAACAAAGAACCAAAATACATGAAGCAAGAGAGATTGGATTAAGATGGCGGAATAGAAGGACTGGAGCTCAACTTCTCTCCCGAAAAACAGCAAAAATACAGCCAAATGCCGAGCAACCTTCAACCAAATGGACTGTAAACTTCCAAAAAAGATACTCTGCTCCAGAAGACACAGCGGAGACCACATCAAGAGGTAGGAGGGGCGATTACGCGGTAGAAGCAACCCCATACCTCCCAGGTGGGAAGCCCCACAGACTGGAAAGTAACTGCATCACAGAGACTCAGCTACAGGACTGAGAGTTCTGAGCCTCACGTCAAAACCCCACGCCTGGGGATCGGGCACAGGGAGAAAGAGCCCGTGGAGCATCTGGCATTGAAGGCCGGAGGGGCTTGTGTGCAGGAGCTCCACAGGA
>PVHT021183553.1:5033170-5180650 GCA_004024745.2 Catagonus wagneri
GACTAGACCTAATAAACATCTATTGAACACTCCACTCAACAAGAGTAAAATAAACATTCTTTTCAAGCAAACATGGAACGTTCTTCAGGATACACCTAAAGAAATCTTTATGCTAAGACATAAAAAATCAACTTCAATAATTCATTTAAAAGAACAGAAACAGCGCAAAGTATTTTCTCTGGTCACAATGAAACAAAATTAGAAATGAGTAAAGAATACATTTTGTAAACTCTCACATAATTGAAATTGAAGCACTCCTAAATAAACAATAGATTAAAGAAATCAAAATTTTTGGGTAGGACCTAAAGCAATTAATTTATAACTGCAAATACCTGACAAAGATGGAAAATACCAAATGAATAAACTAATTCTATCTTAAGATATTAGAGAGAAAGGGCAAACTTAAAGCAAGCAGAATGCAAACAAAAACAAAAACAAAGATTAGAGAAGAAATTAATGAAACATTAAGAGAAAAATTAAGGCGGGGGGTGGAAATCAATGAAACCAAAAGCCAGTTCTTCTTTGGAAAGATTAACAAAATGGACTTAACCTGACTGTCTATGAAAAAGAAAAAAGGACTAAAATCAGAAATAAAAGAGGGACTTCATTACAGATCCTACAGAAACGAAAGGAATATAAACAAGAGTTTGTCAATCAGATAACCTAGATGAAAAAGACAGATTCCTATGAAGACATGAACTAAACAAAACTAACTTAAGAAGAAACAGACACTCTAAAATAAATATTAAGAAGTAATGACATTGAATTAGTAATCAAAACACAATCCACAAATAAAAGCTCAGACACAGATGGTTTCACCACTGAATTCCACCAAACATTTAAAGAAGAATTAATACCAATTCTTCACAAACTATCCCCCAAAACAGGAGGGAACATTTCTCAACTTATAATTTAAGATGTATTACCCTGACACCAAAACCAGACAAAGAAATCACAAGGGGAAAACAAATCAACACTACAGACCAATACCTCTTAAGAATATGGACACAACAATCCTTACCAAAATACTAGCAAATCAAACCTGACAATATACATCAAAAAAAAAAAAGTTATATCCAAGTAGGATTTATCCCAGGAATCCAAGGTCTGTTAACATCTGAAAATCAATTACTGTAATACATTGTATGGACAGAATGAAAAATAAAAACATGATCATCTCAATAGACACAGAGCATTTGATAAAATCCAACAGCATTTTATGACCAAAATGCTCAACAAAGAACAGAAGGGAACCTTTTTTTTTTTTGTCTTTTTAGGGCTGCACCTGCAGCATGTGGAGGTTCCTAGGCTAGGGGTCTAATCCAAGCTGTTGCTGCCAGTCTATGCCAGAGCCACAGCAACGCCAGATCCGAGCCGCGTATGCGACCTACACCATAGCTCATGGCAATGCCAGATCATTAACCCACTGAGCTATGCCAGGGATCGAACCTGTAACCTCATGGTTCCTAGTCGGATTCGTTTCCGCTGCACCACAACGGGAACTCCTAGAAGGGAACTTCTTTAACCTAATGAAAGGCATCTACAAAAAACACAAAGCTAACTTTAAATTTAATCGTGAAAGACTGAATATGTCACGCCCTCCTTCCCCAACAACCCACGATCAAAAATAAGACAAGGATATTCACACTTGCCATTTCCATTAAACACTGTACTGGGATTCCAGCCTGGGCGATTAGGCAAGAAAAAGAAATAAAAGATGGGGGGAAACTAGTAAACCTCTATTTGCAGATAACAAGGTCTTGTAAAGAGAAAATCCTAATGAATCCACTATGAAACTATTAACTAATAAACCAATTCAGCAAGACTACAGGTTACAAGCTCGATATACAAAAATCAATTGTATATACCTATATATACTTACTTGCAATGAACAATCTAAATTTTAAAAATTCCATTCACAATAGCAGCAAAAAGAAAACGTACTTAAGAATAAATTTGTCTTTGTAGAACAAACAATGACTCACAGACTTTGGAAAACCTTGGTTTTTCAAATAAGACAATCTGGGGGGTGGGGTGGTGCACTGTGGGTTTGGGATACAAAATCTGTAAAAATGACTTGTGATGATTTATGTACACCTATAAATGAAATAAAATCCATTAAGAAAAAAAAAAAAAAGAATAAATCTGGAGTTCCCTCTGTGACACAATGGGATCGGTGGCATCTCTGCAGCACTGGGACGAAGGTTTGATTCCCGACCTGGCACAGGAGATTAATGATCCTGGGTTGTCACAGCTGTGGCATAAGTCACAACTGCAGCTTGGATCTGATCCCTGGCCCAGGAACTCCATATGCCGTGGGGCAGCCAAAAAGACAGGAAAAAAAAAAAAGAGAGAGAAAAAATTTAACATAAAATGTATAAAAGTTACATGTTAAAAATATAACACACTGAAAGAAATTCAGTAGGATCTAAATAGAGAAACGTGCCATGTTTATGGATCAGAAGACTTAATACCGTTACGACGTCAAGACTCCTCGAAGTGATCTAGAGTCAAGGCAGTCCCTATCAGGATCCCAGCTGGTTTCTTTATGGAAATTGACAAATTCTAAAATTCAAATGCAACTGAAAGAAACCCAGAAGAGTCAAAACAATTTAGGGGAAAAAAATGTGGAGGGTCCACACTTTCCAACTTCAAACTTATTACAGAGCAATAGTAACATTAAGGCAATATGTTACTAACATAGTGACAGGCAAATAGATCCCCTGAATAGAATTCAGAGTGCAGACATGTCTGAGTTTCAGGAAGAGTGTGCCAAAGCCTTTCAATGGACAAAGAATAGTAACAAATGAGGGGTTTTTTTTGGGGGGGGGGGGTAACGAAAATGTTCCAAAATCTACTGCACTGACAGTTGCACCTATCTAGAAATACACTAAAAATCACTGAATTATATACTGTAACTGATGGAATATGTATGGCGTGAATTTTATCGCAATAAAGCTGTCTTAAAAAAAACTGTTTTTTTCTCATGAAAGCCTTCAGCAATTCTTCATAACCATCTCCAATGGTTTATCTTCAGAATGTTCATCCATAAAGTATCTCCACAGTCTTTACTGGAGGACAGACGGGCAAAACCAGACACACAAAAGACAAGAAATTTTCTTGTTAGGCCTTTGTCTTCTCTCTCTTCTGATATCCTGACCAGTCGCCACATCCTGTGATGTGCAGCCTCTTAGGAAAGTCTTCTGACTGCCCTTCAGAGCCCCGGAGCCACAGACACGTGGGCTCTAACACAGGCCTATGCTATCGCTCTCAGCTGGGCCCAAGGCAAGTGACTTAGCTTCTTAACATTTCTCCTCTTTGGTAAAACCCAGGTTATCAATACTTAAGCTCTGTAAGGATGCTTATGAAAAAGAAATGGAATACTGTCACTACGTGCCTGACACAAAGGAAGCTCCCAGTTATCAGTGGTATCCCCAATTCCTCCTTTCTGATCCTGTCACCACGAGGCTTGTATCAAACTTTCCTGGCATGGACCAGTGCATCAGCCCCTCTCAAACTGACTTCCAGTTTTGTTCAAGTGCGCCTTTTACTTAAGCTCTTCTTTAAGTGAGTAAGTGACCTACTTGCTCCTACAAATCTAGCAATGTTTTTTCCCAGCTGGAAATATTTCAGTGGTCCTCTCTTTTCCACTCTGGTCCTAATTCCTTGACTAGAGTCTATATAGCCCATGGTGATATGGACCCTGCCCACACTTACCTCACGCCTCGCTCTCCAGCAACTTCATTCCTCTCACAAAAACCCCCTCTATTCTCCAAACTAGCTCTTCGATTTCTTTTTTTTTTTTTTAATTATATTTCACCCTCGCTAAAGACTCAGTTTAGACAGCTTTTGTTTGTTTTGTTTTGCATTCAGGAAGTCTTTCCAAACTTCTTGGGAGGACAGTGATTCTCAAGTTTTAGTGAGCATCAGAGTTCCCAGAGGGCTTATTCAAACACAGGATCCTGGGTCACACTCCCAAGAGGTTCCGATTTAGTAATTCTGGGGTAGGACCCAAGAATTTACATTCCTAAGATATTCCCGGATGGTCACACCTTAAGAACAACTGTCCTGTCCCCTCTCTCTCACTACATGTACCCCACTGTACTCTAATTTTCTACTTATATGTCTCTATCCCATGGCTTGTTGAAGAAAGGGGACACAAGGCCTGACAGCGAGTTGTACACCCCATGTGAGGTTATGCAAATGCTACCTTAAATCTGACTCTCATTGTTCAATTACTCAGATTTCAGCAAGAAAAAGTTCCACTACTTTCCCAGTCACTGAAGGCTACCCAGGAGCCATCCTAACCTCTGCCTTTGTCCCTCAGATCCAGAGAATCATGAAGTCTTGCTGATTGCTATTAGGCCGATTTTTATCCTCTGGTCCTTCCTATCCACTCTCACTACCACTGTCATACTCGCTCACTACCACCGTTGTATTCTCTTTACTGGTCTCCCAGTCTCACTTTCTACTTATTTCAAGTAATGCTCGGAATCCTCCTGAAACAACACTTTGCATACATCACCTCAATCCAACTTTCAATAAACCCCCATAGCCAGCTACGCTTCGAGCCCTGTGTGATGGTTCCTATCTATACATCCAAATGTTTTATGTCTCTTGCCCTCCTAAGTCTAGGTGTTCTTTGAGGGCAGCTGTTCTCATTTATCTTTGTCTCAGAAAATGCTAAGCTGGTACAGAACAGATACTGCAATATTTAAATTTATGAACCATTCAGATTTACTTGGTTTTGCCTCTAACACTGCTCATGTTCCAGCCTCTTGTATTTTTTCGTCCCTGTTTAAATGCCTAACACAAAGTACAGTGCATTATACTCTATTTTGTTGATCGTGAAGTTCACTGTTTCACTGCTGCTGCACTGCCAGCATCTACCCAACTAAAAAACGTTAGCTAGCAGCTCCTACAGTGGATGGTCTGGTCAGGTCGGTGTCCAGAGCTCTACCTTCATCTGAGCCAGCTGCTGCTGCTGCTGCTGCTGCTGCAACCTCCGGAGAGCCTCTTGCTGCTGCTGCCTCTGGCGCATTAACTCCTTCTGCCGCTGGAGCTCTAGCTCTTTCCTCTTCCGCTCCTCCTCCTCATGCCGGAGTCTGGCTGCCTCCTCTTCCATTCGCAGTCGGTTCTCCTCTAATCGACGCTGGGCTTCTTCTTCTTCCCGGGCCCATTTCGCAGCCTCCTCTTCCTTCCCAGAAGGAAAAGTAAATGAGAATACAATTTAATTGTGTTTTAAAAAAAAAATCTGAATTACTTTTGAAGGCTTCTGTCAAAGGCTATAGAAGTGACAGGGAGGGCAAAAAGTCACAAAGGGCTGGCATGCTTATAGGATAAATGTTTATTTGCTATCTACATAAAAGGAATGTCACTGAACATTTGTGTTAAGTACTGATCTCTAAGAGATCACCACAAACTACAGGCAAGTCTCTTGGAAACTGCTCCAACATTGAGGCAGAGGTAGCTTTTCAGGGTGCTGAACGCAAAGAGCTGCCAGAAGCTGCAAGGAGACCAATTATCAGGAAAGCCTCAGCCTGTTCTGGAACCAAAGGCCACTTAATTCCATCCCGGTTCTCAGCCCTTGTGGCCCGCAGGCCCACCCCCCACCCCTCTTGTTACTTTTTGCGTTACGTCGGTTTATTTTCCTTTTGCTTCCCTCCCTCAAAACCACCACCCCGCCCCCCCATGCCCTCTGGAATTCTCCTGGCTTCCTCCATGGGTCTGTTTACTGTACCTGCAACGCCTATCTTATCTAGAAGGCACAGCCCCCTCTGCTCTCGAGAACACAGGGCAAATGTCAGCCACACTAGGAGGACTTCCTAGCCTTCAGGAGGGAGACTTCGCCTCTGCCTTTGGATTATGCCTGACTATATACAGACCTTGTCCTCCTCTCTGTCTGCTCTTGGCGCACCTGGGCAGCCACCGTTTCTACCTCTCCAGCAACCATTTCTTTCAGGCTTCTTCCTTACAGACAGAACCTCCTGTGACATCAGAGGTTTAAAATGCCAGATTTTGTTTTTTAAGTTTCCAATGTAAACAGGGACACCCATGTGATCCAATCTAATTAGGACAAAAGGATGCTTGTAGAAAAAATATTCTTTCCAGACAGAAGAAAGGAAGCATGAGAGAAGAGCTGCTCCCTTTCTGGACTCAGGGTGTGGTATCCCGAACTCCTAACCATGAGACAGAAAACTGTGAACTCGAAAGTCAAGACACCAAGAAACGGTGGAGCAGCAGTGTGCACCATGAGGTAAAAGAGTCAACACACAAGGAGGAGAGAGAGGAGAAGCACGCAGAGGACCTGGATCCTTAATGACATCACTGAGTCACTGAAGTCATGTTTAACTGTGTTCTTCTTTCTTTCTTTTTTTTTCTTTTATTGCCTTTTCTAGGGCTGCACTCGTGGCATATGGAGGTTGCCAGGCTAGGGGTCTAACAGGAGCTGTAGCTGCCAGCCTACACCAGAGCCACAGCAACGCGGGATCCAAGCCATGTCTGCAGCCTACACCACAGCTCACGGCAACGCCGGATCCTTAACCCACTGAGCAAGGGCAGGGATCGAACCCGCAACCTCACGGTTCCTAGTCATATTCGTTAACCACTGAGCCATGACGGGAACTCCATGTTTAACTGTCTTATATCTAGAACTCCCTGATATGTGAGGTGATGATGTTACCTATTATTTAAGCCATTTTCAGGTGAATATTTTGATTTTTCATCTGAAAGCATCTTAAATGTGGAATTACTTCTTATAAAATCATTACCCACAGTCTGGGAGTTACTTGAGGATAGGAGCAATTTTTTTTAATAGTTTTGGACTCTACCAGGAAACAAGCACAATAACTGGCATATGGTGTATTAATGGACTATATTAGCTGTTAAATAAATAAGCCAAAGGATGAAGCAACATAAAATCTAACCTGGAAGTTATCTACCTCTAAAAGAATTTTAGGTTTTTCAAGGAGTTGCAATCAAGAACGCAAGGAAACACAAGTAATCTCCAGCTTTGCGTCAATTTAACCCACAAAAATTGACGTCCCTAAATATGAATGGCTGCACTCGGTAACTTCTTTGCAAAGAATGAAGAAGCGAGGCGGGGGAAAGTAACTTTATAGCAAGTTACCTGTAAAAAACCTGAGAAACCTGACAAACACTACTGCGGCCAGGTGAGAATGTCAACCTCAACAGCCATAATCATGTTGGTAATATGTCCCCTTGATGTGTGATGAAAAAGGTACTTTACTTCTGTGCTCTTCTTCCCCAGACACCCATGACTCCAGTCTAACTGCACGAAAAACTTCAAACAAACTCCAATAGAGGGCTACCCTACAATATACTGACCAGTATTGCTTAAAATTGTCAAAGTCATCAAAAACATGGAAAGTCTAAGAAACTGTCACAGCCAGGAATAAGCTAAAGAGACATGACAACCAAATGCAGTATTTTCGATGGTATCTTGGAACAGCAAAAGGACATCAGGGGAAAGCTGAAGAAATGTTACTAAACTATGGTCTTCAGTTAATAATAATGCATCAATATTGATTTAATGTGTCAATACTGGTTTATTATAACAAAATGTACCATACTAATGTAAAATAACAATAGTGGAAACTGTACTATCATTCTAGTTTTTCTGAAAATCTAAAACTGCTCTAAAAATGAAATCCTCTAATAAAAACCTCTATCCCTGTTCTTAAAACATTAAAACAAAATGCTTTGAGGATTCTGGCTGCCTGTAACATCAGAATGGCATAAATGAGAGTTAGATAATGGTCATCAATGTCTGGCAGCGTTGACCCAGGTACTCTAGAGTGAACTGGGGGAGTACCCTAAGACAGAAAGTTACCAACCTGAAGATCTCATGTTGGTTTTTTAAAAGTAGGCCTTCTCTGATTTGTTTTGATTCCTTGATGTTTTTGTCTTTTTAGGGCTACACCAGCAGCACAAGGAGGTTCCCAGGCTAGGGGTCAAATGGAGCTGTAGCCACTGGCCTACGCCACAGCAACAGCAATGCCAGATCCGAGACTCGTCTGCGACCTACACCACGGCTCACGGCAACGCCGGATCCTGAACCCACTGAGTGAGGCCAGGGATCCACCCTATGTCCTCATGGATACCAGTCAGATTCATTTTGGCTAAACCACCACAGGAACTCCAATTCCTTGATATTTTTTGTTCACCTTTTATAAGCACATGCGGAATGGTTATTACATATGTAATAAGAGCCAGTTAGATCTCTTCTGGTAATTTTTAGCAACCTGAAAAAGCTTTAAATAGGATTTCCTAATATCCTAGTTCTTCCCCCCCCCTTTTTTTTTTTTTGCTTTTTAGGGCCGCACCCGCAGTATATGGAATTTCCCAGGTTAGGGGTCAAACTGGCACTGTAGCCAGCGGCCTACACCACAGCCACAGCAACACCAGATCCAAGCTGTATCTGTGACCTACACTGCAGCTCATGGCAATGTCGGATCCTTAACCCAGTGAGCAAGGCCAGGGATCAAACCTGCATCCCATGGATACCAGTCTGATTTGTTTCTGCTGTGCCACAACGGGAACTCCCCCTAATACTTTCTTAATCACTAATCCCTAGCATCGAGGAAGCGATAAGAGCAAACCATTTGATTACCTGCTTGCGTAATAATTCTTCCTGCTTCCGCCTTTCTTCCTCTTCTCTTCTCCTCTCCTCCAGTCTTCTAAGAGCTTCTTCTTGCTGCTGTCTTTCTTCCTCTTCCCTCTGTCGCCTTAACGCAATTTCCTGCTCCCTTTGGCGTCGCAGAGCCTCCTCCTAAATTAAAAAAAAAAAAAGAGTATGTGTGTCGGTCACAGGTGTGCATCTCAATTAACATAGCACAGCATAATTTAAAAGAAACAGCCTACGTGCTGCTAAGGGTCTATTACCAGAAAATATAAAAAGTATATAACCAGGATCTAGGGTAAAAAGTATATATGTGAGCTGGGGAGTAGGCATATGAAGTATTAAAATAAGTTGTATTTAAAATATCAGTAGTTAAATAGCACTACTCTGCTTCCTATGCTATAGCCACATCATTTCCCGGTAAAAGCTATAAAGGACTCAGGCTTTGGTGTCTCTGTTGTACTATTAGACCCTATTTTTTTAATCAACTAGGACCCTAACGCCTAGAGAAGTCGATCAACACAACCACCAAAATGAACCGAGGTACAGGGAAGCTCTCCCTTCAGAAGCACTGAGTGAAGCCACGTGTCCCAGAACACGTTCTCAAGGACTAGGGTCCCACCGACATTCAGTCTAAAGAAAAGGGCCCTGCTGTCAAAATAACTTAGGAAGAAATACTGCGCAACATAGAATCAGACAGATTTCTTTACTGTCATACTTCTTAGAGTCCTTACGTGCTAATGTAGAGTGTAACTCTAAGAAACACTAGTAGTTCTAACCTAATCTCAGCATGAACCCCTTCTATTTTTCACAGTATGTCTCAGGGCAAAAAACAAGAAGGAAATGTGAGGTAAAGGCTGGACATTGGCCCTATTACAGAACAGATTCTTTCAAATGAGATCTTTAAAAATCTTATCAGAAAAATGGCCTAGGCATGTAATAAAAGAATTTCCAAAAAAGAAATACAAATGACCATAAAACATGAAAAACACTCAGTGTCATAAACATTCAGCGTCATTGGTTATAAATACTTAAAGATTTAATTACTTCTGAAATTTAACTGATTTATAAAACCCTAAGACATATGTAAAAGAAGTTAATTCCAGGAGTTCCTGTCGTGGCACAGTGGAAACGAATTCGACTAGGAAACATGAGGTTGCGGGTTTGATGCCTGGCCTCACTCAATGGGTTAAGGATCCGACGTTGCCGTGGGCTGTGGTGTAAGTCGCAGATGTGGCTCAGATCTGGCATGGCTGTGGCTCTGGCCATAGGCTGGCAGCTGTAGCTTTGATTAGACCCCTAGACTGGGAACCTCCATAAGCCGAGAGTGCTAAAAAGAAAAAAAAGGGGAGAAAGTTAATTCCACTAGGACTGAAGAATATCCCTCCAGTGGGTGTTAGTGGCTAACACATATTTCTCCCTAAAGGGAAGTGAGTCTCCTAAAATTCAAATCTCAGCCCTGCTGTCCGCTCCCTGTTGCCATAGGAAAGCCATCTCCAGAACTATGACCTGTGAAGTGAGCGAGCAGGATGTCCTGAAGGCCCTCCCACAGCACTAGGCCTAAGAGCAGAGTTCTCGGAGACACACCTGCTTCCTGCGGGCAAGCTCTTCTTCTTCCCGCCTTTTCCTTTCTTCCTCCTGCTGTCTCCGAAGGATTTCCTCCTGTTGTCTCCGGAGTTCTTCTTGCCTCTTGCGCTCCTCCTCTTCCCGCTTGGCCCTCATTTCCGCCTCTCTTCTCTCCTGCTCCAGCTGTGATTACACAAGAGCACTCTTAGGAACCAACCACAGCACAGCATCACTGACCAGGACTGTCAGAAGCTGGTCAGTGCAGACACTGGAAGATGCGGACACCACCAATCACTCAGATATCTGTGGTGCAAGTGGGTGATAAGAGCAGCTCTGTAGGGGCTCGAAGCTCTGATACGTCAGCAATCAGAAACGTTTATGCTCTTCTAAATGGAATGCACTCAGCCCCGACTTCTTCCTACCCCTCCACTCCACACTACTACTGCACCAGTCGACTAGATGTGGGGGAGAGTGAGTGGCCAATATTAGAGTATTGTCAGAATTCTCTTGGGGTGGCATTTGTCATCCCCACAAAGGATTTTCTGAATGAAGATCTAACAGTGTGTCTAACAAGTTTCCAAGAGAATTACTGTAAGCTGCTAGTGTGAAAAGTTATAGAATACTTTAAATCTGAAGACCAACCACTTAACAAACTCTACTGTGTATAATTCCCCAATACTAGTCAAATCCAGCACCTAGTCTCCAGTCCTACTGCCAAACACAGAATTCAGGCCTTTACTCTCTTACCTTCATTCCTAAGAGTCTCTTATCTGTTTCCCAGCATCCGGTTTTGCGCATAGTCTCCAGCTCACTACCTAACCTCAACCAGAAAAAATCACTCCTGGGATTACATTTGGCACTCACCCTTCACTTTAACCTCTACAGGTCTTCTTCCCTTCAACTGCAGTTTAATTTCCACCCTCCCCATACTGTTAATCCAAAACCCTTCAACCGAGCTAAATCTTAGTGCCCTTCAAGTGAAATTACTGTCACCCAATTCCTGCTCCTCACCCTCCTGCCAGGCAGCGGGCCCATGTGCTTTCTCGTGTGACTTGTCTCTGTCATCATCCTCCCAAACACATACACAGGAATGCAAGCTTTCATCACAGATGTGCCCCCAGCACAAAGTACTGTGGAACCAGAAGAAACTCAAGAATTACTTGAATTCCCGTCTCTCACCCACATGGAGACAGACCCTGACCGTGAACTCTTTCCATATTCTGAGTACTCAAAGAACACTGTTGCTACCTCAGGAAATGAGAAGCACTAAATACAAAATAGGAACGAGATTCCCTTGGAGGCATGAGAACCCAGAAATCACTACAGTGACACGAGGTGTTCACAGAAAACCTCTTCTGACAAGTACTAAAACCAAAATTCAAGATTCCTAGCTCCTCCAGGTATACATGGAGCAGAGAACGGAATGTTATTGCTGAGCTTTTCAGCTGGATGTCTAGGACATTAAGAAATATAAATAAATACCACCATAAAGAGTCAATGTGGGAACTGAAGCCTCAGTTCAAGGGTCTAATAAGCAATATAGTGGACATTTTCCTACAGTCTTGTAACAAGCATTTATGCCATGAATGGTAAGTAAATTTACATATGACACTGATGTGTCAACCAACCAGCTTTAATTGAATTAAACTCATTAATTTAGGTCTTTTTGAGGAAAAAGAGGCACAATAAGGACAGAATATGAGTGTGCTTATATCAAGAAAAGTGTATAGCTGTTAGAGACATCAATAAGCAAAAGCCTGTGTACTGAGCTGGAAAGCATTCACTGCTAGAGGGGGATGAGCTCCAGACCTTTGCGGCTTTGGCCTTCTCCATCTGCTGAAGCTGGTCCAGAGCAGGTCCCGCAGTCGTGCTGTCAAGGGGAAGATCCCATACACTACCACCTTCCCAAACTAGAAGACACAAGGCGAAAACGTGAGGGGTGTCAGCTTACCTACATGGCTAAATATTCAGAAGCATAATGAAAAAAAATGGTTTCCCTGTCCCAGAATGAGCTTCATCACATATATCTGTTCTGCTTCTGAGTAGACCCAACTACCGGTGGGCTCCAGTTTATATCCATACCCTTCAACACATCTAGAAGAAAAGAAAGTACCAGGATGGATTTTTTTTCCCCTTTTTTTGCTTTTTAGGGCTGCACCTGCGGCATACGGAGGTTCCCAGGATAGAGGTCTAATCAGAGCTGTAGCTGCCAGCCTACGCCACAGCCACAGCCACATGGGATCCGAGCCGCATCTGTGACCTACACCACAGCTCACAGCAACGCCAGATCCTTAACCCACTGAGCAAGGCCAGGGATCGAACCCACAACCTCATGGTTCCTAATCGGATTCATCAACTGCTGCACCATGACGGGAACTCCAAAACCAAAAATTTACTTCATCCTCAAAAACCCTCTAAGCTAATCTATTCATATCCCCATTTTTACAGGTGAACAAGTTAATAAGGGTCCGAGGTAGTTTTGTAATATTCCCAAGGACAGATGACAAGCACATGACCATGTCAGGATTTAAATCCCAATGTATTAGATCCCAAAGCCAAGAGTATTTTCAGAAGCCGTACAACCACCTAGTGCATACCAAAAGTGGTGAGTGGGTTAAGAGAGGTAAAACTGTACAACTAGAGAGAACTAAGAGGTTGAACGATACTGTGAGTGTATTAAATGCCACTGAACTGTCCATCTTAAAATGGTTAATTTTATGTTACATGAATTTCATTTCAAAAAGAGAGAGAGGAGTTCCCGTGGTGGTTCAGTGGTTAATGAATCTGACTAGGAACCATGAGGTTGCAGGTTCGATCCCTGGCCTTGCTCAGTGGGTTAAGGATCCAGCATTGCCATGAGCTGTGGTGCAGGCTGCAGGCTGCAGACACGGCTCGGATCCCATGTGGCTGTGGCATAGGCCGGCAGCTACAGCTCTGATCAGACCCCTAGCCTGGGACCCTCCATATGCCACGAGTGCGGCCCTAGAAAAGGCAAAAAGATAAAAAAATAAACCAACAAACAAACAAAAAGAGAGAGAAAAAAAGAAGTACAGCTGGAACTGAGGTCCCTCTGGAAAAGGTAGGCAGGTCTCACAAATGACATGGGTACTGCTGACCTGAAAGGCAGCACAGGGTCTGATATGGAACTAAACAGATAAAGGCTGTTTTCCTATTACCTGCAAAGTTTGCTGACACCACCTTTCAGCATTCTCTACTTCCTGCATCCTTATTATAGTCTATTTATGGACTATACATTATTGTCTATTTAAAGCCAATGGCCTATTTGTAAAGGACCCAATTACATCATACTTCAGAAATTGTTCAAGTCAGTATCTGTTCTATAAATAAGTTCATTGTATCTTTTTTATTTTTTTAATATATATAATTTTTTTTTAGGGCCGCATCCACGGCATAAGAGGTTCCCAGGCTAGGGGTTGAATTGGAGCTACAGCTGCCGACCTACACCACAGCCATAGCCACGCAGGATCTGAGCCCCATCTGCAACCTACACCACAGTTCACGGCAACGCCGGATCCTTAACCCACTGAGCGAGGCCAGGGATTGAACCTGTGTCCTCAAGGATTATAGTGGGGTTAGTTACTGCTACGCCATGACAGGAACTCTGTATCCTTTTTTTTTAGATTCCACATGTTAAGTGAAATCTACAAAAGGGATACAACGAACTTATTTGCAGAACAGATACTGACTCAAAGACGTTGAAAAACTTGTGGTTTCCAAATGAGACAGGTTGGGGGTTGGGGGGATGCACTGGGGGTTTGGGATGGAAATGCTATAAAATTTGGTTGTGATGATCATCATACAACTATAAATGTAATAAAATTCAGAGTAATTTAAAAAAATACTAAAAAAAAAGAAACAGTTTAATAAGATACTTATAGTTTTTTTTTTTTTAAGTGGATAATATTTTGGCATCTATCCAGAAGAAACCACGACTGGAAAAGACACATGTACTCCAGTGTTCACTGCAGCACTCTATGCAATAGCCTGGTCATGGAAACAACTTAAATGCCCATCGACAGAGGAGTGGATAGGGAAGATATGGTACATACACACAATGGACTATTACTCAGCCATTAAAAGGAACGAAATAACAACATTTATAGCAACATGGATGGACTCAGAAATTATCATGCCAAGTGAAACCTGTCAGACAATTAGACAGCAACATCCAATGCTACCGCTTACATGTGGAAACTAAAAAGACACAATGAACTTCTTTGCAGAACAGACAATGACTCACAGACTTTGGAAAACCTTTGGTTTCCAAATAAGACAATCTGGGCGGTGGGGGGATGCAAATGCTATCAAATTGAATTGTGATGATTTTTGTACACCTATAATTGTAATAAAATTCATTATGCAACGAAAAAAAATAAAGTGGATAATATTTTAACATCCTAATTATAAACGACTACCAAGAAAAATAATCATGGGAAGTTGATGAGGGAGGAAGGAAGCTAATAAGTCCTTCTCTTGCCATAATCCCCAGGGTCAGTGTTAACAAGAGAATTATGCTTTGAGTGGCTCAATGGCTCTAAGAAAAATCAGTCATTGTCCATGCTTCCAGAGAATTATCCACACCAACTACAACATCTCGTAAGGACCACTCACGGTTCAAACTACCCACCTCTGCATCTATCAAACCTTAAGAAACAGAAGTGTTACACCAATGCAAAGACATTTAAAAAAAACCTCAGCCCTAGGAGTTCCCATCGTGGCTCAGCGGAAACAAATCCAACTAGGAACCATGAGATTGCGGGTTCAATCCCTGGCCTCGCTCAATGAGTTAAGGATCCAACATTGCCGTGAGCTGTGGTGTAGGTCACAGAAACAGCTCAGATCCTGCGTTGCTGCAGCTGTGGTGTAGGCTGGCAGCTGTAGCTCCAATTAGACCCCTAGCCTGGGAACCTCCACATGCCGAGGGTGCGGCCCTAAAACAACAAAAGACAAAAAAATAAATAAATCCCAGCTCTAAGCTTTCCAATTCGATGCAAAAAGATCAGAGAATGAAATAAGAGCAGGCTTTTTCCTTCCTCAAATATCTCAGTTACCTGCAGTGCTAAGGTATATATATCAACCCTTCACTCAAAAGAATAAATCATCATTACTTATGTTTTTACTTGCATTCTTTCTCACTCTGGCAGAAGAGATTAAAAACAATTTAAAAAATTGTCTACATCAGTTAGAACAACATAAAAAAGAGACTGACTCAAAATTAAGATGGCTATCCACTGAATAAATCTAGCAAATCCTTAAAAGTTACTTACAATCCTTTGCTGAGATCTATTTTTTTTTCAGTTTTTTTCCCCTTAAAAAACTTTGAAGTATATTTGATTTGCAATGTGTTAATTTCTGCTACACATCAAAGCAATTCAGTTATACATATATACGCAACCATTCCTTTTTTAGATTCTTTTCCCAATAGGTTATCACAAAGTACTGAGTTCGCTGTGCTATACAGCAGGTCCCTGCTGACTATCCATCTCATATACAATAGTATGCATATGACAATCCTAAACTCTCAACCTGCTGGAATCTATTTTTAAAAAAACTTTTTGTTAATATTCAATACAAAACAGCTCTAAAAACTGATGTATTTTTTAAAAATTGAACTATAAAGTTATTAAAGTCTAAATCCTTGGAGCTATACTAAAGGCCAGTCTAAGTTCTTACCCGTAGGCTGTGAGGCTGTTGGCTGGAGTTCCCAAATAGAACCAGTATCTGGCACCGACACAGATCTAGTTACTGAGGGAATGACGTTCTGATCAGATATTCTGCAAAAGGGAAATTTAAAAATGAATTAAAAATTTTAAAAAACTTGTTCTTATAATTTGTAAAAACAGGTAGAGAAATTTCTAGATTATTTGTAGGTTTTAGAGGTTATTTGGCCAAAAACACTTTGCTGTTTTAACTGAAATGTAACACCATCAAAACACTTAGGAAAGGAAAAAGGAACAAAGATAGAGGCAGCATAATCATACTTCTGGACCCCTCAAGGTATTAGCACGTGGCAATTTCCAAACAGCGGATATGCCTACTCTCAAGAATATCTCAGTAAGAGTCACAGAGGCAGCATGTTATCACGAAAAACTTACAGACCATAAGTAAAAAAAGTCTGCATTTTAGTTCTGTCACTGAAGTTGTCTGTGTATTATGTCCACCAAGACCTTCAGCCACTCAGAGTTCTACTTTGCCCATCTTTAAAATGGAAACCTTGGAGTACCCGTTGTGGCTCAGTGGTAACAAACCCAACTTGTATCCATGAGGATGCAGATTCGATCCCTGGCCCTGCTCAGTGGGTTGAGGATCCGGGATTGCTGTGAGCTGTAGTGTAGGTCACAGACACGGCTCTGATCTGCTGTTGCTGTGGCTGTGACACAGGCCGGCAGTTGCAGCTCTGATTTAACTCCTAGCCTGGGAACTTGCAAATGCCACAGGTGTGACCCTAAAAAGGACAAAAAATAAAAAATAAAACAATAAAATGGAGACTTTAACACCTAACCTGCCTACCTCACAGGAGGGGTTATGGCTCAAAAGAGAAATGTAAAAATAAGATTAAACTTCTAGGCTACAATATTTTGTTGCTGGCTCCATGAGACTACACTGCTTTTCAAGAGCTCTTATTATTATTATTCATTGATTATTACTCAAAATTTATCCTCTGAGTTAAAAGACCAGAAAAATGTTTTCCCTCTAGCTTAAATAAAATTTTTAAAAACTATATTCCATTTTTACACACAAAGATATGTATTGTGTGTGAGAAATTTCCTTTCTTTTCTTTAAAATACACACACAACGTCACACACCTCATGGAAACAAGCACTGACCTCATCTTTAGTGCCTGGAACTGCTGGAGAAGAAGCGCCAACTGCTGCTGCTGCTGGGAAGATAGTGCTGCTTTCTGCTGCTGAGCCAGAACCTGTGCATACTGTTGTCTTCAAACAGAAAAGAAAGTACATCCACATTTAGTTCCCTTTACTGAGTCAGTAAAGACAAAGTTCAGCCCATCCCGCCAACAAAAATACACCATTAGAAATAGCTATCAAATATATTTTTTACAATTCTTCATGGTAACAGTCACAAACAATTCTACACTGCATTCCAGAAAGAACTAAACTTACAGATGACCTGCTTTTGAAATGAGAACAGAAAAATAAAAATCAACGAAATGACAAAAACTGGGGAATTCGCTCATGACAATAGCCTTTTATCAGAAAACAAGTGAATACTAAAACAAGTTCAAACTAATTATTTCCACATAAAGAACCCTTTGGAAAAATAAATCACTTGTATAAAAATTATCAAGTGTTTCAGCTTGGAAAATTTTAAGATTTTTTTTCACTAGATCAGAAGTGGACAAATTTTTTCTGTGAAGAGCCAGACAGTAAATATTTTTGGCTTTGCAGCAGGCCATTTGCAAACTACTCAATTCTGCCACTGTACTGCAAAAGTACAAATGGGTATGACTCTGTTCCAATAAAACTCTGCTTATGAAAACAGGTAGCCAGCCAGTCTGCCAACAGATAAGAGCAAATATTACTTCTTCTAAGAAAGGACCCACCACCTAAGGGATTCTGCCATCATATCACAGCACTACTAACAGGATAAACTTTTACTTTGGTTCTGCCCTCTCCTCTGTTTCTTCTCTCTGGCATTCAAAGTTCAGACATTTGGGGAGTTCCCGTTGTGGTGCAGCGGAAGCTAATCCAACCAGGAACCATGGGATTGCAGTTCGATCCCTGGCCTTGCTCAGTGGGTTAAGGATCTGGCATTGCTGTGAGCTGTGGTGTAGGTCGCAGACACGGCTCGGATCCTGCATTGCTATGGCTGTGGTGTAGACCAGCAGCTATAGCTCTGATTCAACTCCTAGCCTGGGAACTTCCATATGCTGTGGGTGCAGCTCTAAACAAAACAAAACAAAACAAAACACAAAGTTGAGCCATTTAGAAGGCACCTAGTTCTTAAAATGTTGTTGATTTTTGTTTTAGGATCATCTTGCAAAATTATATGTCATCTTCTGCAAACTTCTGGTATTTAAGAAACAAGGTATTATTAAACTTAGAAAGAATGTACAATAGGTAACATGACACTAGCTGGATAACTGAAATATCCTATAAACTTTTAGTCTGCTGCTATAAAAGGTGAAACTTGGGAGCAGATTATCTCTAATCCGAGTGCTGCAGTACACCCTACCCAGTTCTGCTCTTACTGTATTAAGAACTGCTGGTACTGGAGATGCTGCATCTGGTATAAGGCTGTGAGTTCCTGCTGCCTGGTCAGTCGCTCCTGGTCCAACTCTCCCTGGGAGTAAAAGGGTAGAAGGAAGAAATACCACTGAATAAATTGCAAGAGCCTACAAGCCATTTATTTAGTACTTAAAACGAATCCTAGACCTTCATATCCCACCCCACCTTTAGACCCCAAACCTAAAACACTTACTTAAAAAAAAAAAAAAAAAATCAGCTATCTTTAAAAACTAAACAGTGCCATCTAGTGGAAGAAGGTAGTGTCTTCATTACAAGTAATGAAGTAAGGTGGTAAAGATAAGTTCAGCCGCTGTTCTCTTCTTCTGCCCTTGCAGATGAAGGTTGTACTGTACTCCACAGTTATTACTGTAACTGAAAAAACATATAATTCTCCCAGTCTTCAGTGTTTCTTACAGGGACCCGCTGTATAGCACAGGGAACTCTACCCAATGTTCTGGGATAATCTGCATGGGAAAAGAGTCTGAAAAGAACAGATGTGTGTATATGTATAAGTGAGCCACTGTGTTATACAGCAGAAATTATCACAACACTGTAAATCAACTATACTTCAATAAAACTTTAAAAAATGAAAAAATACGTAATATTAATCTTTTTAATGTTTAAAAAGTGATTTATAAATTTGGAAAGTATGTAGAAATTAGAGAAATAGAATAAAACAGAAAGGAGTAAAATTAAATGTTACAGTAGGAATTTTATTATGGCACATACCAAACAGAAGGAGCCAGTGTATGTCTTCTTAAAGAGGTTGAGAAATTTAAAATTAAACAGAATATGAAAGAGCTCTGAAAACTACAAACTATCTATCCAAAAGTTGTTTCTATTGCTATTAAGGCACCATGAGTTTAAAAATAAGCTATAGTAAAATTCTGTTGCTAACATTTTAAATAACATGACTGGAATTTACATTTTGGAAAGCCAAAAGTGAAAAAAATAATAAAAGGTAAAGCGTAAGGTAGTAAATAAATGCATGAGGGTGACAGAGTTAAACTTCAGCAATATTGTACAATGATTATAGTTTGGAAAAAAACATTTTTTCTTTTTATGGCCAAACCTGTGTGGCATATGGAAGTTCCTGGGCAAGGGGTTGAATCAGAGCTGCAGCTGTAAGCCAACAAAACAGCCACAGCAACACCAGATCCAAGCCACATCTATGACCTACGCCACAGCTTGCAGCAACGCTGGATCCTTAACCCCCTGAGCAGGGCCAGGGATCAAATCTGCATCCTTACACACACCGTATCAGGTTCTTAACCCACTGAGCCACAACGGTAACTACAGAAAAAAATTTTGATGTGTGATTTCTTGGAGTGGCATTCATCTGAAATTTAAGGACATTTTTCTTTCTCATTTAAACATTCATGGATAGAAGCTACACTAGGTTAGTCTAAAATTTCTACATGAAAACCTAGGTTTCAAGTTATTTTTATCATCAAGTTGAACTTTCTTATGGGCAAAGGCAATACCTGAGAGGAAGCAGAGCTTCCCATGGTTTTTCCCCTTAAGTAGATCTGACTGAGGCTCAGCCTCTATAACTGGATGTCAGGAAATGGACTAGAGCAAGCATGCCAAGCTCCAAGTGATGAGCTTTCAGCTCTGAAACATCCAAGATAAAAACTCATCCCAATTTCTAAGTAGGTGGTAAAAATAAATTTATATACAATCAAATTTTTCTCTGAATTTACAACAGAAATGTCAGAAGTAATCCCCCTCATCTAGAAATCTTCACTGCTCTCCATACAGGCGGTCTCAACCCATCAGTGGATTGTGAAATCAATAACCAGGTCAAACACAACATGTACATATTGAAAAGGGAAAAGAAAAAATAAAGAAGGGACAGAACAAAACATGTACATGGCACCAAATGTTTTTAGAAATTTGTTTCACAGATGTATCTGCACAGTAATGAATGTACGGAGTAATGATATAAAACTCTTTAAGACTACAGGCTGTGGTGAAAAAAGTTTGATAGCCACTGTTCTCGCCTATAAACTTTCTGGCCTACAGGGGTTGTGACTTACTGCATCTTCATCTCTTAAGAACCTGGCACAGGCCATCAATATACCACTGATGAATAAATCAATGGCTATTACTGCAGAAGCCCATTGTTCACAATTGTTTTAGATTCTGTTTTAGTTTCACGTTGGCCACTTTTGACCAGGGCCAGCAACCAAGGCGCCCAATCTTGGAGAAACAAAAGTGATGCACAGATCCAGAGCTCTCCAAAAGGAATTGTGCAGGGACAGGCCCAAGAGCAGCTGCAAAGATTTCCTCTTCAAAAGTACTCCAGTGTTAGCATAGAAGGGTTACATGATGATCCAATTTTTAGTTAAAATATCAATAACTAATATTAAAAAAACTCTTCCAAACATTCTGAAACAATGGAATTTTATATTAGTAACATTTGCTTTAAGGTATATTCAAATTTAAGAATCCAGAAGTCCCAAAGCAAGAGGCAAATAAATGGGGAGAAGAATAAGCATTATAACTAGAGGCAACAGGAACTCTAAGAAGTCAATTGCGTAGAAGCACAGCAGATAAAGGTAAAAGCTCTGAAGTGAATGCAGAAAGGTAAGCAGCCAGAACATGCAGGACCTGGTGGGTAAGCCAGGAGATATTCTCCTCCTTCTACATCTGCTGGAAATCTGCTGAAAGATCCTATTTCTTTATAGAGTATGTATGGGGTGTGTGTGCGCATACGCATGCATGTATGTATGTGTCAGAGAGAGAGAGAAAGGGAGAAAGGAAGAGAGGGAGTGAGGAATGGGGAGAGAGGGAGAGAAAGGGAAGGAGAGGAGGATGGGCACAGCTACCTGAGTTTTGAAAAGATCACTATACTAGGTAAAAAGCCTCTGATTCAGAATTCCAATGGCCATTTCAGTTTCTTGCAAGGAGCTGGTTTCTTCTTTGTTATATATAACATCTGGATTGTGTTTACAAGGAGAAGCAAGTGCTTCTGAGTCTATTACGTGTTCTGGGTGACATGTAAAGTACTTACCATATGAGGGGGGGGAGCTGGTCCAGGAGAGAAGGGAACCCTTCCCCACATTTTCATGATATCACCAAGAGGTTGGAAGCTTTCATCACATGCTCTCTTCACCAATAAAGACATAGTAAAATAGCCCGCCTGAAACCATTCCGCCATCTCCTGATTATTGAAGGGACCTACAATAGCATCAATTAAACAGAAGGGCAATAAAAATCCTTTCAGGCTAGAGAGGAAAAAAAATGTTTCCTGGGGCAGATCCTCACCCAGAAGTAACAACTTATTTCAGGTGGCACCTATCAAATATCTTGTATATCTTAATTCATCACAAAAGGAAGGGAACAGGCTTCAACCTAATAAAGCGCAACAGAAAATATTTTGAAGTAAGCCATAGGAGTTCTCCTGTGGTGCAGCAGGTTAAGGATCTGGCATTGTCACTGCAGCAGCCCAGGTCACTGCTGTGGCTTGGATTCAATCCCTGGCCTGGGAACTTAGACATGCAATGGGAGTGGCCAAAAAATTTAAAAAGAAAAAGAAGCCTTATATCTATACATCCTAATTTCTCAGCAGTGCTTTAATCATTTTAAGGAACATAAATGGATCCATCTCAATCTTTACATTCATCTATCAGAAAAGTAATAGCAGGAGTTCCTGCTGTGGCTAAGTGGTTAACGAACCCGACTAGAGGATGTGGGTCTGATCCCTGGCCTCGCTCAGTGGGTTAAGGATCTGGCACTGCCATGATATGTGTGGCGCAGGTCACAGACGCAGCTCGCATCCTGCATTGCTGTGGCTGTGGCATAGGCCAGTGGCTTCAGCTTTGATTCAACCCCTAGCCTGGGAACCTCCATATGCCATGGGTGTGGCCCTAAAAAGACAAAAAAACAAAAAAGAAAAGTATAGTAACACCGAAAAGAGTTTTGTTTGTTAGACTTCATATCACTTAGGCATAGAAAATATAAGGGCTGAATATGTTCTTCTCTAATATTCATTGTAAAAGATTACTGAAGGTTAGGCAAAACAAACAATAATTAATTAAATTAAGACAAATTATTATTTATCCATGATTAAGACTAAATCTGGCCTTGGGAGGGGAAAAAACTAACATTCTCTAGATGTTTTACAAAAAGAAATAATCAAAGATTTTATACATAAAATTAACATATGCATTCATAACCACTGATTCAGCAAATGTTTACTCAACACCAGTCATTTAGGTCCAGGCAGGAAGATACAGCATAAACAAAACAAAGCTCTGGAACCTCCACTTCTGGGAAGATGGAGTAGATGTACTTTCCCCCGCTCCTCCTTGCCAAATACAACTAAAAACCATGGACATTATGTAGAAAACAAGCAAAAGAAGACTCCAAAGGCAGGAGTTCCCACTGTGATGCAGCGGAAACAAATCTGACTAGGAACCATGAGGTTGTGGGTTCAATCCCTGGCCTCACTCAGTGGGTTAAGGATCTGGCATTGCAGTGAGCTGTGGTGTAGGTCGCAGACATGGCTCGGATCCCGTGTTGTTGTTGTGGTTGTGGCATAGGCCGGTGGCTACAGCTCCGATTAGACCCCTAGCCTGGGAACCTCCATGTGCTGCAGGTGCAGCCATAAAAAGAAAAAAAGACAAAAAATAAATAAAAAAGAAGTCTCCAAAGGCAGAGAAAAGGTGGCAGACTGACGACAGGCCTTGGGGCCTGAGGAACCAGATGGCAGTGAATTTCATGGGTTTCCATTTTACATCATATTCCCCAGATTTGGAACTGAAGTCAGCAACATGATACATGGCCCAACAATACAACTGAAAACATGCCCATACCCAACAAGGCCCTCATTCAAATTTGAAGGAGAAATCAAAAGCTAAAAGAAATCAGCACCACTAAACCAGCTTTACGACAAATACTAAAGGAACTTCTCTAGGTGGAAAAGAATAGGACACAACTAGAAACAAAAATACTACAAATGACAAGGCTCACCAGTAAAGGCATACATATGGTAAAGGTAGGAAATCATCCACGCACAAATATGCTACCAGAATCAGAAATCATGAGAAGAGAAGGGTACAAATGCTGGACACTGGAGATGCACTTGAAATTAAGAGACCAACAACTTAAAAACAATCTTGTATAGATATAGGAATTCCCGTCATGGTGCAGCAGAAACGAATCCAACTAGGCACCATGAGGTTGAAGGTTCGATCCCTGGCCTCACTCAGTGGGTTAAGGATCCAGTGTTGCCAAGAGCTATGGTGTAGGTCGCAGACATGGCTCAGATCTGTGGCGTGGCCTAGCAGCTGTAGCTCCAATTAGACCCCTAGCCAGGGAGCTTCCATATGCTGTGGGTGCGGACCTAAAAAGCACAAAACAAAACAAACAAAAAAACAATCGTGTATACAGATTCCTATATCAAAACTTCACAGTAGGAGTTCCCTTTGTGGCTCAGTGGTTAATGAATCCGACTAAGAACCACGAGGTTGCGGGTTCGATCCCTGGCCTTGCTCAGTGGGTTAAGGATCTGGCGTTGCTGTGAGCTGTGGTGAAGGCTGCAGACGCGGCTCGGATCCCGCGTTGTTGTGGCTGTGGCGAAGGCCGGCAGCTACAGCTCCTGTTAGACCCCTAGCCTGGGAACCTCCATATGCCGCAGGTGCGGCTCCATATAAAGGCAAAAAGACAAAAAAAAAAACAACAAAAATCTTCACAGTAACTGCAAACCAAAAATCTACAATACACACACACACACACAAATAAGAACAAGCAATCCAAATACAACTCTAAAGATAGTCATCAAGTCACAAGAGAAGAGAACAAGAGAAGAACGGAAGAAAAAAGACCAACAAAAACAAATCCAAAGTAGTGGATTAAAATGGCAATAAGAATATACCTATCAATAATTACCTTAAATGTAAATGGATTAGATGCCCCAACCAAAAGACAAAGACTGGCTGAATACAAAAACAAGATCCACGTATACACTGTCTTCAAGAGACCCACTTCACTTCTAGGGATACATACAAATTGAAAGTGAGAGGATGAAAGAAAATATCCCATGCAAATGGAAATCACAAGAAAGCTGGAGGAACAATACTCATATCAGACAAAATAGACCTTAAAATAAGGAATATTACAAGAGACAAAGAAGGACATTATACAATGATCAAAGGATCAATACTTCTTCAGCTGCAGCTCCAATCTGACCCCTAGCCTGGGAACGTCCATATGCTACAGGTGCAGCCCTAAAACTCAGAAAGATTAAAGAATTTAACACCACCATCAACCAATAAGATCAAATTGACATTTACAGAATACTCCAAAGACAGCAAAACACGCATTCTTTTCAAGTACTCACAGAACATATAGCAAAATAGACTATATTCTGGGTCATAAATAAATCAACTGATTTTAAAAATTTAAAATACATACAGTGGGGAGTTTCTGCTGTGGCTCAGTCAAAACGAAACTGACTAGTATCCATGAGGATGCGTGTTCAATCCCTGGCCTGACTCAGTGGGTTAAGGATCCAGTGTTGCCGTGAGCTGTGGTGTAGGTCACAGATGTGGTTTGGATCCTGTGTTGCCGTGGCAGTGGTGTAGGCCAGCAACAGTAACTACGATTTGACCCCTAGCCTGGGAACCTCCATATGCTGTGGGTGTGGCCGTAAAAAGACAAAAAAAAAAATACTTAAACAATCTTTTCCATAAAATAGAAGGGGAGGAAATACTTGCCAGTTCATTTTATGAAGCGAATATTACCCTGACACCAAAACCAGATAATGAGAGTACAACAACAAAAAAACTTCATAAAACTACAAAACATACTCTATATCCTTAACAATATATAACTGAACGGGATTTAGCAATATATAAAAAGAATTATATAACATGGTCAAATGGACTTTATTCCAATGATGCAAATCTGGTTCACTATTCAAAAACCAGTCAATATTTAGCCATATTTAACTGGCTAAAGAAAAAAAAAAATCGCATGATCTTAACAGATGCTTAAAAGACATTTGACAAAATCCAATATCCAATCATGATAAAAGCTCTCAAAATAAAGGGTACTTCTTCAGCTTGATAAATACCATCTCCAAAAACCCAACAGCTAACATTACACTTAGTTATCATTAAAGTTCCCCCCAAGACAGGAAAGTAGGATACACAAGGCAATTATGTCTGTTCTCATTCCTTATTCAACATAGTGTTGGACTATAAGGCAACAAAAAGAATTAAGAGGCATACATATGGTAATGAAAAAAGAAAACTGTCTATTTGCAGATGGCAATAATTTCTACATAGAAAGTATATGGAATCTAGCAACTAGAACTAATAAATGAGCTCAGCAAGGTCAAAGAATAAAGATAAACATCTAAAATTCAATTCTAGGTAGGTGCAATAAACACAGACACTGAAATAAAGTGATTTACAATTGCTCAAAAAAAATCAAATACTTTGGCATAAATTTGATAAAACATGCACAGATGGCTGAAAACTACAGCGTTGATGAAAGAAATCAAAGACCTAAATAAACTGAGAGACATACCATGTTCACAGACTGGAATACTCAACACAGTAAAGATATCAATGCTCTTCAAAATGATATAGAGGTTTAACATAATTCCTATTAAAACCTCAGCAAGAATTTTTGGTAAATATAGGCAAGATTATCCAAAAACGAAGTTCCCGTTGTGGCTCAGTGGTTAACGAATCCGACTAAGAACCATGAGGTTGCAGGTTCAATCCCTGGGCTTGCACAGTGGGTTAAAGATCCGGCATTGCCGTGAGCTGTGGTGTAGGTTGCAGACGTGGCTCAGATCCTGCGTTGCTGTGGCTGTGGCAAAGGCTGGCAGCTACAGCTCCTGTTAGACCCCTAGCCTGGGAACCTCCATATGCCGCAGGTGCAGTCCTAGATAAGGTAAAAAGACCAAAAAAAAAAAAAGATTATCCAAAAACTTATATGTAAAAGCAAACTAGAAAAACTAAACCCCAGGAGGAATCAGTCTACTCATCAGGACTTATTATACAGCTATGGTAAAGTGTTAGCTGGAGGGAGAAACACATAAGTCAATGGAACAGAATAAAGAACCCAGAAACAGACCAACCCAAATACGCTCAACTGAATTTTCTCAAAAGTGCAAAAACAATTCAAAAGGAGGAAAGGTAGCCTTTTCAACAAAAGGTCCCAGAACAACTGGGCATCTGTAAACAAAAAAATAAAATTTTGACCTCAGTGCCATATACTTATACAGAAATCAACTCAATGGATCACCAACTTAAGTGTAACACACAAAACTATAAGGTTTTTTGGATAAAAACCTTTGTGATCTGAAGCTTGGCAACAAATTCTTCTTAATACTCAAAGCACAATCCATAAAATTAAAAAATGCATACACTGTACTTCATCAAAATTGGAGTTCCCGCCACGGCTCAGCAGTTAACAAACCTGACTAGCAGCCATGAGAACACAAGTTTGATCCCTGGTCTCACTCAGTGGGTTAAGGATTCGGTGTTGCCATGAGCGGTCGTGTAGGTTACAGATGCAACTCCGATCCCGTGTTGCTGTGGCTGTGGTGTAGACCAGTGGCTAAAGCTCCGATTCGACACCTAGGCTGGGAACCTCCATATGCTGCAGGTACAGTCCTAAAAAGACAAAAAAAAAAAAAATTAAAAAACTGGGGGAGTTCCCTTCATGGCTCAGTGGTTAACGAATCCGACTAAGAACCATGAGGTTGCGGGTTCGATCCCTGGCCTTGCTCAGTGGGTTAAGGATCCGGCATTGCCGTGAGCTGTGGTGAAGGTTGCAGACGTGGCTCGGATCCCGCGTTGCTGTGGCTGTGGTGATGGCTGGTGGCTACAGCTCCTGTCAGACCCCTAGCCTGGGAACCTCCATATGCCGCGGGCGCGGCTCTACATAAAGGCAAAAAGACAAAAAAAAAAAAAAAAAAAACTGTACTTCACGAAATTTAAAAGTTTTTCTCTGTAAAAAACTGTTCAGAGTCTGTTCTGAATTTTGACTATAATGATGTCAATATCCTGGACATGATATTTAACCAGTTTTGGAAGAGGTTACCAGTGGGGAAAACTGGGTTAAAGTGTACATGGGATCTCTGTATTATTTCTCATAACTGCTGGTGAGGCTATAATTATCTTAAAATAAATTTAATTAGAATACACATCTATATTATGTTTTAATTAAAACACATTCTATAAGTGTATATAAATAGATCATGAACAAACACATATAGTGCCAGGTATTCACAGCTGCTATGAAGAAGAATAAAGCATGGTAGGGAAACTAAGAATGGAAAAGGAGCTATGTTAGGTGTCACAGGCTGTGCTTGGTAAAATGCCATCATGAAAACTGACACTAATACAGCCAGCAACCAATTTCATATCACAAACAAAATCTTCAAAAGCAGAAATGAAAAAGTAACAAATATCCTTCACGGCATTTTCTCCCCATTCTAATCTAATTTATTCACCATACACATCTTTTAAGCAATTATTTTATAATATGGTACTCTTTTCTTAGACACTTTAACTAGTTCTTCATCATTTACAATACAACTCCACTTCAGTGGAACATTCAAGCAAGGTCTCCCAAGATGGCTGCCATCATCTTTACAGCAGGGAGACTAAAACACAGAGAATGTATGTGACTCAACTGCCTAGTTAACCAGTTGGGATGCCAGAACTGAGGGGGTCTCAGCATAATGCTTAATTTGTGTGTGTGTGTGTGTGTGTGCATAAAATAGTATATACTATAGTATATAGTAATAGTGTATATATATATATGGTTAAGGTGCAACCCTATCATATCAGCAATTAGATTCTGCCCTGTATTCAAATTATTTTCACTAGACTCCCTCTTCCCACTGAAACTGTAAAGAACTATGGAGGGCACCTATAAAAAAAGCCTTCTATATATACATGAAGAAAGACTACAGACTGACATTTTTTTTCTACTGTTAATGCAAACTAACATTAAATATTCACCATCTTAAGAATCTGGAGGTAATGGTATAATTCTGTACCTAAAGTAGAATGGAACAACCTACCTTGAATTTCTCCCTGAGGATCTTTGTAATACCACTTCTGCATTGCTTCATGCATCAAAGGAACTGAGACTCCCTTAGCTCTGTGCTCTTGCAATTTTGATGCCAATCTCTCATCATCTAGCGCACTGTCTTGGAGATAAGCCACCATCTTCTCAGCTTGCTAATGAGAAAAAAAAAATGCATTGTGGAAACAAATGATCCTAAATTAATACTTACACACATAAAAATCATCTGCTTTTTTGAACAACTTGATCTGAGAGAGGACTGTGCAAAGATCACAGTAGGCAATAATTTCTTACAACAACGCCGTAAAATAGGTACTATCCTCATTTCACAGAGCAGGGAATTAAAGCTTGGCTAAGTCTTACTCAAGGCCTCAAAATTATTAAGCAAACCCAAACGAGATTAAAATACAAACTAGGATGGATCAAACCACAAGCTTCTAATCAACACACTTATAAGAGTACCATTTAAACAAATAATCCCAAATTATATAAGCTAAACCTATAAAAACATAGATATTTAACAGATCCTAAGGCTCAATTAATACAAGTAAAATCTTTTCAAATTTTACTAAGACACTCCCTCTTTTTTCCTTTCTTCATTACTTCCTGCCACCAACCAGTCCACACTGAAGAAAAGAGAATTTCTTCTGTAGAAAGCAAGCTATCATTTACTTTCACATAAATAATTGTTTATACAATCTTCGGGAACTCTAGAAACATGAATAAAATGTAACTATTTTCCCCGTTACACTTTAGGCAAAAAATACAGAAGATGCAGTCCCTATCCACAGCTGCTTTTATTCGCCATTTTTGGCACTCCATTTATTTCCAAAAAGAAAAAAGAAAAGCAAACAGCTAAGGGCAACCTCAGAAGAGAAAAAATAACCTGACATAATGACTACTACATAGCAGAAACTTAAAAGCATGAAGTGATGTGAAAGACAATTACTCACACAAATAAATACTAGACATAAAAACAACTTTTTTAGGTACATAAAGTCTAGTGCACAAAAGTTCCATTTTTGAATATTCATTTAATGGTTTCCTGTTTTTTTGAGAGTTAAGAGGAGAAAAAAAGAATTACGTGATTTTCACCTGCTCCAAATGTTTCAGACCCTCTTCATCATCTGGCTCTGTGGAAACACTGCCCATACCAGGAGCACCCGCGACCGGCGTTTCAACTGGCCGGAGGGCAGGACTAGGATTGGGAACAGGAGGTGGAAGAATGAGAAGAGGAGAGGTTGTATCTGAAGGGATCTGTGACAGGGGCTGCTGAACATCTGGAACCATTTCTAGAGGGAAAAAACATAGACAGATGAAAATCCTTTAAAATATAGAGACTCTTATGAAGAATAACTACGTCATCAAGTTGGGCAGCTTGCTAAATGGGCTCAACAGAAATATGAACTGTGTGTCATGAACACTGCAGCTACTTCTTATGGAGAAGTGTTGTATTTCTCCCTACTATACAAAATACCTCCACAGAATGACAACATATAGGATTAGAAGGTATCCAGAAGGCCCTCTACAGTGCCAGCCTGGGTCACTAGAGCATCTACCCCATAGTTATAGGTCCACCTCTTGAAAACAAACAGAATCAAGTCCAGCTCCTTTCTCCACATCATATCTCTGAGTAGTACACACAGTTTAAAAAGCACTGCAAATCTCCTCAAAGATGTCATATCTCCTCATCAAAACCTTTACTAAAAATATGCACAGTAACCTTGAATAAATACCTATTTCAAGTTATAATTACCATAATACATTATATTTGGTAGGATAACAAAAAGCTCTTGGAGTGTATCTGCACAGCGCAGGAAATTCTTCACAATAAGAATAAAGAATGCAGGAGTTCTTACCGTGGCTCAGTGGAAACGAACCTGACTATTATCCATGAAGACGCAGGTTTGAGCCCTGGCCTCACTCAGTGGGTTAAGGATCCGGCGTTGCCATGAGCTGTGGTGTAGGCTGTAGACACGGCTCAGATCCTGCGTTGCTGTGGTTGCGGTGTAGGCTGGCATCTCCGATTAGACCCCTAGCCTGGGAATCTCCATATGCAGCGGGTGCGGCCCTAAAAAGACAAAGAAAAAAAAAAAAGAATAAAGACTGCAGAAGAGGTTGTGTCTTGGTTCCAATTTCTAACCTCTCAGTATGCAGGCTCTTAAGAAGGAAAGGGACATTGCAGTAATTAGATAAAATGGCAGTCTCTCCTTTGAAACCTTGTTTGTTCAATTAGAGATAGCCTCTCCAAATTCCTATTCCTCTCACTCTATCCTTTCTTTGCCAGACTTAAAAGGACAGTCTACACAAGCAGTCTCTACTTCACCACCACCCACACCTGCTACAATAGGAATTTTACTCCCAACCCCCGAGTAAAACTTCTCTCCCAGTGATAAAGAGTGACTTCCAAAGTTGCCAAATCCAATAGTTTTTCCTAAGAGCCATCATTTAACATTGACAGCGTCTGACCTTATCTTCTCAATTCTAAACTGGAACATTCTCCTTTCTTACTTTTCCTGAACTCTATTCTTGCCTCTGAAGAATTTTCTCTGACTTCTTTTCATCTACCCTCTAAAAATAAGAATCACCCAGGTTCTTTTTTTTTTTTAGGACTCACCCAGGTTCTGGTCTCAGCCCAATTCTTCTCACCCCTAACGAATGTATGTAGAAATCTTTCATTCTCTCTCTGGCCCTAAACTCTTCCCATTGGGCTAGTCTGACAACTGCTCTCTTCTGTCCATCTCTAATTTCTCATCACCACCTCGGGATCAATGTTCAGAACTGAATTTATTCTCTCCCTCCCAATTGTGGTCAACTTCCACTCTTTTTCTATTAAGGATACCATAATACTCCCAGGCATCTCACTCATCTTTGACTCCTCTCTCGTCTTTGCCCTGATACAGAACAAACAGTAACTACGTTCTGCCAACTGCTACTTGAAATTTCATCTGCCACTACCTCCCTTTACAAGTGTACTGCCTACATCACAGTGAATGATCGGGAGACCAACAGGTCACACAGCAGCCCATCTGTCATCACAACAACCTACTCTACACACAGCTGTCAAGTACACGTTGCAATCGTGTTTCCTGCCAGCCTCCTTTTCACACCTCACACTTCATCTAAAAAATAGAAGCTGATTTCCTGCCCATGCCTGGATCAGCCCACTTCCTCCCTTAAGCTTTCACTAGTACTGGAATGCCCTCTCCTAATCCATCCAGCTATACCTATCTCCAAATTCTACTATTATTCCAAGACACGCTCAAAAACACTTGCTTCCTG
Organism: Catagonus wagneri; assembly: GCA_004024745.2. NCBI lineage: Eukaryota > Metazoa > Chordata > Mammalia > Artiodactyla > Tayassuidae > Catagonus > Catagonus wagneri. The sequence goes on from PVHT021183553.1 coordinate 5,064,986, forward strand.
AAGCATTCCAGGAGTCTGCCAATCATGAATTCAAATCATTACTTTTTGCCCTAGGTTACTGATTTACACATGCTTTATCTCCCCTATTGACTATAAATCCAGAATTTCAATCTGTAATGTGATCTTTCAGCTTTCCCAAAATATACATGTCTGGACCCTGGACCCTACCCTAAAAATCTCCTAGAATAAGGCCCCAGGCATGTACATTCAAGAGTATGAACCACAAGTAATTTGGGGACACATCGTAACTAAAAAATAAGTATTACAAACGAAAGAAGTACAAGTCCAGCAGTGCCTGATATATATATGTGTGTGTGTATATATATATATATGTATGTGTGTATATGTATAGAGACTCAAATACTTGCTGAATTCATTCATTCTTTTATAGACATTAAAAAAAAAGCTCAAGCTCTCAAAATGGTATTTACTGGGCAAAAAAGAGAATAAATGGATCTTTATAACACTGTATTGCTATGTTCGAAATAGTGCTGGTTGTTTAAGAAGTAAGAGACAACACTTAGCCTAGCTTGGGATGGGAAAGCAGCATATGCTAAGGCACACAGGCAAGAGAACAGGCACAATTCAGGACCTAACAGGCGGTGAAGCTGGCAAGTAGGCACCAAGTATACAGAGCTGGAGCTGAAACTGCACAGAGGGAGGCAGATGCCAGATCACAAAGGATCTCACAGGCCATGTTAAAGGGTGTGAATTTTTACAGTGAATGAATCAACTTACTCTCAACATTAGGCCTTACACTGTCATTTTTTTTATGTGCAAGAATAAGCAAATGAACATTAATATTACCTACTAAGATATAGGAGCAACTTAAAATCAACAGTTAACACTGGAGAAGGACACAGACTTTAAGCTTATTTTCCTTTCAGCAAAGCTGAAGGGACTTTCACAGATTTCTCCATGTTCTTTGTGGCCTCTTTTGAAATAACTGCATTTTGATGTGTCAACTGGACATACACAGAGCCATTACATAAAAGGAACCTGGTATGGGAATCCACTACTGTAGAGGATCCCAAACCCTGTTTATTTGACTGATGCCAGGGTGGCCAGAAGCAAGATTACCTTGCAGCTTCTAATTGTTTTGGTGAATTCTGGGACAGACACACAGCGAAGCAGTGACTGAGTAGGGCTAGGCACAGTAATCTAGTCTAATAGTCCATCGCTAGAAGCAGTGTACAGAGGCCTATCTTCTCAGTGATCACTGGCCCCCACAGGATCCAAGCTCAGCTCATGCACTCTCATAAACACATACCGTCCCCCCTGATGGGTACTTTGGTTGAAAGACTATTTTCTGTCCGACTCTCTTCTTCAGCTTTTTCCATTTGCTCAGCTTTGGGTTCCTCTTTCCTCTCAAACTGGGGTGCTTCCTGAGACTGATGATCGGAAGGAGTACCTGGTCTTACAGATGATGAGGAGGTTTGGGGTGTTTCCTCACTAGCTTCTGGAACATGAAGTAACCTTAAATTAACAACTTAGGAAAACTTTGATATCTTAAAAAAAAAAAAGTAAAGAACAAAAATGAACCTCACCAACTCCTACTCTGTCTGTCCTTTCTCCTCCTTTCTTGTTTGTCTTCTCGGGCTCTTCGGCCTCTTCACTGCGGCCGCCTTCGGAGTCAGAGCGCTCCTCGCCTTCTTCTACAGGCCGGAAGTCCATCTCCTGCTCCTCTGGAATAGGCTCTTTCTGTACTTTCTGTAGGAAGACAATAAAGCCAAAAATTATTTGGATTTGGAAGAAAGTCAGTGCCTGTCATAACATTTACAACAAGTTTCTTACCTTTAGAGAAAGGAATGCTCCAGAGGAGTCAAATGTGCCCATTTCTTCTTCAGCATCCTCTAAGCACCATTCAGGCAAACTATCTCTGTCATCTTCTATGCTTCCACTGCCAGAGCGCACCCTTCGGTAACCCCTTTCATCATCCCGATCTCGAAAATCAAACTCAAACCTTCGCCGTCGCTCCATGTGTTCCCGCCAGCCTGCAGAACGAGGGCCATCTGGGATGAGGAGGAGGACACAAACCTTAGACAAGTTTTATAGTATTTGAAAAAGAAAACCATGGACAGGAAACAAAGGAGAAAACCACAACTGACGCAAATTCAAACGGCTCAATCTAAAGAGAAAATTAGACAAATAAAACAAAGCTCAAAGCTCAGTATTATATACTATACACCCATCACTAAGTGACAATTGTAGGTACCTTCATTAAGTAATGAGCCACACAACATGCTCTGAAGCTTTTAAAGACAAATTTAAAACAAACCACTTCTAAAGGACAGTCATTCAAAGAACATACTTTTAATAAGCTCTAGGTATCTGACTGAAATGCTGATTAGCCACTCACTGCTATACATAAGACCTACAGCACCAGTTATCTTTCCACACTGAAGTCCATGCCTTCTCATTGCTAAGTCTTAAAGTATTTGCTTTCTTCCGATGAAAATATTCTTTATGGGTAACACCAGCTCCCTGTGTCAGTTTACAGTATCATCGTGCCTACTTGCTAGGGCCAAGACCGTTTGTAATTCTCATTTCCAAAAGTGAAAGAATTATAGCACTGACATGTCATATATAGCCCACTATCCTAATTTTATAGTTTAAGAAAAAAAACTGCTGATAGCAGAAATAACTTGCAAAATGAAAAATAGAAACAGAATCCAATTTTGCATCTTCTACTGCTTTTTCCACAATAACATGCTTACTCTTTCTCTTTTCTCTCATCTTTTAACTCTCCCTAGGGAGTTTTTATTTCCGTATAATATCCCCAGGGACATTCCTAAATCCACCCTTGCATACTACTTAGTACATCTACTTTCTAACAGAAAAGGACTGCCTAAGAATAAAATATCCAAGTTAAATTATTTTCTCTTACAAAGGGGGAGGGGCACAGAGAGACTCGTTAAAATCTGACAAACCGGAGTCTAACAGAGTTATAAAAAGAGGCAGGCTTTAACCTTTTAGGATTTTATATCCTGACTGCTTTCTCTGTGGGAGATACATAAAATAAATGAGGTCAATGTTAAATGTTACTAAAAATCAAACTGAAAACCAAAGCGCAAAATGTTAAAACACCAATACAGGTGGCATCTTACAAACCACTTTTAAAAAGGTAAGAAAACATTATTCTCCTACTTCCCACACTTAACTTACAACAACAAAACACCATTTTACTACCTTCTATGAAAACGAAGGAATTTTATACCCAGATTACCTAAATGCAATCCTAGAGCCATTATCCAGAAGTATTCATGATCAAACGCTAAATTCCAGAGTATTCAGTCTGCTGCTCTCATTTCTAAGTATGCACCGTGATAGAATCTAGCCTTCCAGGCATCTGGCTCATGTTTCCCTCTTACTAAGTTTCCTAAGTTCGCCTCCCAGAATGGGTCCTTAGCTGTCCTTAATGCTCCCAACTCCTTACATACTTAGCTGTAAGCCACACTTTAATAAAACCATATCCCCTATTTTCTAATCATACCAAGTTAATAAAACTTTATTCATGAAATTAAATGTAGCAGATAAGGTACAACTATAGATTAAGACTGATCACTGCTTTATAGATCTTACAGCAGAACTAAAGCTTGATATGATTTTCATAAGATAAGTAAAAAAATCAGTATATTAAAATTTTTAATCAATCCTAATAAAAGATTAAAATGTTCAGAGTAACTGATAACAACTGATATAATCAGACTCAGTTTTTAATTAATATGTTAGGTTGAAAAAGTAGATGGTATTCTTTTAAAAAAAAAAGCATATTTACAGTGTTTTTTTCGGCCTCACATTATCTTTATATTCCCCAAACTGTCTTTTTAAAATGTATGGATAAAAAATTTGGAAAACTGTCAAGTTGATGACAAATAATGGAGAAAAAGATTTAGAAAAGCTAGGGGAGGGGGAAAAAAAGACAATATACATCCAAAATCTAAGCTCTTTGGTGAGGAGGGTCAGTGGTAGAATATAACACTAAAGTTTTACTTTTAACTCGCTTTAATAGAATCAACATCAGACGTTTGGGCTCAGAAACACTGTTCATCTTCCAAAACATTCACCTTGTTTGTTTTTGATCAGCTGGAATTTTTCTTCTCGCTCAGCCCAGATCCTGTCCATTCTTTCACTGAATGCTTGTTGGGAACAAGTCTACAAACCCTTCCGCTTACAGGCAAGCTCAGCACAAAATGCCATGATGCCCTGAAGAGAACTATAACATCTGGTTACCCAGGACACTAATTGATGAGAACTGCCTAGATAACTGTGATGTAAACAATGCCCACTAATGCCAGAAAACTCGCCAAAAAGGCAGCCAATGAGTTACAGAGCACTGTAAATCTGTCCAAAGATTAACTTCACCAAGTTAATTTACAGAGCGCTGCAAATCTGTCCAAAGATTAACTTCACTAAATTAATTTATGAAGCACTGTAAATCTGTCCAAAGATCAACTTCACTAGGTTTCTACCTACCCACAACCACAACTCCATAAAGCACCTTGGATACCTGTTATGTTTGCTTAGACCAAGACTAATGGTTTACTAATAACTTGATTTTAAAAAGCAAATGAAAACAGTTTAGATTATTATAACTTCCTCTATTAAAGTAAAGCTTCCTTGGCATATGGTCAATAGATAAAATAATGTTATACACAAGAAAATCAAAAGAGATGTACACACTCTTTGTATGCTTCAGTTCTGCATGACCCCAAGACTGAAACTGCAGTGGCATCTGATTATCATGAGGCAAGGAATCAGCACTTTGGTAGGGAACGAACTCTGACACAAAGCACTAGTGTCTTCAGCTACCAGCATATCTAATGTTGGAGAACAGTGTGAAGCATTCTTAAGAGTCAAAGAGAAGAACTTACAAAACCACTAATCACTACGATTCTCTCTCCTATTTCTAAATTAAGAGGGACAAAAGAATGAACTTGTGATTGTTTTTGACCTGGGTTTAAAGTGTATTCTTCAAGTAAGCAGAAATCACTGTTTGAGAACAAAAAAGAAAAGAAAGAATAAATCCTTTCTCATGCAGGAAAAAAAAAAAAAACATTTTAGGGGGAGTACATATTCCAAAGTAAATAATTATCATTTGATTTAGAAAAATCAAATGAAACCCTCTTTCATGTTTACATTTAAGGTCAGGTGCTTCCCATTAAACCACAATGCCCCAGAAAAATAAAAGTAACTTAATCAAGTGAACAGATGTGGGGCATGTTGTGGGGAAATTTTTCACGGTAATAAGACTGAGTATGGTGACATAAATTTGACTCCTCAGTTTTCTTCTTTTCTTTACCAGTTTCTCCTTTGCACTTAATCTCTAACAATTTCCACCAAGCCCTCACTTATTTCGGTCCCTGTGTGCTTTTACGCAGCAAAGTTTTTACCAGGGCTGTGAGGCCGCCACCTCTCTCCATCCCTTCTTGATCCAGCTAGTCGCCAACCACCATCTTCATCTTCTCCATTCTGTTCCTCTCTAAAAATACGCCAATTTTCACTTTCTGATCGTATAAATTCATGCTTTCTTCCCACTGATGTTGGTCCACTTTCCTCAAAATTTGGTCGCCCTTAAAGAAAATGAATATATGTAAGCCTCAGCCAGCAAGGATTTTGAAAACAGACTTGACTGTTCAAATCAAGCTTTTCTGCAAATGTATCCATTTCAGTGTTCAAGCAGTATAAATAAAGTAATTGCAGATTTAATGCATGTATTATTAGAGACATTTCTTAAAGCTAAATGTTCAGAGAAAGGGCAATTTTTTTAAAACAAAAATAGTATGTTCATTTCTTTTAAAAGAGCGTGCAATGAAAGTGAGTCAACCTTCCCCCTACTCAAGAAACCCCCCCGAGTCTTACCCCCAGAAGTCACCACCATTAGCATTTCGCTGTAAAGCCTTCCAAAAACCGTCCTTGGCTACACTTACGCACATATATACAGATCCCTCACTGGCACTCACATAACACTGCCCTCAGAGTGTTGTTTTGTAATCTTGCTGTTTTCACTTGGCAATCCTTTCTTAGCAGCATATCCCTTTTTTTTTTTTTTTTTGGTCTTTTTAGGGTCACACCCACAGCATACGGAAGTTTCCAGGCTAGCGATCGAATAGCTGCCAACCTACTCCACAGCCACAGCCATGCCAGATCTGAGACGCATCTGTGACCTACACCGCAGCTCACAGCAACGCCAGATCTTTAACCCACTGAGCAGGGCCAAGGATCAAGCCCAAGTCCTCACAGATGCTAGTCGGATTCGTCACTACTGAGTCACGACAAGAACTCCTTTTCTTTTTCTTTTTTTAAGCCATACAATATTTTTAGCTATATGATTTAGTAAATCATCTTAATGTATTTAATCAACTTCTTCCAGTAATTCTGCCCCAACAGGATTACCTATAAATTTCAACCTCTTTTATATATTTTTTTTTCTTTCTGGGCCTCCCATGGCACATGGAGTTCCCTGGTCAGGGATGAGAGCCAAGCTGCAGTTGTGACCTAAGCCGCAGCTGCAACAACCCCAGCTCCTTATTAACCTACCGTGCTGGGCCAATGACTGAGCCTGCGTCCTGGCCCTGGCACTGCAGAGACAAGACACCAATTCTGTTGTGCCACAGTGGGAATCCCTCAACCTCTTTTACTTCAAAACAGGCTGTAAACTCAAAAGTAGAGCCTTAATGGAATTATCACTGTGCGAAAATGTGGCATATGAAAATGAGGAAATTCTACTTTCTGGTCATCATCTATATTCCACTTCGCATGTATTAAGATCCCACATCCTGTTCACCCAGCTGTTCAGTTGTTACACGGTATTATTCTATTACAGGATAAAATCTCTTAGAATGAGGGAGTACAAGGATTTGCTGGGCCAAATATTCTTATTATAACATGCAGCCTCTAAAGCAGCCCTCAACAATCCCTGGACTTAGTCTTAACAGAATACAGACATCAGAAATGATGAGATGTCACTTCTGATATTAAGTTAAAAACTTCCATCTTGGATGATCTCTCTGAGGGAACCCAGCTGTCCTGTTGTGAGGCAGCCCTGTGGAGAGGCCCACATGGCAAAGAACTGAGCCTTGCCAACAGCCACATGAGTAAGCTTGGAAGTGGCTCCAACCCAGTTGAGTCCTGAGGTGACTGCGGCCTCCTGAGAGACTCAGGCCAGAACTACCTAGCTAGGCCACTCCTTCCTGGCCCAGAAACTGAGATAATAAACGTTTGCTATTTCATTTGGGGGTAACTTGTTACACAGCCATAGATAATAAAAATACTCATTTAAGTGATTTAATCTTTATAACAATCCTTAGATAACCCAGGAGAATTATCCAAAGTCACACACCACTATTTAAGTGGCACGGAGTTAAAATGTTCATCTTGTTGTTGTTGTTGTTGACTGAGGTTTACTGAAAATACTACAGCATAGCAGAAAGAAAAAATATGGAACAATTCATGAATTTGCGTGTCATCCTTGCACAGGGGCCATGCTAATCTTCTCTGTATTGTTCCAATTTTAGTATATGTGCTGCTGAAGTGAGCACTCAAATGTTAACCTTCTGATTAACTTAACAAACATATTGCACTCTAAGTGCCAAGTTTTATGAATTCAGGTTCAGGCACATTCCGTGACTACCCTTGGGTTGGAAGGGTTAGAAAACCTTCCAGACTCTCTTGCTCAGAATTAAGAGGGGACAAGCCATTCAACAAGCACACATACTTGATGAAAAATAGAGCTACATACAAAAGAAAATTTTAAAACAAAGCAGTTCCTAATGTGTGTAAATTGATAAATCATGGAAAATGACTTTTATCCCAGGTAATCACTCAGTCACAAGTAATATGTGCCAGGTGTATTAGGAATACAACTGCATGATGGATAAGCTGGGTCAAAACACTCTCTTTCATCTGCTTTAAACACTAAGCCTTTGAGAAATAGTGAATGTACCAATATAAGAAAACCACTAATGGCAAAGTGGTTAACTCACCAAAAACTGGTCATTATAATTTTTTCTAACAGGGGGCGGGGAGGGATACACTAAGGATTTGGGATGGAAATGCTATAAAATTCATCAGGTAATTTTAAAAAAGAATAAAAAAATAATTTTTTTCCAACAGATGATAAGCTGCAAAAAATTAAAGATACTGAAAATAAAAATACTAGTAATCCCTCAAGGGTGTGTGTGTGTGTGTTTGTGTTGAGACAGCTGCCTAAATTTAAATTAACCCATTCCAGTTCAAAAATTCTGTAACAAAAGAGTTCAGATTTTGTTACCAAGTTCTTATGTCACAAAACAATGCCTAAAAATTACAATATAATTTTTGATATATCAAATATTGTATAATCGATAGTTGAAATAGAAAGATATAGTGACAACTTCTCCAGTAAACCAAGGAAAACCAGAATAACATAATTCTGGCATGACAAACACATCTCACATGTAAGTGCAAGTAGGAAGAGTTTTGCTTTCAGGGGTCACTGTCATTTTCATGAGAAGGAGGAAAAGAATTCAAGAATTTTTAAATGGACCATACTCAGCTCCTCCCCGTCTTTAAGAAAACTTACTGAAGTATATAACATTCTTACCAAAAAGTGCATGAATCCCAATGTACAATCCAGAGTTTTCATAAAGCAAACATACCCACTTAACTATCATTTAGATTATTATAAAACTATCAGGACCTCTCAAAAGTCTTCACTGTCCTCCCAATCAGCCCTTCGCAAGGTTACGCACCGGCCAGGTGTTTCCCCAAAGGTTAGTTTTGCCCACTTTTCAACTTTTCAGGTAAACGGAATATTCATTTAGCTCTGGCTTCTTTCAGTGAACATCACAGGAAATTCATCCACAGTGTTACAGAGAACGGAAGCTTACTCTTTTGCCCTATAGTACAGGATTTCATTGTATGAACAGAACACAATGTATTTTTCTACTGCTGATTTTGGCTGTTTCTGGTTTTTTGCTATTATATACTGTATTCCTACAAACATTCCTGGATATGAAATTTGGTGAGAATGTGTTTGCATTTCTGTTGGTATTTACCTAGGCGTGAAACTGCTGGTCAAAAGGTATATTCAACTTCAGTAAATACTACCAAGTCTATTTTCCCAGACAAATAGTACTACTTTACCATTTTCTGCTTGTTTACTCAGGCCTCTAGCACACATTAATATGAATATCTCCTCTACGGACAAATACAATTAAAGACAGAGGATTAAAAATTAAAGAGACTTAGACACAGCACTACCCATAGTCCAGCTACATACGTGTAAACAAATGACTTGATATATTACAGTTGACAAAACGCATCAATATATCTCATCTGATGCTTGCAATTACCACAAGGGTTGAGTTGAACATTATCATCTATACTGTTCCTGTGAGAAAAGGGATACCTGTGGGGAATCTCCCACAGTCACAGCTGAGTAACGACCAAATAAGCACTAGAACATAGGTGTTCAAACTCCTAATACAGGGTTTATGCACAAATTAAAAGCAGCTAGACATTCTAGAAAAACTAAGGTAGAAAGAGGAAGCTCTGGGATCCCAGTGTAAAGAACTCTAAAAAGGCAACAGAGATGCTATGCGTAGAAAAGCCTGGGGTCAGAGACTGCCAACATTTCTAAACGGAACTAAACTTAATAATCTTCCAGCAGATAAATGATGTCAAAATATGAACCCCTTAAAAAAGTGTTAAGATCAACTTCTGCAACATAAAAAATTTTACTCCAAAATTTTTGGAGGGGGAAAAAAATGACTTTAAGTACCATGTAATAAAATACACATTTCCAATCACTACCAATCAATATAAATTACAATGTATGTAAGAACTGCTCTAAAACATTAAAATCAATCCTTTATAACCTAAATGATTACAGATTTGTATTTATATAAATCTGGGTGGGAAGTGGGGGTGTCAAAGAAAATTGTGTAATGAATCAAGAAAATAAATGTATATCTATGTATTACTGACACAATTTAAAACAAATGGTAAAGCTGTTCACAGGCAACTTGTAAGACAGTATCTCAAGTTCCTTTAACATCTAAAAATTATGGGACTCCACAGTGACCCTGGCTAAAATGAACAAGGAACTCTCACTCACACAGCCTTTCTCAGAACTTAAAATCAGAGTTTTCCTCCTATAACATCACCAGCATGATAAAGTTGAGTAACCAAATATTTCAGTTGACTTTTTTTTAAGTCTTAACAGATTAATTTTAAACAAGATAATTTAAGGATAAGCATTGATTAATTTACAAATTACCTCCTGAACCAAATATTTCTAACCTGTGGTCAATAAACGAGCTTGAGAGCTATGAATCCTTAAACTGGAAGCACATACGAGGAGTTCCCGCTGCAGCGCAACAGGATGGGTGGTATCTCAGCAGTGACGGGGAATGCATGTTTGATCCCCAGCTTAGCACAGTGGGTTAAGGATCTGGGATTGCCCCAGCTGCGGCGCAGGTCACTACTGCAGCTTGAATCTGATCCCTGGCCTGGGAATTCCATATGCCTCAGAACGGCCAAAAAAGGGGAAAAAAATGTAGAAGCACGTATCACACTGGCATGCTTTCATCTTTTTTCAGGGAAAAGGGTCTAAGGTTTTTACTGGGTCTTAAAGGCGTCTTAAAGGTTTTAAAAGTGTCGGAGTTCCCATCGTGGTGCAGCAGAAATGAATTGCCAGTTTGATCCCTGGCCTCGCTCAGTGGGTTAAGGATCCGGCATTGCCATGAGCTGTGGTGTAGGTCACAGATGCGGCTCGGATCCCGCATTGCTGCGGCTGTAGTGTAGACCGGCAGCTGTAGCTCCGATTAGACCCCTAGCCTGGGAACCTCCAAATGCCGCGGGTACGGCCTTAAAAAGACAAACAAACAAACAAAAAAAAAGGTTTTAAAAATGTCTATAAAGAAAGACAAATTTAAAATATTTTTTCTCTTCAATATGGGAAACATGACCATTTTATGAGCAAACTACACTATCTGTATAATACGTTTTATATTTTTATGCCAATATCCCCTCAAGATGTATAAAAGGTGCTCAAATACAATTGTACCACAAACATATTTTCCCCAATGGTAGTAAACATTTGGTTGGTTCTGCCTTCACGTATTAAGTCTAAATAGGACTCTTCTAAAAATAAAATTAAAATGCAGTATTGGTTTTAGTCTGGTCTAATTGAGAGGACTTCCTAAGGAGAAAGAGCAGTAAAAGGGCACCTGTGTGCATGTTTGACTTACAGCCAGAAATGGTGTTTATGGAAAACTTCAGATGGAGCAAAGAGGCACTCAGCCAACAAAATCTACAGCTGTGAGGCTTGGAACTTACAAGTGCCCAAACTCCAAAAGCAAACGTGGAATTATGGGACAGACTTTGAAGCTTGTTTATGTGCAAATTTTTCTAGCAAGTAACTTTTGTATTCCTCTATTCAAATATATATTCTCTGATTAACACTAAAAATATTTTCTAATACCAGAGAAAACAGTGAAAAGGAATACCATCCAGGTATTGATATTTACTTTTTCCCCTCAATTGTAAGTAAAACTCAGGGTAACTAGGATGGAGTAGTTTAAATTCTATATCCAGAGATTTGCAACTTTTCTCCCATCCTAACCCCTGAGGGGGTAACAATCTGCTGCACTGATTAAAATGACCCTGAAACACAGCAGGACCAGGCTAGAGGGGCTGCAGTCTATCAGACTCCCTGAAGAAGCACCGCGTGTGGTCTGAATATGCCCCATATCCCTAATAACTCTTATGCTCAGTCATCTGCTGCACATACCTAGATGCTGCCTGAAATCTCTGGGGAAGATGACCAGTAGTGGGCTTGGATGCAGAAGTGGAAAAAGACTAAGCAGCTTCTAAAAAAAGCTACATACACTACGTAGGAAAGAGCATTGGAGACCAGGGCTGAAGTTTGAAAATCGAGAGATTGGGAGTTCCTGTCATGGCTCAGTGGTAATGAACCTGACTAGGGCCCATGAGGATGGGGGTTCAATCCCTGGCCTTGCTCAGTGGGTTAAGGACCCAGCCTTGCCATGAGCTGTGCTGTAGATCGCAGATGCGGCTTGGATCTGGTGTTGCTGTGGCTGTGGTATAGGCCAGCAGCTGTAGCCCCAATTCAACCCCTAGCCTGGGAATTTCCATATACCTCAGGTGCAGCCCTAAAACGCAATAAAAAATAAAAACAAAAATAAAAATCATGAGATTATCTATGCACATGAGCAAGACACTGCACTCCAACAAAAGGTTTTGTTGTTTTCAGGTACATTGTGGTACAATTATGGATTATATACCGAAGTGCTTCAGCCAGAAAGAAAAGCAAATAATTTAGGGGCAGAGAGATGAACTTAATAAAGAATAATGCAGGAGTTCCTGTTGTGGCTCAGCGGTTAACGAACCCAACTAATATCCATGAGGACGCAGGTTCGATCCCTGGCCTTGCTCAGGTTAACATTTTGGTGTTGCTGTGAGCTGTGGTGCAGGTCACAGATATGACTTGGATCTCGCAGTGCTATAGCTGTGCTGTAGGCTGGCAGCTGCAGCTCTGATTCAACCCCTAGCCTGGGAACCTCCGTATGCCTTGAGAAAAGCTCTAAAAAGACAGAAAAAAAAGAAAGAATAATACATCTGATCCTGGAGTTCCCTGGCGGCTCAAGCAGTTTAAAGAAACCAGCACCATCACTGCAGTAGCACAGGTTCCTGACTAGGGAACTTCCACATAACCTGAGTAGAGCAGGAAAAAAAAAAAAAAATGCACCTGGTCCTGGCATCTTGCTTCATCACAATTTTGAACAAAAAAAAAATAAATCAATCAATGAACAGATATCTAGCATTTATGTCCATTCACAGAAGAATGTTTTAGAGCCATCTCCTACTGAAATCACTAATTCTGTTTAGATGCAATGGCCCATGTATTTTAGGGTGAAGCTAGTATATCACCTTCGGTAGTGTCAGTTTCACCTCAGCTAACCTGGCAGCCTCAAACAGAAATGAATTTAACTGCTCAGGTGCTATAGTGGCAGTGCTGTGCTCCTAAGGAGGCACTCCAGAACTGGTCTACGATAACCACTCAGTTACAGCAATTAGGAGGCACTGTCTACGGACCACAGCAGATTTTCAAAGTGTCAAATTCAGAGACCAGAATACATCTTCACTTGAGACATTTCTTTCTTGACAATCACCTTGCTAAATCATTTCTGCCTCAATATATTACGGAAAGAGGCTTCTAAGTTTGGTAAAATCTTTTACTGTCTACGACACGCGGCAGATACACTTCAGTACAGCTTTCTGGACGGCAGTGTTAACACTAATATTTACTCTGGCTTCCCTCTCCCACCCCAATCAGTTAACTGGCGATTGATATAAAGTATAATTCCTACCAGATAACACAGGAAGGTGTATCACACCACAAGTCCCTCCTTCACGATCTTACCTTCTCTAGTCCTAAAGGTCAAAGTTTCCAATGCTGTGTCTGAACTTGTATTGAAATGTTTGGCATTAAAAAAACAAAGAAGGAATTAATGTATTTTTGAATTGTGGGGGGAAGAGAAGGAATCTACAAAGGCGGATTTCACCTTCTAAGTAGCATTATATTGGTCTACATTAATAATTTTCCCAGCAGGCCTTCCATGATTTTACTTGAACAATCACAGCCTTTGTTTCTCAGATCCTCTTACATGTGACACTTGATCAAAGTTTTAAAATCAGCTAACGTAGGTGGAGGAAAGCACTGCACAGTAAGGCGTTATACAAAGCCATCCGACAGCTCAATTCGAGGTTGCTACAAGCTGGATCACAAACATTATTTAGGTGTAAACACTATTTAGATGTTAGGTTAACTTTTCTGTACCCTGAACTCTATGTGCTATTGCATGTCATCACACTTCTCAGGGAAACATTCATCAAACATCACTAAGGCATGACTTCGTAAAAATTCTTCAGTCCTTTACAGAGGTGGTTTTTTTAAAGATTAGTATGAGGTAGAAAACAACTACTCTTATTCAAGATCTCTGTACATAGCCTTAAAAAAATAAAATAAAAAAGTCGGCCTCCTTGTCCCCCCCAAAAAAAGATTTCAGGTAACTAAATTACCTCCATTACTAGCTCTAGAATTAGTGGTAGCATTCTGATAAGATGAGATATGAAAGGAAAACAAGTAAAATCAATTTATTAATTTATACCTAAAAGTCCTTATCCAAGGATATAAAAAAAGATTAGGAAAGGAAATACCTCACACTTCAACATGCTACATAAGGAAAGACGGCTGAAAGGAAATCTTGCAGGGAATTTTATCCCTTTGAACTTTAAAATAAACTCTTAAGTAAGATTATGCAAACTTACTAAAGACCAGTCCCGATTAGAGGGAAAAAATGCACCCCTTCTCCAAGTCAGTTCTGGAGGCTTTCTCCAGAGCTGCTAAGATTTGTGTTGGGTAAAGAAAACCTCCTAACAAACCGGCATTCTTTTCCACATGATCAGAGCTAATTGGCCCCCCTGCAGACTAAGTGACCAATCACATCAGCTTCAGCTGAAAGCAACCCCCACGACATTATAAACAGAGGAATGTTAACTGTAAATCCAGTCCAAGAAGAGAACCTACAAACTGGACGTGAAAATTAAAATTACCTCATCAAAAAGACAGACTCTGAAAGTTTCCTCAAGACCTACTTGTGTATATAAGCTGACCCAGAAGAAGAACTGGTGAGTACATGAAATAATATTCAATCTATTTCTTTCCTTAGGGGGAACAGAAAAAAAAAAGGACTGACAAATATGGACTGAGCTAGATATTATGAAGAGAGTTTTAAAACAAAGACATTACCTACAGGGTGATACATTAAGGTTCTTTATTCATTTTCTTTAAATTTTAGAAACAGAATAGTCTTTTTGGATATTTTCTTACTAATTGTTTTACTAAATGTATACTAATTCTCCACTATAATACAGAAATGAAAAGAGAAAGGCCCTAGAAAAAAATTCAATGGCTTTTTAAAAAAATGTATCTTTTTCTTTTGAAAAGGATTTAAACAAACCCAAAATGAGCATTACAAAAAACTCGTTTTGTTATTTTTTTAATCCATGTGAAAGTGATAAGTGTCCTAATTTCTTTTTAAGCATGAAATTATTACTGAAAGTAGATGCTTCTACAAATAAGAAATTAAGATATAAAAGAATCTCTGAGCTTATATAATAGAATCAGAACTCACACTGTTTGGCCTAATTATGGAGGGCAAGAGAGATGATTATGACTCTACAGTCCATTGTTTATACCAGAAATGAACAAATACACAGGAATACTGTAATCATCTAACACCTGCAGTTATTGCTTATATCTTAACTGTTTAACAGAACTACACTACTACTTATATATAACATGACAATAAAAGACACAATTTAAAGGGCTACAGCCTAATCACTAGAATCCAATCCGTTATTTTGACCACCAAAGAAGCAGCCAAACCATCATTTTTTTATAAAGTACTATTTTTTCCAACAAATGATTTATAAATAGGCAAATATCTTATAGCCCACATAAAGAGATACCAGCAAACCATCCCAAGGTTTGACTCTACTTAAGAATCATATAAATGCAGGCTAGGGCAAATATGTTCTAAAAGCACTGTAAGGGTATGAAAATCACCTGGAAATATAATAATATAAACATATTATCTGTCCTGACACTTTTTAATTTGATGGAAAGAAAATCCACATATAGCAAGCAATAATAATTTTTAAATACCATAAAAGCAGATGTAAAATTATATAGAAAAAAATAATGTAGGAAACCTCTATCAGTAGGCAGAAATGGTAGTTAAGTTTACAAATTTTAAAGGGACATGTTATTTAATTCCCTCTTTTCTTTCTTTTTCTTTTTAATACAAGGAAGCCTGGCCAAGGGGACTGGGTGGCTTGCCCAAACTGACACAGCTATGCAACCAACAGATTCAGAGTCAGGCCGGCTAGATCCCCCATCCTGTCTTCGTTATGTTAAACCACACTGACTACATGAGTCCAAAGAATGGAGTTATTCAGGGTAATCAGTTAAGTGGGAATCAAAATTTTACTTCTCGCAATTACTTCACTTTCCAACACATTCTGACAAGATCTAGCAAGGTTTTATATATAAAAAGGATACTGCTTCACAGTTTTGACATTAGTCCTTTGACTGTCCTGTTCATAGGTTTTTTCCCATGTATTTAGTTATTTAGTTGCAAGAAATAATAAGCTGTAAAAGGCTAGAGCAAGAGTGCCACAAAAGCTGTAGATAAGAAGTAACAACCCTGAAAAGGCCCAAATGGGAATAATTAATTTTGTTAGCTGCAGTATGTATAAAAGGCAATCTCCCCAAGTAATGAATTTTAGAACTTAATGAAGTAGGATGAAAATCAAGGAGAATCATGAACTACCTCTCCACCAAATGAACTGTGACACAATAAGCAATCAGTGGTTCCCTAAGCGCAACAGCACTAGTATACAGGTCCACGATGAGCATTTTCACACAGACAGGAAGCAAGAAACAATAAAGGTCAAAGCTATGGACACTGCAGAACCATGAAGTGGTTCACAAACTCAGTGAAGGCAGTTAACTACCCTTAATTGCTGTATTCTTCTTCAAGTGTCAAAAAGCCTTTTCTGGAGTTCCCATCACAGCTCAACGGAAACAAATCTGACTAGTATCCATGAGGACGCAGGTTCAATCCCTGGCCTCACTCAGTGGGCTAATGATCTGGCGTTGACATGAGCTGTGGTGTGGGTTGCAGACATGGTTCGGATCTGGTGTTGCTGTGACTGCAATGTAGGCCAGAAGTTAAAGCTCCAATTCGATCCCTAGCCTGGGAAACTCCATATGCTGCGAATGCAGCCCTTTAAAAAAAAAAAAAAAAAAAAGAGCCTTCTCTTTCATAAACTATGCTAGGAGCATTGTATTTTTTAAATTATTTTTTCACCTGGCAAAATACAAACTTGGCAATGCTTCATAAGAACTCTCCTCTCCACATTTTGTTTCAACTCAACTGGCCTGCAGAATCTAAGACTAGAGAATGTAATAATTCTGACTGCTCTAACCTTCAAATCTTGCAAAATGTCTTCCTTAACTGAAAATGTATTTCTTGTCTACAAATCACAGGTCTTAACCTAAGCATTTCTGAAGAACAAGTACTCTGTAGAGGCTCTTGAATAAAACTAATCAAGTTGTGTTATTCATAAAGGCTAACCAGGGTCAAAATATCTATTTTTGAGGCAATATAGCACTGGCTCCATACTATGTATGGACCCAGTGGGGACTCACCACCACTTAGTACTACCTTTGTGATCATAGGAAACTCACTCTGCCTCAGTTTCATTACCTCTTAAAAGGGCATTAAAAATGGACCTTATTACTGTGAAAGCAACCAATACTAACCAAGAGGTTTCTCTGTGTCAAGCACTGCTATTGGCTTTACATAAGTCGATACATGAGAAGTGCTTGGTATGATTCCTGGCACATAACAAACAATATATATTAGCTAATATTATTAATTATTGACATAAAAACCATGTATAAACTAACAATGATTTAAAATGGATACTTGAGAAATTTTATGAGGACAAGAAGAGCATCTACTAAAGGTGCTAAAAATCTAGCCGTTAAAGACTATTTTGTTAATGCATTATCAATCATCCTTTATCTCAACAAACTCTCTTAAGACAGCTTCTCAAAGCTAAAAAACAAGACAAAACAAAAAGACCCAACTGTTAAGTTAGCCAGACTTGGAAAATAATCCAAACAACCCCAGGCCCCCATCTCCCTTGCATAAACTTTTTTTATCTGCCAGATCCTCAGTGCTCTCACCTGAAAAGGAGAATAATAATGTCTATCTCACTGAGATACCAAAGTATTAGAGACAATGCCATATGAAACACCTAGCACATGCCTACGGATATTTTGTTGTTGTTATTATAGTTTCCAAAGGGGCAGAAAAAGATGGGGTCTCCTAAAATATCAAAAAATCTAGCAAAATAAGTCATTAAACAGCTGTGCCAAAAAAAAACAAAAATACCAAATGAAGATGACAAACTGTTAGGATAATAAATTATAAAACACTAACCAGCCCTAATATTTTTTTAAATTTATAACATGAAGCTGAAAGGGTCATCTAATCTAAATAAATTTAACAATCATGTCAATGGTCCACCAGTAACTCAGATCTGAAGAAAATATAAGAGAATGTCTCTAATATTACCAATAAATGTTAAATTAGCCTTAAGACAAAGGGAAAAGTATAATCCTAGCTGACCAATGTCCAATTCCAACACACAGGAAGGCAGTCTCCAAAGCCTCAAAGTTTCCAGAGAGGAGGATCCAGGAAACTCAAGCAACAACCTAGCTCCATATGCCTCTAGTTCCCTTCTTAAGCATCACTGTCATTCAAAAGATGGGATGGGAATATTCAACATTTCCAAGGGCATCTACTTCTGAAGGAAGAAGCAACAAAAAGAGTCAAATATAAACTTCTAGTATTGTACTATGGCAAAGAAGAAAATAGCACTTAATACATTTCCCATTCTGTTTCCTTATGTTTCTGCGTAAGTCTTTGATATCTGTCATTTGCAAGGATGGTTACATGCAAAGCGCACATCAGATTTCTACTCACCACAGAGAGAAAAGCATATACAGATGAAAACCGTTTACAGCTGAAAACAAATTTTACTAATTATGCTTTTAAAATGCCACTTGATGTCCAAATGGTTATTTTAGTTCATTAAACTCAAAGCTTTTTCTTCTGGTTCATTTACTCTCAAAATTAATATTACCTAGGAATCTCTACCTGGAATTTCTTATTTTGCCAAGAAAATAATTCTCTCTCCACCCCACAATCTAATCAGAATCTAGAAGTATTCAAAAGGTCAGTAATCCATCAGTCATAGAGGGAAAGAGTCCATGAAAATGGCCACAAAGTAACAAAAACAAATAAAACCTAATCATAAAACTTTCAATAGGCTAACTATAAAGCATCCAATAGAACTATATATCTCTAAAAGTTTTGTCTTATCCAAAGTTTGGCTTCAAAACATTTTCAAATAGTTTTATACTACACTGTACATGATTTCTTTTTTTTTGGCTTCTGTCTTTTTAGGGCCGCACCTGCAGCATATGGAGGTTCCCAGGCTAGGGGTCTAATCGGAGCTTTTGCTGCCAGCCTACGCCAGAGCCACAACAATGTCAGATCCGAGCCGCGTCTGCAACTTACGCACAGCTCACAGCAACGCCAGATCCTTAGGCCAGGGATTGAACCTGCAACCTCCTGGTTCCTAGTCAGATTTGTTTCTGTTGAGCCACCACGGGAACTCCTGTAAATGATTTCTATTTATTTACACAGAGGAACATTCCTTTTAATTACAAGTTATAATTATCAATTATTAACAGTTAATAATTAAGTTGTTATTTATACATAATGTTCAGTCAAACTGATATACACATGAAGCCTGGATTTATGCAGGAAAGATAACAGGAGTGTCAAAAAAGACATGAATCAAAATCCCAACCCTCAGGGATTTGCTAAAACGCCAAACAATATTTTAACAGTCATTAAAGGAAACTAGAAGATATTCTAAGGCAATCTATGATTAGCTATCAAAAGAATGACTTAGTCAGTAAATGCTCCCTTATGTAAAGAGAAAAGAGAGCTATCAGACTGGGAAAGCCTGCCCCAGTGGTCGGGGAAGCATTCCAAAGAAATAACAAAGCGAATAACGCCCCAAAATCTATTAATACTAACTGTAAAACAGTAAAGAGTTTACTAATTTACTCTTGATTTCAGAGAATTACAGCCTGAGATGGATGGCAGTAATTGCAAAGTTATTGCTCCTCTCCTAACTCAGAGATACCGGAGGATAGTCACCAAGGATGGCCATAGCACAATTCAAATGGATGGCGCTCAAAGAGGTCTTGCATATCTTCGAGACGCTTGGGGAATCCTAATGGACATGCGCTGGCGCTGGATGATGTTGGTTTTTTCTGCTTCTTTTGTTTTCCACTGGCTTGTCTTTGCAGTGCTCTGGTATGTTCTGGCTGAGATGAATGGTGATCTGGAACTAGATCATGATGCCCCACCTGAAAACCACACTATCTGTGTCAAGTACATCACCAGTTTCACAGCTGCTTTCTCCTTCTCCCTGGAGACACAACTAACAATTGGTTACGGTACCATGTTCCCCAGTGGTGACTGTCCAAGTGCAATCGCCCTACTTGCCATACAAATGCTCCTAGGCCTCATGCTAGAGGCTTTTATCACAGGTAATTGTTTTTGTTCTTTAAAAAAAATGTACGAATGTTTTGGAGAGGGTATAGTCAGCTATAAGCAATGTATTATAGATTTATTTGTATTATCTGCAGGTAAGGCCTGAGATTGAAAAGAAAGAGCCTAGGGTCAAACAACAGGAAAAATTTTAAGAAACCTGACTATACACAAATTTTATCTACTGAAACTTAAGAAAAAAGGGATCATAATGATCGTAGCCGAAGTCTAAAAGGAGTTTTTTCAGAGAAAGCTAAATATTTTGTTAAATAAGTAAATAAAAATGTTCAATGTATATTTTGATAGTCATTTTAACCTAACTGAGGAATTTGATTTTTTTTAACCTTTACTGCACTAGGATTTTCTCCTCTGAGTTCATCTTTTCAACATTTACTCAATATTTGGTGGGCCAACATTTACTCAATATTCGGTGGGCCCAGGGCACTACAGTCAGCACTGTATGTCAGAGATCAAGGACAACACAATCTTAGCGAAGTGCACTGGAAATAGGGCCACAAAGATTATAAAATTTTACTTATAAACCTGGCAGCACGTAACAGTCTTTCCTCTAATAAAGAAGGGATAGTGATGCATACAATTAAAAGATTAAAAAAAAAAAAAAAGAAAATCTTGTTTTAACACAGTACCCATTAATAATCTGAGAAAGTGGAGTTCCCGTCGTGGCGCAGTGGTTAATGAATCCGACTAGGAACCATGAGGTTGTGGGTTCGATCCCTGGCCTTGCTCAGTGGGTTAAGGATCCGGCATTGCTGTGAGCTGTGGTATAGGTCGCAGACGTGGCTTGGATCCTGCGTTGCTGTGGCTGCAGCGTAGGCCAGTGGCTACAGCTCCGATTAGACCCCTAGCCTGGGAACCTCCACATGCCCTGGGTGTGGCCCTAAAATGACAAAAAAGGCAAAAATAATAATAATAATAATAATAATAATAATCTGAGAAAGTAAGCAACAGGCCATACTAACTGTAACCTGGAATAAAGTCTCAGTGTGCTACCAACTGGCTTTACAACCTTGAGCAAATCCCTCAATCTTCACAAGAAGAGTTCTTACACTGGTCAGTCAACAAAACTTAGGGAATACGTTAACTTACGAAAAACTTGCATGTTTTTTTACACTAACCTCTAACTGAAATTTGGCATATCCTGATTATAAATGTAGGTACTAAAAAAACAAGAGCATCAGCTATACCTGTAACTTTGGTACAAACAGAAATCACAAATAGCTTCATATGACACTATAATAATTCAAAACTCATAGTACTAAACCTGCCACTATATTTTATTAATGATGCATTAAAAAAGCACACATAGCATACATTTTTTTAATGCTCAACTGGATTTCAATGTATTTGGCTTCCTTTTTATGCATTTAAAGCATAATTCTGATAAGAGGTCCACAGACCTCACCAGCCTACCAACTGCCTTTGTGGCACAAAAGTAGTTAAGAAACCCTAACCCGTAGTTGTTGTGAGGGCACAAGGAGGATACACTTGAAGGGTACACTGAAATCACCTTACAGGCAGAGCCTTCTTTAATAATTTAAAAAAAAAAAAAAAGGTTTGTATAAATTTCCAAGTTAAAACTTCTTCAACGTGTCACTCGTTCTACTGGCCCCTCCCTACCACAAATCATCCTTCTCTGAATCTACTCTCTATTTCAGCTTGAGGTCATCTGGTTGCAACTGAATTGCATTTATTTTCCGTTACATTTTTTTAAAGAAGGAGCAGGAATAGAGGAAATGACCACTCTTGGACTTCATAACAAAGTAAAAGTTTTACATTTCTATGTAACAAAATGAATTTTGATTATCCATTTTGAAATCAGTTTTAAAATTTTGAGAAATGTTTCAGGCAAATGAGAAATTAACAGTGAGTTCAATTCCTGACTAATTCAGAAGGCATGGCACAAGAAATTACAACCATTTGCTAGATTTTTCTCATTCAGAAAAGGTACTAATATTTTAAAAAAGAAGAAGAAAAGGTATTGCTATTTAGAGTGTTCATTCTAAAAACAATTCAATGGTTTCTAATTTAGGTGCCTTTGTGGCGAAGATTGCCCGGCCAAAAAATCGAGCTTTCTCAATTCGCTTTACTGACTTAGCAGTAGTAGCTCATATAGATGGCAAACCTAATCTTATTTTCCAAGTGGCCAACATTCGACCCAGCCCTCTAACCAGTGTTCGGGTCTCAGCTGTACTCTATCAGGAAAGAGAAAGCGGCGAACTCTACCAGACCAGTGTGGACTTCCACCTACATGGCATCAGTTCTGAGGAATGTCCATTCTTTATCTTTCCACTAACCTACTATCACTCCATTACACCATCAAGTCCTCTGGCTACTCTGCTCCAGCATGAAAATCCTCCCCACTTTGAATTAGTTGTGTTCCTTTCCGCAATGCAGGAAGGCACTGGAGAAATATGCCAAAGGAGGACATCCTACCTACCCTCTGAGATCATGTTACATCACTGCTTTGCATCTCTGTTGACCCGAGGTTCCAAAGGCGAGTATCAAATCAAGATGGAGAATTTTGACAAGACCATTCCTGAACTTCCAACTCCTCTGGTCTCTAAGACCCCAAACAGGACTGACCTGGACATCCATATCAATGGACAAAACATTGACAATTTTCAGATCTCTGAAACGGGACTGACAGAATAAGAAGTATTCATAATACCCTATTTTTTAATGTATTAAATATAATCAGCCAGTTATGCAGCTACTTTTCCTTCCTCATAGCTTGTTTTCTGTTTTCAAAGCTGATTACATCTGATTGCATCACAGTGATCAAGCCTCCACCCATAAAAAAAAAAATGGCTGAGCTAACAATACATATTGTGGAAATACAATATTCTACAAAGTTTGTATCTGTGGTTAACTGCTGAAACCAATGCACCTGAACATAACAGATATTTACAACAACAGAAACGTTGTTAGTAAGTTTATGTGGATATGGTACAATACCAGTAATGAAGGTAAAATGGACATTGAAGTTTAACACAGTTGAACTATAAGAAAATTTGCCATAAATTTTTATCTGCAAGTTGAAGCAACCAGTCTAGTTTCAAACCTAGCTCCCTGGGTAGAATGATGATTTCACAATATTTAGTGAACATTCTTTTAAAACTGCTATTTTTTTCAAGACAACAAAGATCATTCCTTTGGTTCTTTATACGACAAAACTAGGGTATTACTCCTTTAATTTTTTAACAGCTAACAACAAAAATTCACAATGAAACAGCAAAGAATAGATTTATACGTAACTCTAAAAGCATTTGAGCATAACACCCAAGCCACACACATGTTCATATATTTGTGGCAGAAAGTAATCAGAGCAAGTAAGATAAGCCCCAGCATGATGGAAACTGCAGGGTAGTATTTGGGGCAAGGAGACGCAAAATTATACCTACTCTAAAGTCACACTGCATAATAATCAAACAGTGATTTAAAAATGATAACCAACTATTCATACAAATGACTTCCAACCTACATTCCCTTTCTAATTATGATCCATTCAATGGTATAAAAAGCCATAAAAGCTCTAAATAATTCATAAATGCAAATATACTTAAGTTTTTATAAAGGTTTAGATATAATGCAACTGGGAAAAATAAAAACTCCAATAGAAAGAGGAAAAAAATAATTAGGCAACAAAGTATTTTCAAACCCAAATTCCTGTTTTCAACTTCAAATAGTTTTTACTATAAACACAAAATGAGTGTTTATTCACCAGTAGGAGGCTGGACTAGATGAACTCTATTATTTCTTTCCAAATCTAATACTCCATGAAAATTATGCTTTCTCTGCTTTTTTCATTTTACATATACTAACATGAACCCTCTCCCTTCTCAGCGCCAGTTTAAGATTATCCTTTGTACAGATCTCATTTCAATAAAAAGATCAAACTCTCCCCAAACAAAAAAGTCACCCTCGGTTTTTAAATGGATGTGTCGCTGTTCTTTTTTGAAATTTCCCTCGCCCATGTTTACACGGGAAAAGTAAGATTAACCCTCCCACAGGTGATCACCCATGCAGGTATCATGTCTTGAAATAAATACTAGCTCATAAAAGGCAAGCAGTTGTGAGGCACAGGGGACAGCAGCAAGTCACATATCTCTACTCTTTGACCAAAAGGAAAATAAAATAAAGAAGAACTCTGGAGTGGTCTAAGACTGATAATAGCAAAGTATATCAAGGACAGAGAAACATAATTACTGTCAACTTTTGCTGTTTGAAAATCTTAGGCTTTTTTAAGTACTAGCTGGACCAACTGTTTTTTTTTCCCAATCCAAGACTTGTAATACATAAACAGCAGGAATTCTTATTTCTATAACAAAGTAACAAGACTCACCTAACTTGTGGAAATAAAGTAGTATTGAAGATTTATATGGTATGTTTTTTCCTAAGTGCTCTATATCACTTACATAGATCACAATTCCAACAGTCTAGTGAAGCTGTCTAAATGGCACAACACAGAAGTGAGCAAGATCTGTCTAGATCTCAGTCTCTCCATAGATGCAGCATGTTCTCCAACAAGTCAGAGAAGTCTTCCTCATCTACAGTTATACGTAAACTTGGCATCTGAAAATTAGATATGACTTCCGCTACATACACACATCCCCCCCAAAAACTGTTGATATATTAATGCTATTTAACAAATAACTAAAAATGCAACAGAAATCTTTGTCAAGGTGTTTTAAAGCTTCTGGAAAGACTTATCCATGATTCTTTCACTTCAAAGAATCACATCTTCTATGATAAGGATTACGTTTTCTGCAAAGAATTTAATCCCTTTCAGGAAAATGGAGTATACTCTGAAAGAGGGGAGAATTTACTAGGAGGTGAGAACAGCAGCTCTGCACAGCTGACCTAGCTTGGCCTCCTGGAAACTCAGTAATCATCTTGCATACAAAATCAGGGAGACCACGTTGGAACGAACTTAAAAAGTGCTTCAGGAAGCCAAGACAGACAGCATGACAGTTCCAACTGTAGATGAGTAGATACTAAAAATCACACGCTCTAGTTTCATATACATACAAGCCCATATCAAAAACTACCAGCAGCAATCTGATAACAAAAAATATTGCTATGTCTCCCCCAAGTATTTCACACCAAAATGCACCACGCTGAAACTTTCAGTATCATCTGGATCATTTTTTTTTAAACAATCTTCTCATTTCATTCTCATACTGTAAGATGATCACCAGAACTTATCTCCCTTTATGGAGCAATCAATTCCTATTGAATAGAGTTATAATTTGAATATCACCAGCATTTTTCCTCCTCCACACTTTCCCAAGGGTGTTGACAGGAGTTATGCACGCTTCTTACCTGTATGTCTCTAATTCCACCCATTTCTCTACACATAAGAGCAAATACACAATAAGAACCATCACTAATTTGAAAAAGAATATGTCATTCTAGAAACTTCAGTACTCAAATTACTATAATTTGATGTCATATGACATTTCACAACTGGTCAATTTATCAGTGTGTCCCAACACACTAGTTAAGTACTACTGCTTTGGGAGAGGATAAGAAAAACATGAAAGAAATTTTTTTAACCTACAATTATTTTCAACAAAAGTGGATTACTTATAAAAGATAAGCTCAGAGTCACTAACACAGTTAATTTAATAACCTGAAATGAACATCTTATCAAAAAGCATTTGGTAAAAGCCACTACAATATACTTTTATAAATCTACGTGGAAATTGCCCTAAAAAAAGAAAGATTATACATCAGAAAGACCACACGGGGTTCCTATCGTGGCTCAAGCTGTAAAGAACTCAACTAGTGGAGTTCCCATCGTGGCGCAGTGGAAACGAATCCAACTAGGAACCATGAGGTTCAGGTTCGATCCCTGGCCTCGCTCGGTGGGTTAAGGATCCGGTCCTGCCATGAGCTGTGGTTTAAGTTGCAGACACAGCTCAGATCTGGCGTTGCTGTGGCTGTGGTGTGGGTGGGCAGCTCCAATTCAACCCCTAGCCTGGAACTGCCATATGCTGCAAATGCGGCCCTAAAAAGCAAAAAAAAAAGGAAAAGAAAAGAATGTATGTCTTGTAGAGAACACACAGACCTAAAAAGTCAAATCAAGTAAATCCTAATGATTGTATTCATCATCCCTGGCTTCATATAATAAAGCCCTCAAATAACCATTCTAAATTCTAAATGCAAGCAATGCCACAACCCCATCTACTGGAGAGATGCAGATAACTGAGTCAATTTTTAATAAAGGTACTGTCTGCGAGCCTTTGTAAGAACAAGTATCATGGAAGTACAGATAAAAAATACTCCAAACAGTTGAAAGCCTTACCTACATCTTTTCGTCCTGGTTTTTCAAAACGTCTGTCACCCCTAAAAAGGTAAAGTAAGTTTCAAACAAGACTTGAAAGTAATGCAGACTTCCCCGTCCATGACACCCATTCTTCTATCTTTCTTTAATAGGACTTCTTTTTCGAATTATAAAACAAACACATGGCTATTGCCTAACATTTGGAAAATATAAAAAAGGCACAAGGATGAAAAAATATCCACTATCTCATTACAAAAGCTAGCTTCTAAAGACTCAGAAATGTTATTTTTTTAATTGCGTACATATTTTATTTTAGGTATCCACTGTACACATTCTTGTATAGTACTTTTAGAACGTGTTTTTACACATCATTAAATATTTTCAAAATCACCCTAACTTTAATGGTTATATACTATTGTCTGGACAGGCCATTATAAAAGTAACCACACTAATGTTAAGCTGGTTCATTATTCTATATATTTTTATAGCGAAATCTTTCCGTATGTAGATCTGCCTTTGCTCATTCTGGAAGATTTTACACCAAGTCACAAGCAACAAAGAGAAGATGGTTTGATTAACAGCAACAATAAAAAGAAAATTCTTCCCACTGAGTGCTAAACAAATAGCAAATCTAATTAACTATTAAATATCCATCCTGCACTAAAATTTTACCCTATTTACCTAGAATGCATCTTCCCTTAAATAAGGATTATTTAAACATTTCTAACATAACTGACATTCAATAATTAACAGCATTTTTAAATGAAACCTTGTAACTGTACAAAGAGGCTTCTCCTCTGCAGAAAGCAGAAAATAAATACGTTTTTTTATACCAAGAAACTCTATATCCAGATGTGAATCCTTCAGTTACCTTTCCTCCCAGCTCTGCGACCTATGCATTTCCCTGCCACCTCCTCGACCAAACACACCCTCTACTTCATCAAAGCTTCTTTGGTAGAAACCACATTCACCTCTGCCTCTACCTGAAAATAAGAAAACAGAAAAAACAATAGGTGTCAAAATTTGGCAAAGTTCAACACCAAAGATTAATCTTTGAAGTTCAGTCCGTATACAAAGGAGGATATCTACATTTAAATACTTAGTGAGACCGACTGGATCAGGGAGACCAATGATGGCACCGAAGTAGCTAGACCACAGGAAGATGAAAAATTTAAGTTAGAAAAAAGGTGTAAAAGTCCCAGTTCCAGTCCTTAGCAAGAAGCAATGTGAAGGAGTTCTCACTGTAGTGCAGTGGGTTAAGAATCTGACTTCAGCGGCTAGGGTTGCTGCAGGGGCATGGGTTCGATCCCCAGCCTGCTGCAGTGTGTACGGCATTGCTGCAGCTGTGACACAGACTGCAGCTGCGTGTCACATTCAATCCGTAGCACCGAGAGTGCGGCAGTAAGAAAAGAAAAAAGATATAGTATCAATATTAAGCTCCTTAATAAAAATTTCAATAGTGAAATTCTAAGATCTATAAACCATTACTACCTATCAAACCTTTTACTGGATTATTTTCAACAAAAATAGAAGATACAGAGAGTCTGAGAAGAGATAAAGTACAAAAGTCAATAACAAATGTTTAATTCTTCTAATTCCAGAGAAGAGTTTTGTTTGTTTGTTTGTTTTGCCTTTTTAAGGCTGCACCCATGACATATGGAGGTTCAAACAGGAGCTATAGCTGCCAGCCTACACCACAGCCACAGCAACAAGAGATCTAAGCCACACCTTCAGCCTACACCACGGCCCACAGCAACGCTGGATGCTTAACCCACTGAGTAAGGTCAGGTCCTCATGGATGCTAGGCAGATTCGTTTCTGCTGAGCCACGATGGGAATTCTGAAAAGATAATTTAATAGGATAAACTCTAAACTACGAATTTTATGAACTAACTCTTTAAAAGGATGTTCTACAGCAACCAAAGGCACTCTTTCCCATGTGCTCAAATCTTGAAGAAAAATATCAGGCAGCACTAAATTCAAACCACTGGTCTGGTAAGAATGTGTGGTTGTAGGGATTTAGAAGCTCTAGAGGTTCAAGTGTAAACTGGAAGGCAATTTGGTTAGAACTATCAAAATCTGACTCAACAATGCTAACCAGAATTTATCCTAATAGAAATACTCGCACAGACATGCAAATACATGTACGTATAAAGATGTTCACTGCAATTTTTTTAAAAAATTAATAAAGCATTGGCTAGATAAATTCTGATAAAACAATTCAGCAGAACACTAGGAAGTTACAGAAGATAAAGTACTGGCATTAAATCTACATTATTCTATTGAATGATGAAAGTATAACAAAGAACAAAAAATTAAAAAAAAAAGATTCCATGCATATAAATGATATGGCTGCATAGTTAGGATCAGGAAGGATATAAATTCACTTGCTGCATCTGGGGGCAGAAGACTGCACTTTCAGCTTTATACTTTCTGGACAGTGTGAGGATTTCCCAACAATGCACACTATTTATATCCAACACACAAGTTAGAAAACTGGGGGGGGGGGAGACCAAGGGTGTATTTACCCTTAGATGAAATCTTAGCCATTATCCTTAGATCAACTTCTCCAACAGCATAAAACCGCCCGAAGAAAAATGATAATGAATCTTGAATAAGAACATGAATGCATTCCAAAGCTAAATACAAACAAATTAATTATCTCAAATATCCATGCAATATTTCTACTTCTTAGTTACAATTCATCAAGAATTGACTCAGAATACAAACGTACTTCTGTATGACCTTATTATGAAATACAAAAATAATGGGCAGAATTTTATCTGAGGAACAATGTGTACTCTCTTAACTAGTCCCAAGTATCAATTTCTTCACCTATGAAGTGATGTGAGGACTAGGGTGGAAATATAATAAAGTTACCTTCTAGTTGAATCAACTTAACTTTAAAGTCAATTCCCCCATGCTAAGTGAAGTCAGTCAGTGAGACACCAACATCATATGCTCTCACTTACATGTGGAATCTAAAAAAAGGACACAATGGACTTCTTTGCAGAACAGATACTGACTCACAGACTTTGAAAAACTTACGGTTTCCAAATGAGACAGGTTAGGGGGTAGGGGGATGCACTGCGGGTTTGGGATGGAAAGGCTATAAAATTTGGTTGTGACGACTGTTGTACAGGTATAGATGTCATAAAATTCACTGAGTAATTAAAAAAATAAAATAAAAAATTAAAGTCAATTCCCCATTTCCAAACCTCTATCATTAGGAAATACACACATTTTATTTAAGAACCTAACACAGTGTAATACAAACTGTTATATAACACTGGAATGAATCCCCTACGATGATGGTTTTTAAGATAAAAAAGTTCCCTGTCTTTTTAGAAACAATGTTCTCAAGAAAACCATTAAGTACACAGAACCTTGAAAAAATGTTTTATCTGGAAACATATGAATATGAAAACAGCCTTCAAGCTGCCAGAAAAATAAGGAAGCCACAAACAAAGTATTTTCTGCCAGTTATTTCTAGCATTGGCACTGGTCCTCCTTATGAGTCTAAAACTTTATAAGTGGGCACAAAAACGGAATCAGATTCTACAGCTTTCCAGCTTGTAAAATGTAAAGAACAATCTTCAAAGTACAAGGCCCATAATCATCCATAAATGTAACTCCCATATAAGTAGGCACAAGTAAATACAACACAGTGAATCTTTCATAAAGCTAAACTTAAAAGACTATGCTGTTAGACTTGTGGTTACCCAAGAAGAGGGGATGTGGCAGAGGGATGGGTTGGGATTTTGGGATTAGCAGATGGAAACTACTACACATAGGATGGGTAAAAAGCAAGGTATAGCACAGAGAAGTATATTTAAGATCCTGTAATAAACCATAAAGGAAAAGAATATGAAAAAGTATATACAAAACCGATTCACTTTGCTGTACACCAGAAACTGACCCAACATTATAAATCAACTAATTAAGATAAATTTTTAAAAATAATAAATACGTAAATAAATAAAAGACTATCCTAGAAGTTCCCGTTGTGGCTCAGCAGCAAAGAACCCAACTAGTATCCATGAGGACACGGTTTCGATCCTTGGCCTCACCCAGTGGGATAAGGATCCAGTGTTGCCGCGAGCTGTGGTGTAGGTCACAGACGTGGCTTGGATCCCGCATTGCTGTGGCTATAGTGTAGGCCAGCAATGACAACTCTGATTCAACCCCTAGCCTGGGAACTTCAATAGGCGAAGAGTGTGGCCCTAAAAAGACACAAATACACACAAAAAAAGACTATCCTATTGTCTGAGATTTCACCTTATTCTTTCGGGATTTTAAAATATACTTCCTTTATATAATGAAGAGTGGCTGACAGTTGTACAGATATGGTATATTGTTAAACATCTTAACTAGATAAAATAGATAAAAATTTGCTTTATTTCCTCATTTATTTAAATTTTACTAGTCAGTCAATTTTCACATCAAAGCCTTCTCAAGTTGAAAAGGGCCAATATAATAATCATCTGAAGCTAGCTCTGCTCATGGAAAAAAAAGAAAAAAAGCCACACTAATTGCTTTATTCAACCAAGTTAAAACTAAGTAGTAAGTGAGGAAAAACAAAACCATGGACCACCGATCTTATGAGACAATTAAAAAGAATTATAGCTGGGACAATGGTGTGAGTAGTATTTTTCACCAAGTCAGTTCGTTCATTTGACTAGTTTTACATCACTTAATTCACATCAACGTTTATTACATCACTGCTTTCATCACAGTATCCATCTTTTATACACGCTGCATATAAATTCCAAATGTAAGAGTTCTGTCCTATGTGATAAACCCTACACACTTCAAAAAAGACAGATGGCAGGGAGAAATTTAGCAACCCTTCATTAGTTTCTTGATACTAATTTTTTTTTTTTTTTTTGGTCATGCCTGCAGCATGCAGATGTTCCCAGGCCAAGGACCGAACCTGTGCCACTGCAGTAACCACAGCCACGGCAGT
Organism: Catagonus wagneri; assembly: GCA_004024745.2. NCBI lineage: Eukaryota > Metazoa > Chordata > Mammalia > Artiodactyla > Tayassuidae > Catagonus > Catagonus wagneri. Next base: position 5,096,531 of record PVHT021183553.1, read on the forward strand.
GACAAAAAAACGGTCACTGAACCCACTGAGCCACCAGAGAATTAGAATTTTTTTAAGCCTATTTAGAGCGATTGGGTGGTATTTGCAGGATACAACACTAGTGCTCACTTGAGGCAAAAAGACAGCTGCTTGTGGGCCACACTTCTTATTTAGTAAGATCTTAATAAGACCTCTCAGTATCAGCCCCTGAAGCACTAGAGGCAAAGCTGCCTGAGTGCAACCTCATCTCACTGTCAGCCCACTGCAGAAAAACACAGGAAACACCCCAGCAGCAGGCTGGAGTCATCCCCAAAACACCACCACCACACCGTCAAGAACAGATCTCAGGTGAATTCTAGACCAATGGAACCTGACCGCATGTGGGAATCTAAATAGCTTCGGAACCTTCTGAAACCCACACGTTTAAATCTCACCACCCAGTATCCTGCTGCAAATGTATTTCTTGTGAGTGCTGTAGGTGATTCTAACAGCTCCCTAGGTTAAAACTACCATTCTAGAGACCGACAAATTCAGATGGAGCCCAACACAGGTAACAGGACCTGGCCTACAAGTAAAGTCTTATTAGCCTGTTCATTATCCACAACATCTGCATTCCCACATTCTGAATGGACCCCTCAAAGAAACCTCTTCACAGGAGGGGAACAATTTAACATGATCTCTATAAGTTATAGAGTGGGCATAAATCATTCTAATTATAAGGCGCAAACAACATAAAGAAAAAAGAATTTAGATACTCCACACACATGTGTCTCCACACCTGGGTGGTGAAACGTGTGGAGATAGTTGTCTCTGTCTTCACAGACACTCAACTCTTCCATTTTTAAAAAACCTCTTGGAGTTCCCTTCGTGGCTCAGTGGTTAACAAATCCGACTAAGAACCATGAGGTTGCGGGTTCGATCCCTGGCCTTGCTCAGTGGGTTAAGGATCCGGCGTTGCCGTGAGCTGTGGTGTAGGTTGCAGACGTGGCTCGGATCTGGTGTTGCTGTGGTTGTGGCAAAGGCCGGCAGCTACAGCTCCTGTCAGACCCCTAGCCTGGGAACCTCCATATGCCACGGGTGCGTCTCTACATAAAAGGCAAAAAAGACAAAAAAAAATAAAAAAATAAAAAAAATAAAAAACCTCAAAATTATAAGGTCTATTTAGACTTCTACTATGATTTAACCAACTTAGAGGTAAAATATCACAAACATCAAGAATACCCTTAAGTGTAAAAAAGCAACAAATTCCAAACAGGGAGCAGATATCAGAGAACAAGCAATATCAAAACAAGAATTACTTTTCTTTTGGAGTTCCCATCATGGCTCAGTGGTTAACGAATCTGACTAAGAACCATGAGGTTGCAGGTTCAATCCCTGGCCTCGCTCAGTGGGTTAAGGATCCGGCGTTGCTGTAAGCTGTGGTGTAGACTGCAGATGTGGCTCGGATCCTGCGTTGCTGTGGCTGTGGTGTAGGCCAGCAGCTGCAGCTCCGATTCGACCCCTAGCCTGGGAACCTCCACAAGCCACGGGTGCAGCCCTAGAATGACAAAAGACAAAAAAAAAATTATTCTTCTTTAAAAAAAAAATTCTTCTAAGACATAAATCCATAACATATAAAATCACAGGTTAAATAAGTGACTGCTGCATAATTTTCTGTTGTTATTCTACATCTTAAAATAGACCTAGTGCTGATTAGACAGCTTTTACAAAAGCGTCTCTCTGGCTGGGGCCACTCCTGGCACATGGCCTTTTACAGGGACCCTGTGTCATACAGGCCTGAAGGAACCTGGGTGCTGCTCCAGCAGCCAAGGCACTTGACGGAGCTCTGGATCTCTGGGGATGACGAATAAGAATAATGAATCTGTGCCAAAGTTAACGAGACCATCTAGAATCATTCACACTCTAATCTCTAAACTAGAATTACCCTCCTCCACTCCAAGTCTGGGATTGTGGAACAACACTGAGAAATGGTTCAGAAAATAAATGTTGAGGCCATTATTATGTAGTTAATGTGAAAGAGCAGATTTTCAAAAATCAAAATACCAGAATACTTTTAAAGTGATTTCCCTATCCTCTTTCTCCACCTCCTCCGTTATACTTTTTTCACAGGAAAGCTCACCTCGCCCTCTTGAAGAACTTCGACCTCTAGGAGCCCCCACCACTGTTCCTCCTCCTCCTCGTCCTGTCAATCGCAGGACAGCAGCACTATTTACAGACATGGAAAAGTTTCTCTGCCAAAAAAGAAAAGAAAGAAAAAATGGATAAAACAGATAAAACTGCATGTTGCTCCTCACCATCTCCCAATGCATCCATAACATGACACCCAATTCCTACTGCAATGGGAAACCATCACCACATGCAATACACGAAGATGCTCCAAAACCTGATTTTAGCTAAAAATTTCATATTAACATTTCAGGTCAACAAAAATTAACAACAAATGCCTTACACTATATTATGTTCTGCGAGGAAATACTAAACAATATCTAAACACTATACGTATCCGGAGGCAGACAGGGCAAATATAAATCATAATATATAGAAAATATGTGGTAAAAGAGATCTGGTTTGGAAGGTCCTTTAAACCACTGAAAGGTGGAAATAAGAGGGAGTCACAAAAGTCTGAATCAAGAGTAGCATAATAAAGAGAAAAACAATCACTTTGCCTCATCCTGTTCACGAATGTGAGTCAGCAACTCCAGCTAGTATTTAATAAATGATAGGTATCAAGGGTGAACAGGGAAGGGCAAAGTAAGAACCTACCAAAGATCAATCCACTTTAATGGGTTTGGAAAGCGAATGCTTAAAAAAAAATAAAATCCCAATCGCTACACCATTAGCCTGCATTTGCATTCACAGCCAAGCTGGAAAGGGTCAAGTACAACAAGAATAGTAATGAGTGGACATCCTTCAAACATAAAGAGGGAAACAGGATATCAGGAGACCTGGGAGCCAAAAATATGTCAGTTGATACTGTTATATAAATGGAATACACAGAGCCTAGGAAAGGGTAAAGCAAGAAGCAATCAAAAATCTTGAAAAACGTCCCATAAAATATCAAAATGCCGGGCATTTGAAGAATTTTGCAAGAGAGTTTTGTTTGTTTATTTTTTATTTTGGCTGTAGAAGTTCTGGGGCCAGGGATTGAGCCTGCACCACAGCAGCAACCCGAGCCACAGCAATGACAGTGCTGGATCCCTAACCCACTGAGCCACCAGGCAACTCCTATAAGAGAGTTTTAAACTCAGACAATGTTAGAATATAGCCTTAACAGAATACTTTCTATACACTTAGAACCTAATAGACATTTGTGCACAAGTGCAGAAGTGTATGTAGTTCAGTGGAAAATCCCATTTCAGCATAGCTATAGCCAAGGACCCTCCAGTCAAGAGGGGCAAGAAGTGAGACTTAAAGAGTTGGGTTGAAAGAGAATCCTGCAATTCAACTAATATTTTAAGTCCAAATTGTTCTCCACTGTTAAGTCCTAATTTGCTATTTTGATTCAAAATCAACGGAAATGTGATATCTATATATATATATATATATATATATATTTTTTTTTTTTTTTGGTCGTTTTAGGGCAGCACCCACAGCATACACAAGTTCCCAAGCTAAGAGTCAAACCAGAGCTACAGCTGACGTCCTACACCACAGCCACAGCAACGTGGGATCCAAGCCACCTCTACAACATACACCACAGTCCATGGAAACACAGGATCCTTAACTCACTAAGTGAGCCCAGGGATCGAACCTGCATCATGGATACTAGCCAGGTTCATTACCACTGAGTCACGAAGGTAGCTCTGTGTCTATACCTCTTTTGAAGAAATCAGCATGCGACTGATCTGTTTTAAAACTTCTTTCACTACTGAATTTCTTCTTTTAATATATGGATCATTTTTTCCTCATTACCTGTCATTACTTGTCCTTTTCGGAATTGCATTCAATGCAATCTATTCAGGTAAATTTTAGAAATTTATTAATGTAAATAAGTTTTTTTTCCTCTGAGTTTTACAAGTATATAATCATATAATCAAGTAACTTCAAAACTGAAGGCAAAAGATGTAACTGATAACTAAAAACTAGAAGTTATTAGCAAGCTCGATAACACTATTTCAAACCATATTTTAATAAAACTTAACTTTTTCAAAAAAGCTGGCTGAAGCAAACACATTAACTTACCTTTTTAGCACAGGGTAACCAGTGGAGTTACTGAATAATGCTTCTGGGAACACAATTAAGCGAAGACTACGAAGTCCTAAAATTCAGATTAATATATTCTAAAACTGGAAAAACAGAGGTCAGAGCTAGTGGCATTATATACACCAGGATCTGACACAGCTGAAACCTTATTACCAAAGTGTTCCCCATACGATACTCAAAGGCTCCCACTGCAGAGTTTGGGGAAACTCTCATGCAGTCGGTGAAGAATCTGACTAAAGAGGCTTGGGTCACTGCAGAGGACACAGGTTAGATCCCCAGTACATCACAGTGGGTTAAAGGATCCGGCATTGCCACAGCTGTGGCGTAGGTCATAGCTGCGGCTCGGATTCAGTCCCTGGCCCATGAACTTCCATATGCTGTGGATGCAGCCATAAAAACTAAAACAAAAAAAACATAGTCACCTACACAGGGAATTCTAGGTAGCTGTTTAAATAAATGCAGCAACGCTATTATTAAGTTGAAGCATATAAAATTGCTAATATTCAACCACTCCTGATTCCAAAAACTACAATTTCACAGTCAGCCTAATACACAAAGACATAAAGCACAATTGGGAGTTAAGAGCACAGAGAGGCCAGATTGCCTGAGAGTGAATTGTAGCTCCTTTATTCTAATTCTCTGTGCCTCATTTTCCTCATCTATATGATGTGAAGAGGAATATATTTTATGGGTTGTTGCAAACACTTAAGACATTAAGCAACAAGTGTTTAAAACAACATATGACACACATTAAAAGCTAAATACGTATTTGCCCCTCTCTCCCAAATAGACGCTTAGGTGAAAACAGTAAAGTGTAGAATTGCGTGTACAGCATGCTACCCCTTATGTGCATGTGTCTTGAAAAGAACAGATACGTAAATAGTTGCAGACTTACAACAGAACACAAGGAAATGGAAAAAGGTTACTCCTGAAGAAGAATAACGGGTAAGGTGAGTTTAGGTGACTCACAGACTTGCTTTTCACCAGATGTGCTTTGTGAATTCTGAATACAGATACATGTATTATCTATTGAAAAATGCATAAATGAAGTGGCTTTTTTGGATGTCAAATAAATAAAATACACCAATCTGGTAGCAGCTACCTAAATCACAGGTGTAATGTATACTCATGCTTTTCAAACTGGGATAGACATACAAGGGAAATGTCAAACCAAAGACCAACTGGCAGGTCTTATTTGAGCATTAATTTTGTTCTAAGAAAACCTTTTACCTACTTATATTTTATATATGCATACATATGTTTGTGTATATACACACACACATACTTGAGTGTCTGTAGCGGGTGGAGGAGCATGCACCAGCAGAAAGAGCATGCACCAGCAGAAAATTAACTTGCACTTTAAAGATAAAACATCCCTTTCAGGTAACTTCTAGCAATAAGATATGCAGAAAGAAGCTATTTTAGGTTATTAGAATTATCTCCCTGATAAACGTAACAGCATGAAAAAAGGATGCAAAACTCCAGTCTAGGAAGATGTAAACAATCCCTGACTAGGTACCTGACCATCCACAGTACAAACATCAAAATGGTAATGAGGAGTTCCCGTGGTGGCTCAGCAGTTAGCAAACCCGACTAGCATCCTGAGGACACAGGTTCAATCCCTGGCCTCGCTGAGTGGGTTAAGGATCTGGCGTTGCTGTGAGCTGTGGTGTAGGTCAGAGACATGGCTCAGATCCCGCATTGCTGTGGCTCTGGCGTAGGCCAGGGGCGACAGCTGTGATTGGACCCCTAGCCTGGGAACCTCCATATGCCATGGGTACAGCCCTAAAAAGACAAAAAGACCAAAAACTGAAAAAAATGTTAATGAATGTTTTGCCAGCTTTAACTATTGTCTTCCTCCAACTTATATTACAAATAACAAAGGCTACCAAGTGTCAGTAATCCATAAATAATGCATTTTTAAATGCTTCCAAAGCATTTAAATGCTTCCAAAGATGATCTTCGGTGACTCCCTGAAGACTTCCCAATCCCTACATTAAGCCCTTGTAATTATAGCATCCAGACCTTAACACTATAAAATATAATTTTCAATTACAAAACCAAAATGAAGAGTTAGTTCAGTCATTCTGGAATTAATTTTGGTGTGTAGGTGTAGTATATACCTAATTTAATTTCTTTTGAATTTTTGTTGTTGTTGTCATTATCTTTTCTAGGGCCATACCCACGGCATACGGAGGTTCCCAGACTAGGGGTCTAATCGGAGCTGTAGCCGCCGGCCTATGCCACAGCCACAGCAACGCGGGATTCGAACCACGTCTGCGACCTACACCACAGCTCACGGCAACGCTGGATCCTTAACCCACTGAGCGAGGCCAGGGATCGAACCTGCAACCTCATGGTTCCTAGTCGGATCCATTAACCACTGAGTCACAACGGGAACTCCTCTTTTTAAATTTTTAATCGACAGTTCCCGGCAGCATTTGTAGAATAATTTTTGGTTTTTTAAATGATTTCTGTAGTCCTTAGTACATACTAATTTCTTAGAAGTGTTAACAGGGTGTTTCTGAATGATTCAATTACTCATTTTCTTCATTTATTAAAAACCTATCATGTTTTGGTAAGTAATAACATGACCTCCTCCCTACTTACTAGAAAACTTTTCCAACCCATGAAGTCTCTAAAAATAAATCCATGAAATCACTTAAGGAAAAGTAAAAACAAATTATTAAACATTTCATAAACAGAAGAATAATCCCAGAAAGACTAAAACAGGTATACTAAAGCATATAAAAATTAGCTTCCGTATTAAAAATCATAAAGGAATTAAATACAATTTACTGGAAATTTAGAAAATTTAATAGGCTAGGGTTAAGGCTGGTTCAAGCAAAGTATTACTGGAGTTCCTGTTGTGGCTCAGGGATTAACGAACCCAACTAACATCCACGAGGACTCAGGTTCAGTCCCTGGCCTTGTTCAGAGGGTTAAGGATCCAGCATTGTTGTTATCTGTGGTGTAGGTTGCAGACACTGCTCGGATCCCACGTTACTGTGGCTGTGGTGTAAGCCAGCAGCTGCAGCTCCAATTCGACCCCTTGGCCTGGGAACTTCCATATGCAGCAGATGTGGCCCTAAAAAGCAAAAAAAAAAAAAAAAATTGAGATGTATTTTAAAAAGACCTTTCTTGGAGTTCCTGTCATGGCTCAGCAGTCAGCGAATCATCCAAGAGGACACGGGTTCAATCCCTGGCCTCATTCAGTGGGTTAAGGATCCAGCATTGCCATGAGCTGTTGTGTAGGTCACAGATGCGGCTCGGATCCCATGTTGCTGTGGCTCTGGCATAGGCCGGTGGCTACAGCTCTGATTGGACCCCTAGCCTGGGAAGCTCCACATGCCGTGGGTGCGGCCCTAAAAAGACAAAAAAGACCAAGAAAATTTTTTAAAATTAAAAAAAGTAAATAAATAAAAATAAAAAGATCTTTCTTACAATTTAACATAGGTTAATAGAGTGTGGCCTTTTAGGGCCACACCTGTGGTATATGAAAGTTCCCAGGCTAGGAGCTGAATGGGAGATACAAGTGCTGGCCTACATCACATCACAGCCACAGCAACACAGGATCTGAGCAGCGTCTTCTACCTATACCACAGTTAACGACAACGCTGGATCCTTAATCTGAGAGAGGCCAGGAATCAAACCTCATTCTCATGGATATTAGTCTGGTTCATTGCTGCTGAGCTGCAATGGGAACTCCCAATACAGTTATTTTAATAGGCTTTTCTTTTGCTTTTTTTTTCAAGGCCACACCTGAGGCATATGAAGGTTACCAGGCGAGGTGTCCAATCAGAGCTGTTGCTGCTGGCCTACACCACAGCCACAGCAACACGAGATCCGAGCCGCATCTGTGACCTAAACCACAGCTCACGGCAAGGCTGGATCCTTAACCCACTGAGCGAGGCCAGGGATTGAACACCCACAACCTCATGGTTCCCAGTGGGACTCGTTTCCACTGTGCCATGATGGGAACTCCTGGCTTTTCTTTTTCTTTTTTTTTTTTTGGGGGGGGGGCTTTTTGCCTTTTCTAGGGCCGCAGTCGTGGCATATGGAGGTTCCCAGGCTAGGGGTCTAATCTGAGCTGGCTATAGCCGACGGCTGACGCCACAGCTACAGCAATGCGGGATCCGAGCCACGTCTGTGACCTAAACCACAGCTCACAGAAACGCCAGATCCTTACCCACTGAGTGATGCCAGGGATTGAACCCACAGCCTCATGATTCCTAGTTGGATTCGTTAACCACTGCTCCAGGATGGGAACTCCACCGGCTTTTCTTTCTTAATAGAGTGACTTCATCATGCAAAAAATGGCAAGAGTACAGAAGAAATACCCAAGGTTGCCACGAAAAATAATCATGAATAATATTCTGGATTTACATAGTGGTGGGGATGGGTTATACAACTCTTGTGAATCTACTAAAAACTCCTGAATTGTATACCTTAAAAGGGTCAATTTTATAGCATGCAATTTTTAAAGCTTTAAAAAAAGTAACGATGGTTCTTTAAAGTGGCATTCCATCTAAACAGATGATTCTCCAAAAATGACAAAAAAACATGAAAAGATGTTCAATATCACTAATTATTACAGAAATGGAAATCAAAACTACTATGAGGTACCACCTTACACCAGCCAGAAGGCCATCATCTAAAAGTCTACAAACAATAAATGCTAGAGAGGGTGTGGAGAAAAGGGAACCCTATTACACTCTTGGTGGGAATGTTAATCGGTGCAATCACTATGGAAAACAGTACAGAGATTCCTCAAAAAACTAAAAATAGAAATACTATTTGATCCAGCAATCCTACTCCTGGGCATCTATCCAAAGAAGACCATTACTCGAAAAGATACATGTACTCCAATGTTCATTGCGACACTATATCCAATAGCCAAGACACGGAAGCAACCTAAATGTCCATCGACAGAGGAGTGGATAAAGAAGATGTGGTACAGGAGTTCCCGTCGTGGCTCAGTGGTTAACGAATCCAACTAGGAACCATGAGGCTGTGGGTTCAATCCCTGGCATCACTCAGTGGGTAAGGATCCGGCGTTGCTGTGAGCTGTGGTTTAGGTGGCAGACATGGCTCGGATCCCACATTGCTGTGGCTGTGGCGTCGGCCGTCGGCTATAGCTCAGATTGGACCCCTAGCCTGGGAACCTCCATATGCCGCGGGTGTGCCCCTGAAAACAGAAAAAAAAAAAAGATGTGGTACATATACACAATGGAATATTACTCAGCCATAAAAAGGAGAGAGATGCTGGAGAGGGTGTGGAGAAAAGGGAACCCTCCTACACTGTTGGTGGAACTATAAATTAGAACAACCACTACAGAATGGAGGTACCTCAGGCATGTAGGTACCTCAGAAAACTAAATACAGAACTACCAGATGACCCAGCAATCCCACTCTTGGGCATATATCCAGATAAAACTTTCCTTGAAAAAGACACATTCACCCATATGCTCATTGTAGCACTATTCACAAAAGCCAAGACATGGAAACAGCCTAAATGTCCACTGACAGATGAATGGATTAAAATGTGGTATAAACATACAATGGAATACTATTCAGCCATTAAAAAAATAATGCCATTTATAGTAACACGGATGGAACTAGAGACTCTCCTACTAAGTGAAGTAAGTCAAAAAGAGAAAGACAAATACCATACGATATCACTTATAATCTGGAATCTAATATATGGACAAATAAACCTTTCCACAGAAAAGAAACTCATGAACTTGGAGAATAGACTTGAGGTTACCAAGGGGAGGGGGAGACAGTGAGGTGGACCGGGAATCTGGGTTTAATAGATGCAAACTACTGCCTTTGAAAGAGATAAGCAATAATATCCTGCTGTATAGCACTAGGAACTATATCTAGTCACTTATGAGGTAGCACAATGGAGGACAATGTGAGAAAAAGAATGTATGTATGTGTGACTGGGTCACTTTGCTGTACTGACAGAACACTGTAAACCAACTGTAATGAAAAAATAAAAATCATTAAAAAAAATTTAAAAATAGGAGTTCCCATCAAGGGGCAGCAGAAACGAATCCAACTAGGAACCATGAGGTTGCAGGTTTGATCCCTGGCCACGCTCAGTGGGTTAAGAATCTGGCGTTCCCTGGCCTCGCTCAGTGGGTTAAGGATCTGGCGTTGCTACTAGCTGTGGCATAGGTTGCAGATGCAGCTCTGATCCTGCATTGCTGTGGCTGTGGTGTAGGCCAGCAGCTACAGCTCCAACTTGACCTCTAGCCCGTGAACCTCCATATGCCGTGGGTATGGCCCTAAAAAAAAAAAAAGCAAAATAAAATAAAATAAATAAAAATAAAAATAAAAAGTAGTATTTAATACATGCAAAAATAAATAAAAAATAAAACGAATGGCCATTTGCAGCAACAAGGGTAGACCTAGAAATTATAATGCTAAGTGAAGTCAGACAGTGAGACACCAATGTTTTATACTATCACTTATATGTGGGATCTAAAAAATGGATACGATGAACTTCTCTGCAGAACAGATACTGACTCGCAGACTCCAAAAAACTTATGGTTTCCAAAGGAGACAGGCTGGTGGGTGGGGGGATGGGCTGGGGGTTTGGGATGGAAATGCTATAAAACTGGGTTGTGATGATCAGTGTACAACTATAAATGCAATAAAATTTACTGAGTTAAAAAAAAAGTGGCATTCCAGCATTCCAACAAAGCTCTTATTTCTCCATTTTACCAAAATCACCACAGATCTTTGAAATCAGAAACTCTATTATCTGTCTATTGATACAGTACGCTATAGAAGGACAAACACAAAATCTGCTACTTTCCAGACCCAAACTCTTTCTCACAATGTCATCAAAAAAACTGGTGACAGAAAACCACATTTTAATTTAAGCACATTGTGAGCTAAAGATTTACATTTTCCTTTAGTGGTAAGAATTGGAAAGAACTAGTGAGAAATCTGGTCTCGCCAACTAATTCTGAAAAATTACGTGTTTCTGAAAAGAAGACTCTCTCCCCACCAAAATAACTCTTTCTACTTGAACAAGTTATAAACATTTCCTTATCTCTATGTAATACTCAACAGCTTCAGATCTAAAGCAGAATCTAGTCAACTAAGAGTGGCATCCATGGAGTTCCAGGTGTGGCTCAGCAGTGACAAACCCAACTAGGATCCATGAGGACTCAGATTTGACCCTGGCCTCACTCAGTGGATTAAGGATCCGGCATTGCGGTGAGCTGTGGTGTAGGTCGCAGATGAGACTCAGATCTGGCATTGCCACAATTGTGTGTGGCACAGGCGAGCAGCTGCAGCTCTGATTCAACCCCTAGCCTGGGAACTTTCATATGCCACAGGTACGACTCAAGTGCCTTGAGGAGTTCTCTTGTGGCACAGTGGGTTAAGTGTCTGGTGTTGTTACTTCAGTGGCCTGAGGCACTGCTGTGGCGTGGGTTCAGTCCCTGGCCCAGGAATTTCCATATGCTGCAGGTGCAGCGAGAGGGAAAAAAAAAGGAAAAAAGAGGGGGGAGGCATCTACATGCCAAGAAAAGAATAAGAAGGAAGCAGGCCTGTGGAAAGGCAGGATACTCCTCAGAGCCCCAGGAGGAACATCCTATTTTCAAGCATCCATGGGAAGAAACAAAGGTCTGACCTTAGGCTCAAAACTAAGCACAAACCTGTTCTTCTTCTGTAAACGGTACAAGAGCCAGTGGTGGTAGGGGCTCCTCCTGTAGGATAGGCAGAAATTCTTTATCCAGAAGGTCTGAAGGTATCTGTTTGACCAAACACATGACCATGAGATTAATGCTATCACTCCAATGATAAGATAAAACAAGAAAATATTCTTTGTTTTTTCTGTTGTTGATGGTTATAAATACGGATTAAAGCTTGTTCGGTCACAATCAGCTTAGGTGGCACTTAAATATTCTGAAAGGGTCAAATATTAAAAATCCCAGTCACTCTCCCTGTCCTCCCATCTAACTACTGGTATTCCAAAGCAAGGTGATAAGGAAGAGTTTTACAGCAATCGTGCTGGTCCTTAGCACCCATCATTAAAATTTGATTCTTAATTCACTAATAATATTAAAAACAAAGTATACGTTAAAAAGTTGAAACTGTTAGTTCTCACTAGTCAGATAATAAAAGTGTACTACATAGTGCTTGAGTTCTGAACATTTACAAAGCTTCTCATTTTAAGATTTTCCTCCCCACTAAAAATTTTATATCTAATTCAAAAAGAAAGAATAAGAGAAATATGTCCTTCTCACTCCTAAATTATAACTGGGAAGAGTGAGAGATGGAACAAAGAGAAGGGAAAATTTTTCCTTTCTCAGCTATCAGTCTTTTTTTAAGAGTACATAACATTTAGAAGAGCCTCTGTGAACCACTGCAGGTTTCAAAGAAAAAGGTAAGGTAGAGAGAAAAACCACAGCTATTTCACATACCCGCCAATTTCATTCATAATTCTGAACTCTTTCCTACTTTCTTACCTTGTTGTCTTTAAGGAAAAGTGCTAACATTTCTTCTCTGCCGTAACGATAGTCTGCTAGTTTATACTTGGGCAATGCTGGAGAAAGAGGAGGGGAGGTGATACTCCCACCACTCGACAGAGCCCGGAGCCTGCAAGAGGAGACAGAACATAAAAATGAAGCGGCGCATACTCCAGCAGCAAGGACTTTTTATTTTCATTCAGTATACAATAAACATTTTCATCTTAGTTCTTTACAAGAAAAGAAGGAAATCCCATTATCTGAAGATATCCAAGACTTTAGCTCTCATACAACCTGCTGTAATAGCACTAGGAACTATATCTACTCACTTATGGTGGAGCATGACAATGTGAGAAAAAGGAATGTGTAATTGTATGTGTGACTGGGTCACCTTGCCGTACAGGAGAAAACTGACAGAACACTGTAAACCAAGTATAATGGAAAAAATAAAAATCAATTTATTTATTGAAATAACTAGACAACTGTGTGGCAACTCCTTAACAGGTATCATGGCACGTCCCTGAAGCTTTGCGGGTGCGGAGGGGACACCTTTTGCCAAACTATAAAAGTAACATATAATTAAAACAAAAGTGAGATATCACCTTATACCCACTAGATGTAATAAACATTAATAAATCTAAAAATAATAGCGGTTGGTAAGGACGTAAAATAATGGAAATTTTTAAGTAGTATCTGTGGGATTATAAACTAGAACAGCCACTTCAAAGAATGATATCCTAATACTTAACAAAGTATGCTAAACAAAAGAAAAAGCAAAATCAGAAGCTTCCTAAAAAGATGACACTTTTATATAATACATACAAACTACAAATAAGTTCATATTATTTAAGGATACATACAAAGATGTACCAAAAGTATAAATGTTAAACCTGAATTGACAAATACAAAATTCAGGATAAGGTTCTATTTGCAAACAAATTAAAGGTGCTTTAATTATATTGGCAGAAGTTCCCTTGTGGCTCAGTGGGTTAAGGATCTGCCATCACTGCAGCAGCTCGGGTCACTTCTGCATGCCAAGGATCCAGCCAAAAAGGAAAGAAATAAAATTATATTAGCAATTTTTTTTCACCTAGTGCTGAGTATGTAGATACTTGTTACAATTTATTCTTTTATTTGCCCCCAATATTTCATAATTCATTTTTTCGGCCATACCCATGGCATGCAGAAGTTCCCAAGTCAGGGACCAAACCGATGCCACAGCAGTGACCCACACCACAGCAGTGACCCAAGCCACAGCAGTGACAAAGCCGGATCCTTAACCACTTGGTCACCAGGGAATTCCCATAACTCACTTTTAGTGAGAATTAATGATCAGTATAGAGAATCTGAACATGTAGTGAAAACAGTACACTAGGAAAAAAATATAAAAGCCACATTAACTGCTAAGAAGAAAAAGTGAAAATATACCCTGTGCTGATAATAGCAGTTGCCTGAGGAATGGAACTAGAGAAAGAGGAACATTTTATAATAAGGTGGTTTTTATATTAAAAAAGGAAACAGGGGAAGAACCTCAGCAAAAAAAAAAAAAAAAAAGGCAGCTCTGTGTCAAAGAGCAAGTGGGAAAACAACCACTAGGAGTAGCCAATCATCTGAAAGTGGCCCACACCTCTATAAATTATGTAACTGACAACAAAGGCAAAACGAACCAAGGTACTGTAATTCAGCAGTTTAGCTCAAAGGAAAATTCAATGGAAGTATTAAAATGTATCTTCAAAATTGCTAAGCCTTATTCACAAAACAAACAGGTGAATTTATACATTAAAAAATATGAAAGCCAAGCAAAGTAAATACTTGCACATTATTCAAAAATAGCAGAAAAAACAGTATATACATAGTATATAAAATGTATTTGCATGCAGAAAGCAATACCAAGAAAAAACATGAATACGTATTAAAGTGAGATCTGTAAGGTTTTTTCCCCCAATGTTTCTCTTTCCACTTACACTGTAATGTATTATGGACAGTTCTGAACATATATAAAAGTACCAAGAAGAACATAACTCCCATATACCCATCACCCAGTCCCCAATCCATCCTGCTCCTTCTACAGCCCCATCTCAACCTCCTTTGATATTTTTCTGAAAGAAATCTTTGGCTTTCAAGGTTTTCGAAGGAAATGATTTTCAAGAATTTCAAAGGACATCTTTTGAAGAAAAGTTATGATTTCATCTATAAATATTTCAGAATGTTATCACTAAAAGATAAGGATTCTTCTTTTAAGTTTGGATTTTGTGTGACAAGAAAACTTGTGTCACTCCTGTGACAAGAGTTTAACACCTTTCTGTTCTCAGCATTTCACATAAACTGGCAGCTGGATGTAGAAACCTGATCAGATCTGGCAAGCCTACTTCCCAGGGGCGGTGTGTTAGTCCATCAGGAGGCACATGTTGCCCGGCTTTGTGAGGTTAAGCAGTCCCCAATGACCAGTGCTTAGATCTCAAAGTTCACTAAGGTTACAAAGTGATTTCACTCTACATTTCTTCTTTATTTACCAGCTGGAGTAGTTCTACAAAGTGAAACTTCCCTCTTAACGCTATCTGGTACCATTAACCTAACAGGATATGAATCATACAAGAAAGGAAGGAAAAAGCCATCATTCCACCTTTTCACTGATTAGTTTTCAAATAAATGACCTGATTCACCAACATCCTCCAACAGTAACAAATTATTTTTATTAAGATACTTCAGTTCACTGCAATTATTCTTAATACTATTCAAACTCTCATCTTTGACAGTGGGAAAAGCTTCAGGTTGGCTCCCAAGTCCTTCTGACACAATGCTAGCAGGCTTTAACAGCTTCTTTTTATCTAGTATGTTAAATGTCCCAGAGTCAGCTACTGTATTTCTTGCCTCAGACTGAGAATCAACCATTTCCCCAGGAAGCCTGATTCCCTTTAGTATGTATTAAAACCACAATCTGGGTGCCACTGGAGTGTTCACTGCTACTAGGCTGTTTTTCCAATTATTCTTGGACTCAGAGGTCACTGAGTTCAACTCCTATAAAACAGGTTAAACAAGCCAGTAAGAAAACATGCCCACAAAAGGGTGATCCAACCACTTCTGAAGGACCCTCCAGTATACCACTTCACATTGAATTCATGTACATTTCGGCTCTTTCCTAGAAAAGTATAACTAATACCCACTGAGAACTGAAGCTAGGAATTTTGATACACACATTTCTTCATTTAAGTTTCATGACACCCCCGAAATAACAGATGAGAAAAAACAAAGCCAAGGGGTTAAGCAATTTGCTCACAATCATAGCCAGCAGAACAAAAAGTCAAAAACTAGGTTTTTATAAATAAGACCAAAATCTTTCCAACAGTGAGGATTCAAATTTTTATTTAAAATAGCCAGGTCAACTCTGCCAAAGATTAATTCTTAAATATCTATATATTTGTATTAGAAATTATTTTTAAATATCACCAATATACCACCAATATATATACCACCAATATGTTCCCCAACAGTTTCTATCACTAGAGGGCACATCTAAGCGCTCTTTCAAGTGAAATTCATTCCAGTTATTTGCAAATAGTTACTACATCTCACCAGAGACTTTCCTTCTCATGGCCCATCATCCCTAATTTCTTCATCTGCTCCCCACAAGGCTTCTAATCCAGCCACCACCCCGAAAGGCTTTCCATGCGTGGGACTGAACACTTCATATAGGCACCAGACCTAGTAAGAGTAACATGACCAGAACACATACTCAAGAGATTGCTCCAGCTACTGTGAAGAGAACAGACCAAGGCAAGCTGAGAATAATTCAAACCAAGAGAAGACAGCAGCCTGAATTAGGAAAATGGTTGGACTCTACTCAATTAACAAAGCCTACTCCAAGTCCTTCTTCACCTACAGATATCTGGAAAAGCTAAAATATATGTGGGTAATGCCCTTACCTAAAAACCCACCCATCTTTAACCTTCTCATCTACAAAGTCAATCCTTCCCTATATGCCTTCCTCAGTCTCTAAATCTAACAGTCATTTCTTTAAAACTCTTCTAATGCAGCATCCCCCTCTACGCATGCAGCACTATTCATCTTTTCTCTTTTCATTTCAGAGGCATCTCCACATCCTCACTTGCCAATCACTTCAAATCGCAGTGCAACCTGGCTTCTCCACTACCATGCCACTGTTCTGGTGAAGTTCAATAAACTCAACGCTATGCTCAGGTGTTTCCTATGATACCCAGACAAGCTTCATTTGTTAACTGCTGTCCAAAATCCAAACTGCAGCTTATAAAATTTAGAATGTTAATATTGATGTGTGAAGCTGTAGGAATCAAAAAGCACTTCTGTGCAAGCTAACAATTCTCAATTCCAATTCTGAACTCTCTCCCAGAGAGTAAGGTTTTCAAATTCAACCACTCACAACCCTTCAGGTTTAACATACCCCAAATCCTACTCATCAATTTATTCATCCCAACCTCTTCCATTGCCTGTGTTCCCAAAGACAGATAAGGACACCACCATCTACTAGGCCAATGGATTAAGAGTACAGGAACCATCCTTTACTCCTCACGGTCTAACCTTCTCCCCCATAGGCAATCACCACATCCCGCTAGTGTTAAATTCTAATGCTCTCAAACCATCCCCTGATTGCCTAATCTATTACTGTTCATGCTTTTATTTACACAGCTTTTATTTAGATCCTCAATGATCTAACTAGTCACAGTCCATCCTCCTCCATACTACCAGTTATTTCCAGTGCAAAGCTAAACACTCCCTGCTTAGCAATTCTTCATTGGCACACAATGGTCAAATAAAACCCAAAGATTCTTAACCAAGAAAGACTTTCTGCAAGCTCGTCTCTCCCACATTCCACATTAAAGCCAAAAGTCTTCGAATTCCCCTCTTAAACCTACAGTTTCTTGTCACCTTCTCTTTCTTTACACAGACCCTTTCTGCTGTCTGGAATATTTTTTTCTAATCATTTTCACTTGGGGTGTGGTGGGCCCTGCCTGGAAGCTGAGAGATAACGTGGAAAAGAAGAGACAGGATAAGGAGGATGCGGGGGCAGGTGGTGCTGGAAAGAGAGTAGTAGGTGGGAAAGAAGAGAGATGTCTAGAGCCTCAGCACCCTGGCTACACAACAGTCCCCAGCCAATGTTCATGGAACTAAGAGACCAGTGGAAGAAAAAGCTAATAAACAGTCACACAAATAGATGGCTAGTGAAGGATTTGGAGAAAACTTGATCCAATTTTTTTTTTATTTTATTTTTGGCTTTTTGGGCCGCACCCACAGCATATGGAGGTTCCTAGGCTAGGGGTTGAATCGGAGCTGTAGCCGCCGGCCTTCACCACAGCCACAGCAACACAGGATCCGAGCCACGTCTGCGACCTACACCACAGCTCACAGCAATGCTGGATCATTAACCCACTGAGCAAGGCCAGGGATCGAACCCGCAACCTCATGGTTCCTAATCGGATTCATTAACTGCTGCACCACGATGGGAACTCCCAATTTACATTTTAATATCACTCTGGTTGCTGTGGGGAGAGCAAGCAGAAGAAAAGAATGGAAGCCAGGATACATCAGAAGGCTACCACTGCAACAGTTTATGTCAGAAATGATGGCGGCTTACACTAGGTGGAGACAATGAGGATGGAGAGAAATGGAATGGATTCAAGAGCTATTTTGGAGGTAGAATTTACGTAACATTGTGATGAACAAGATACAGGGATACAGAAGTAAAAGAAAATATCCACAATAACTTCAAGACTTCTGGTTTAAGCAAACAGGCACATTGTTGTATTAAGATAGAAGAAGAAATTTAAAACAGCAAAACTCATGAGCTCAGTTTTGGAAAACTATAAAGGACGAGATGCCTATAGGCATCAAATAAGCAGCTGGATATCCTGTACTGACACCATACTCCCTTTACAGCACTGACACTATAGTGAAATTATTTAAGGCCAGCTTCCCCGCTACATAAATAATTCAAAAGTAGGTACCATGTCCTTTATCCCTGTTGCCTCAGCATCTAACCCAAGACATAAAACATAGTAGTCACTTCATAAAATGTTTTCTAGGAGTTCCCGTCGTGGCGCAACGGAAACAAATCTGACTAGGAACCATGGCGAGTTCAATCCCTGGCCTCGCTCAGTGGGTTAAGGATCTGGCGTTGCCATGAGCTGTGATGTAGGTCACAGAGGCGGCTCGGATCCTGCGTTGCTGTGGCTGTGGCGCAGGCCGGCAGCTGTAGCTCTGATTTGACCCCTAGCATGCAGGTGCAGCCCTAACAAGACAAAAAAAAAAAAAAATTTTCTAAACAACTCTCAATATTCTCTTCTAAAATACACCCTAGGATAACATCTAATTGTCTGTTCCTTCAGATCACATCGTTATCTTTTACTTTTTGAAAACTGGGATTAATAATGCATTCCACCCTCCAGAATGTCTCTCATTTTCCCCACAATTCCACAAAAGATTACGAACAGTAACCTGGCAATCTCAGGTTTGCATTCTCTTACCTGCACCACCCCACCGTAAGACTTGAAACATTCAACTTCCTACACTAAGCTAAACAATGGGCTTGCCAAAATTGAGAAATACAGTGCCTTTCTTAATGGAATTAGTTCCTTTCTGAGTAAGGTAAACACATATAAAGAGACAGAGCATGAGGTCTTAACTACTTTAACACAGGTCTAAACAAAGTGCTTCGGGGAAAACAAGCATTTTCCCCAAAAACTCACTTTCGCAAGGAAAGACCTGTGGAAGCTTCCTTCGGGCCATGGAAATGAAACAGAAGAAACAGAAGAAACCCTAAAGGAGGTTCCTTGGCTCCTTCCCGGAAAGCCAAGTAACTCTCTGCCAATATTCATTACATATAAATTCTTTTATTATCTAAACTTATCTGAGTAGATTCTGGATCCTCAAAATAAAACTTTTTAAGTCCCCAAATAAGACAAGTATTTAAAAAAAGTATAATGAATTTGTATTGCTTTTTTAAAATGTCTTGAAGTATATACACACACATTTGCAAAGAAAAAAGAACAGGCGGATACAAACTCAAATGTTAACAATGGTTCTTTGGGTGGCAGGATTAAGAGTGATTTAAACCCTTTCTTTTTCCTGTCATAACAATGATTCCTCCAAGGTTTTCTGGAATAAGCGTGAATTATTTTGTTACTGGGACTAACAACAAAAAATTTTTTTAAAACCCAAAACTACCAGATTTGGAATTTTAAAAAAATTTTTCTTCAAGGCAGTATTTAGGTGTTTAGTCAAGAGTGAAGTAAGCAGACAAGAGATGGGCATTAAATTCATACAGTCCTTCTTGTGGTCAATGTGTCCATATATCATCCAAAGCCTTAAAAATTACACTTTTGATTTAATAATTCCACTTTCAAGATATTATTTCAAAGGAAATAATCAGCAACGCAAATAGAACTACATCTGACAATAGCAAAACAGCAAAAAACTTTACTTTCCAACAATCCACTCATCATTTAACAAATATTTATTGAGTACCTACTATGTGCTAGGCACTGGCAATACAGCAGTGAACAAACTGTACAAAAATCAAGACCAAAGTACCTGCCCTCAAAGGAGCGCACAGTCTAGTAAGGGCTAGAAGATGGAATATAAATAATAAAGAAAATAAGTATTTAGTATATTATATTTTTATATAGAACATGAAGAAAAAATTAAAAAGGAAGGGAGGTGGGGAATGAGGAGGAGGGTGTTACATCAATGGTCAGAAAATATCTAAGGTGGTAACATTTGAGTAAAGACTTAAAGTGACTCTGTGTTGTATACCTAAAAATGATTTACTCTTCCATTAAACTTATCACATTCTTTTTTTTTTTTTTGGTCTTTTTTGCCTTTATGTAGAGCCCCACCCGCGGCATATGGAGGTTCCCAGGCTAGGGGTCTAATAGGAGCTGTAGCTGCCAGCCTTCGCCACAGCCACAGCAACGCGGGATCCGAGCCACGTCTGCAACCTACACCACAGCTCATGGCAACGCCGGATCCTTAACCCACTGAGCAAGGCCAGGGATCGAAACCACAACCTCTTGGTTCTTAGTCGGATTCGTTAACCACTGAGCCACGAAGGGAACTCCGATCACATTCTTTTTTAAAACTGCTTGGTAATTGTGTAATATATTACTTTACTCTAAATATAAAGATAAGCTAAGACACACAATGATTCAAGAGACCTACCTTAAAAATTCCATGCTTATAGGAGTACCCATTGTGGCAGAGCAGAAACAAACCCAACTAGTATCCATGAGGATGTGGGTTTGATCCCTGGCCTCACTCAGTGGGTTAAGGATCTGGCACTGCCATGAGCTGCAGTGTAAATTGCAGACGCAGTTCGGATCTTGCACTGCTGTGGCTGTGCTGTAAGCCTGCAGCTGCAGCTCTGATTCGATCCCTAGCCTGGGAACTTCCATATGCTGACAGTTCGGCCCTAAAACGCAAAAAAATAAAAAATTCCATGCTTATGATCATTCATGGTCTGTCCCTACACAATTTTCAACACTTTCCCATCTTCACTACTGTCAAATAAATCTCATTTTATCCATCTCTTACTGAACATTATGCTTTATATCATTATGAAAATGATTATCTTAGTAAAAGAAATATAGTATCACTAAATGTTTCTGTATGGTTCAGAGTTACAGTGATTCAGTGTAATCACTCTAAACTTTGATTCTTAAATTATTCTGAAGTTTCACAATGACTATAATGTTACATGCAGAAAAAATATAGGAGCAGTCTCTAGTCATAATGCACCTTTCCAGACCAGGGTTATCTGAGTCACTTAAGGGTTTTATATATTCTTTGACAGAAAAAAATTTGGTGCAAAGAAGGCAGCGTCCCTACTGAGACCTCTGCTCCTCAGTTTGTCAGCATTTCAGATGACGAAGGGAAGACCCCTAAATTCTAATGCCTGCAGAGTAACAGGGGTAATAATTAGGTAAAGCTACTGCTTATGCATGGGACTAGTAACTTTACTCCGCTAAAGTTACCTCAATTCAAATTTTGCATAAATTACTGCAAATATATTGTAAATATCTCCCCATCGAACAAAATCTCAGAGTACCAAAAAAAGGATGTATCAGAGGTTACTGATAGACTGGGTCAAAAACAAACATAAACGACTTTGGGAGCCCACAGTCAGGGCAGGGGCTAGCAAACTTTCTCTGTAAATAGCCAGAGAGTAAATATTTAAGCTTTTCGAGCCAGATGGCCTCTTTGTAACTACTCAACCTTGCCACTACAACGTGAAAGCAGCCAGATGAGATAGAAACAAATGAGTGTGGCAGTGCTCCAACAAAACTTTACTTCCAGTCCCCTAGCCAGTTTGGCAACCCAGAGAGCATCAAGTTAAATGTGTAATGACTCTAGAACATCACCAATTGTGGGTTTTTTCCCTTTTGTTTCAGCTAAATTCCTGGTACTGTCCCTCTTCATTACCTCTTAATAGAGGAATACTGGAAGGGAAAAAAAAAACTTCCTTAAATTAGCTGACAATTTTAATCATTTTTTACAAAGAAAGAGACATGAGTGTAAATACAAAAACGCAGCAGTTACAAATTCTAGATGAAGACAGAAGAGCTGCATACAAAATGCTTTACAATAAGTTATACGAATTTAAATCCACCTGATAATAATGAAAAACTGAGGACAGCCTATATACGCTACAGCTAAAAGACTAGTTAAATAAATGACGGTACATCCATACAATGAAACCATTTAAGATAACAGAAAATATTTATTGATCAAAAGATATTTTTGATGTGGTTTTTTTTAACGCAGGTTACAAAACTAATGTACAGTATGATCCCATTTTTGTGAAAATAAATGTACACATACACAAATAAGCATACATAAAACTACCTAGAAAGATAAACCAACCTATTTATAGCGGTTACCATGGATGGTGAAATTATGGTGATTTTTATCTTCTGGATTACTTATAATTTCTAATTTTTCTAGAAGTATAAATTGATTTGATACTAAAAAAAAATTTTTTTTTTTTTTGTCTTTTTGGGGCTACACCCACGGCATATGGAGGGTCCCAGGCTAAGGGTCGAATCAGAGCTGAAGCCGCCGGCCTATACCACAGTCACAGCAACGCCAGATCCCGGCCATGTCTGCGACCTACACCACAGCTCACAGCAACGCGGAATCCTTAACCCACTGAGCAAGGCCAGGGATTGAACCCACAACCTCATGGTTCCTAGTCGGATTCGTTTCCACTGCACCACGACGGGAACTCCTAAAAAATTATTTTTAAAATATAAAATAAGAACTAAAACAAGTACAGAATTACTAGTATCAACATTTGCAAAATAAACTCTCCAAGTATTTAAGTTGCATCAGTTCTTAAAAACTTCAAATAGTGATTTCTCCTCAGTCTCCAAATGCTAGGTATAAGGACCAAGAAAATCTAGGATTACATATAAATAGAAATGCATATAATAAGTTAATAAAGAGTCCTCAGATAGGCAGTTACTACAGGAAGTCTGCGTCATTTATCAAACCACAACCACCTGAACAATCAAGAATGTTTAAGACACTATTCCAATTTATCTATTTTATATACTGCCTCTGGTTCAAGGTTTGAATGGAAAAAGCAACTATCATTATTCACGCCACTGATGAGAGGATCTTCAATCACCAACTTTGGGGGGAAAGGAAGAAGTGGGGGAAAAAGTCACACTACAATGTGATGGATCTCAAAATTCCATGAGAATTCCATATTCGGGGTCCAAACATATCTGTAAGAGACTCAAAGGTCGATTAATTGTTATTGCAGCAAACGGTAATCCAATCCTAGATGGGCTGTTAACAGCCAGTATAACTATGGATCACCTGCCTAGCCCACCAATGATAGAAACTCAGTAATTCAACAAAAACCATTTTTTCAAACGAGTCTATAAAGAGCACTCACAAAACAACATTGTAGCAGAAGAGATATACACATAAAAATGTTACAATTATAAAAAATTATATATTCACCTAGACAAGAGCTCAAACAGAAAGGAAATAATTTGCTAGGGTGGTAGTACTGTAACCAAAACAGGAAGATTTTTTTAAATTTATTAGTATATAATTTATTCCTAGACTGGCTATATTGTTTTCAACAGGGTACATAAAGCAAAGCAAAGTCTCAAAAACATGCATATTTTATAAACCCCAACACCTGTACAAATACCTTACTACTGTGCTAGTCAATCAATGTTGAACAGGATGAGACTGAAAACTCACCATTCAGGCCCAAAGTTCAGTGTCTGCGTTTCTGCTGCCATTCTTTTCCGTATGTTTATAACAGATTTTTAAGTGTGGAGAAACCTGTTAAAAAGAAAAATATTTCCATACAATTAGCCAAGATTAAATGGAGAATTCTAGCCCAGAAAGTACAACTAGAGAGTGTGTTTTGCTTACGCTCCTCTCAACAAGTCATTAGAATAAGATCTTTTAATCCCTATTTTATAACACAGCAGGCAAAGTAAAATGAATAAACCCACCCATATATTCCAAATCATCTCGTCATGATTATATGGAGAAAGGAGGCATGGTATTCAATGATGCTGGGGAGACAGGTGGTAGCAGACCATGCAGCGCACTGGGCACCAAATTAAGGATTTCCTTTTTTAGCCTTCAAGCAAGATAGGGAATAAGAAGTAGCAGATTTAATTTTAATTTACATTACTCCCTTGCAACGGCTCTGGCATCACATGAGGTGTAACAAAGATTCATTCTTAAAATAAGGACCACCCTCCACCCCGTTCCCTATCTCATAGCTTCTGCCACAATTCTCCCCACCTTCTGCTTATCACTTTATACTCTAGTGATTCTTTAAATATTAACTTGGATCATCAAGTTAAAATAATAAGCTAAACAATTTCATGAGTGATCCTTCTTTGTCTTTTTAGGGCTGCACCCGCGGCACATGGAGGTTCCCAGGCGAGGGATCCAATCAGAGCTGTAGCTGCTGGCCTACACCACAGCCACTCATGAGTGATCTTTCAAAAGCAATTTTAAGATATCAAAGCTTGAAGTGAAATAAGACAGGGAAAGACAAATATTGTACATTACTATCTATGGAACTGTTAAAAAGCCAAACTCATAAAAACAGAGAGTAGAGTGGTGGCTACCAGGGACTGGAAGGTGGGGGAAATGGGGAGATCAAAGGTGCAAACTCCAGTTATAAGATTAATGAGTTCTGGAGATCTAATGAACAGCATGGTGGTTTACAGCTGGTAATACTGTATTATATACTTGAAAGCTGCTGAGGGAGTTCCTGTTGTAGCACAGGAGAAACAAATCTGACCAAGATCCATGAGGATGGAGGTTCGATCCCTGCCCTCGCTCAGTGGGTCGGGGATCTAGGGCTGCCACAAGCTGTAGTGAGGGTCAAAGATGTGGCTCAGATACTATGTTGCTGGGGCTGTGGCGATGGCCAGCAGCTGCAGCTCTGATTCAACTACTAGCCTAGGAACTTCCATATGCTGTAGGTACAGCCCTAAAAAGAAAAAAAAAAAGTTGCTGAAACTTAAATATTCTCACAAAAAGGGGAACGGTAATTACGTGCTGGGATGGAGGTGCTGGCTAATGCTACAGTGGTAATCACTTTGCAATATATAAAGGTATCAAATCGACACATCTTATACCTTAAACCAACACAACATTATATCAACTACACAGCCCAATAAAGCAGGGGAAAAAAGATATGAGAGTTTAGAAAACAGAAAATACTGTAAATATTATAAACACACTGTAAATTATCTCCAAGATATATATCACCCTGATTGTTGCTGTTTAAAAGATACAAAAACAATAAACTTGGAGTTCTGGAGCAGCAGGTTAAGGATGTGGTGCTGTCAATACAGAGGCTTGGGTCCCTGTGGTGCAGATTCAATCCCTGGCCTGGGAGATTCTAAATGCCAAACGCATCGCAAAAAAAAAAAAAAAACACACAAAACAATAAACTAGAAATTGATCTCAAATACAGAAAGAGAAAAATGAAAATATGCTCACGTCCATTGCTATTTATCTGCCCTCTTCATACTCTTCATGTGGGTTTAACCATGAGGGTTCCTGGGAGATTCCCACGTTCCTACTTAACCCTGACTGCCTTTTGCCTGGCCAAATAAGCATGCACACCAGACTCAAGCTGAGATCAACTTAGTGCCCTCCCCACCTCATAAGCATCTGATGACTCAAAAAAAAAAAAAAATCCAAAAACCTAAGGCACAGAGTTTTTCACACTTTAAACACTCTGAAAATGGAATGCATCTTTTTTGTCTTTTTAGGGCCGCATATGAAGGTTTCTAGGCTAGGGGCTGAACTGGAGCTGGAGCTGCAGCTGCCAGCCTACACCACAGCCACCAACGTCAGATCTGAGCCGTGTCTGCGACCTGCACCACAGCTCACAGCAACGCCGGATCTTTAACCCACTGAGCGAGGCAAGGGATCGAATCTGTGTCCTCATGGATGCTAGTCAGATTTGTTTCCGATGAATCACTACAGGAACTCCTGGAATGCATCTTAATTGGTGCTTTGCTACAATTGCTACTGGCCCAGTGGAAGCTGTGTCACAGCTGTCATTGTCTACATAAGGGTAAAACTTGGTCAGAGCTGCTCATTTCGTTATCCTTTAATTGTGTTGTTCCTAGTACCCGAGTTTAAGTGCTGCTTAAAACACCTTCAAAACAATTAGGCTATGATTCTAAATTGAAACATATTGTGCAAAAGAAAAGCAAATACAGCAACAGGTCATTAGTGAAGTAACTCTTCATCACTGGAGAAAATGACTGCAAGTGCTTTGTAGAACCTAAGAAAGGGCGGGTGGGGAAGCTGCATGCAGATAAGCTTGTTGCGGTAATCCATGTCCACGTGCAGCCTCCCTGATGTATTTAAACAGGAAAAATAATCAAACAGCTTAGACTGCTTTTAAGAACGTTACTAGCACCAACTCAGTGAACTTTCAAACTGATGAGAGAATAGTGGAGCACTCTCTTGTGAAACGTTTCATCACCAATAATACCCTTAAAGACATGACTCTACACTGTGGGGAGAGGGAGGGGGAAGGAGAAGCCTGAGTCCTAAGCTTTTCACAATTTAGAAGAGTCAGACTGAATGTGTGGAAATCTGAGGACTATCTGAACCAATTTATTTCATTCCTATTTTACGTTTAATATATGTACAAAATGTATACTATATAATAAAAATTACTTACTTGCTAAATAACTCTTCAAAAATGTAAAGAATTCTAAGCAGTTAGAAGACTGTACCAGAGTTTACACAGCATGATTCCTTAGTAGTACATAAAATGAAGAATCTCACAATTAACGCATATTGAATTCAATTAAATTATGGAGAATCCCAATTGATGTACCCTGATGGCAGTGATGATCGGACCTCAGATAAGGTGTCCACTGTAAATTAAGACAAGCACTCTGCTTACAACTCAGCTGGGTAAACTTATTTAGCATAAATCAATTCAGTGTGCTTTAAAAAAACATGTGGACCTACTTGGCTAACAGACCTGAAGAGACTACAACTCTCAAGATTTTATTGTAATACAAAATACCCTCAAGGGTTATTTTTACCATTTTAAACCCCACCTAGCAAAATGTTTTATATTCAAACCTCTATGGGACTATGACTGTTGAAAAATAGCCCTGAATTAATAAAGTCAAGATTTGAACCAAACTGAATTTATAAATCAAGTGAATCTCAATGAAGAATGGAATTATTTGATATCTGTGAAAATACTCTAATCATTCTTACAGATTCAATTTTTTTCCTCTTTAAATTACTACCAGAAGCTACACAAGTTATGGAAATACAAAACTCCACTAATGCCATTACCACAAAGGATGTAAATGCAGCCCCTAGAATTGTGTTGGAATAAGCCGCCCAACTGCAGGCAGTGGTCTTGGGTTACAGGAAAAGCCCTGGACTAGCGCAGCACCTAAGGAACAAATGAAAACCTCTTCCAGTCTTCTTTGCCATTCATTCCACCTATAAACCTTTAAGCAAAGCCAAAATATCACACAGCAGAAACATTAAAAGCTAAGAAGTTTGTTTAATATCTTGAGCTGGGAGCCTACTTACCATTTACAATATGGTCTCCATAAGATTACATCCTACCATAAAGTTTTCTGGAAAACTCCTTTTTTTTTTTTTGTCTTTTTGTCTTTTCAGGGCTGTACCCGCGGCATATGGAGGTTCCCAGGCTAGGGGTCTAATCAGAGCTGTAGTCGCCAGCCAACGCCACCACAACCACAGCAGCTTGGGATCCGAACCACGTCTGCTACCTACACCACAGCTCACGGCAACACTGGATCCTTAACCCAGTAAACGATGCCAGGGATCGAACCTGCAACCTCATGGTTCCTAGTCAGATTCGTTAACCACTGAGCCATGATGGGAACTCCTGAAGAACTCTTAAGAACCCAAATAATAGGAAGTACCCTCAAGGTGCAATGGGTTAAGGATGAGGCTTTGCCACAGTGAGATGCAGGCCGAAGCCTCTGCATGGGTTCAGTCCCTGGCCCGGCAACCTCGACATGCCACAGTTGGCGGGGGGGACCCAAATAATAATCCAAGCAATTTAATTATCAACTAAAGTGACCTACATTACTCAGAATGGTGTTCTTATTCTCCTTTAAGAATTAAAGCAGGAAATCTGAAAGTTATGACTGTTGAAGATATCTAAACGCTTAAATAGCACGTAATTTCAGGAGTTCCCAACATGGCTCAGTGGTTAACGAACCCGAATAGGAACCATGAGGACACAGGTTTAATCCCTGGCCTCACTCAGTGGGTTAAGGATTCGGCTTTGCCATGAGCTGTGGTGTGGGTCGCAGGCGCGGTTCAGATCCTGCATTGCTGTGGCTGTGGTGTAGGCTGGCAGTTGTAGCTCCGATTCCACCCCTAGCCTGGGAACTTCCAGATGCCTCTGGTGCGGCACTGAAAAGACAAAAGACAAAAAAAAAAGTACTGTAATTTCTATTTCTGAATTCCCCACCCTAGATTTCTCCTTCAAAATCCATTTAAATGTGCCCAATTCTAAGTATTTATTTATATGTACCAGAGAAATCTTACACGATGTCTATGAATTATGTATTATTTGAAATGGAAACTGGGACTTATTTCTCAACTGCCCTAAGGATGCAGTGAGGTATTAAAATAAGCATAGGATTTGCCCCCAAGCTAAATACTTTCAACTCAGACCCCCAGGAGACTTGTGACCATTACAAAAGAACTCTGACTCCTGCTGTGATGCAGAAGGATCAGCAATCTTGGGAGTGCTGGGACTCGGGTTTGATCCCCGGCCCCTGGCCGGGTACAGTGGGTTAAGAATCCAGCACTGCCTCAGCTGCAGCTTAGCTCGCAGCTGTCTCAGGTCTGATCCCTGCCCTGGAAGCGCCATATGCCGCAGGACAGCCCAAAAATAAATACCTCTGAATTTATTTTTTTTTTTTGCCTTATCTAGGGCCGCACCCGCGGCATATGGAGGTTCCCAGGCTAGGAGTCTAACAGGAGCTGTAGCCGTCGGCCTATGCCACAGCCACAGCAACGCAGGATCCAAGCCACGTCTGCAACCTATACCACAGCTCACAGCAACACCGGATCCTCAACCCACTGAGCAAGGCCAGGGATCGAACCCGCAACCTCATGGTTCCTAGTCGGATTCGTTAACCACTGAGCCACGACGGGAACTCCAATACCTCTGAATTTTTACACCAACTCAGGATTATATACCAACCAGACTCCCACCAGGCTCTTCTGCCTCTTTAGATGGCCTTTTCTTGAAACTATGTCCTTCCTTATCCTCCATGGCCAGCATTATACTGATACATTTTTCCTATTTTCACCTCCTTACTTTTTCTTTATATTTTATTTTATTTTATTTGCTTTTTAGGGCCGCACCTGAGGCATATGGAAGTTCCCAAGATAGGGGCTGAATCAGAACTGCAGCTGCAAGCCTACACCACAACCACGCCAGATCTAAGCTGCAACTTCAACCCACAGAGCGGCTCACAGTGATGCCGAATCCTTAACCCACTGAAGAAGGTCAGGGATAGAACCCACATCCTCATGGATACAAGTCAGGTTTGTAACCCACTGAGCCACATCGGGAACTCCCCAGTTCCTTACTATTTGGTCACCACTTCCCAAAAGTTCCTCTTCTGATTTCTCTCAGTATGCCCATGGTTTATTTAACTATAAATTCTGTGTAGATACTATCTTGACTTTTTAAATTTGCAACAGTGTTCTCTACTAAAACTGTGGGTAGAGCTCTGTCTACTAAATCATGGGGGATTTTATATGGGGCATACAAGGAATGGGGGTAATATTATAGCAACAGCAATGAAAAATTCTCCCAAAAATTCCCCACACCTGCTATGAATCACGGATTTGGGTTTTTTTTCTCCCATGCTTTATGTGGCATTTCCAGCAGCCTCTGGCTATCCATCCCCTCAACAATTAATCAAGATACCATGTTTTCCACAGTTCATTGGCCAGCCAGGCTCAAAAGCCCAGAGTCATCTCAAACTCCTACTCTTTTTTATCCCTCTTATCCAGTCGTTTTTGTCTGAAATTTGGTCAGTTTTTCCTTTAAGAGTCCTCATTATAGCCAAACCTTTGTTCACCTATGTAAGGATTATTACAATAAAATTTCTACACTGCTTCCTTCACTCAGCCTCTATTCTTTTTTTTTTTTTTTGGCTTTTGTCTTTTTGGGGCCACACCTGTGGCATATGGAGGCTCCCAGGCTAGGGGTCTAATCGGAGCTGTAGCCATCAGCCTATGCCACAGCCACAGCAACGCCAGATCCTTAACCCACTGAGAGAGGCCAGGGATCGAACCCACAACCTCACGGTTCCTAGGTGGATTCATTTCCGCTGCACCACAACGGGAACTCCACTCAGCCTCTATTCTAATGCACTGCTATGGTCATTCCTACCCTTCTTTACAGTGGTCACTAAACCTACTGTGTAAGGTCAAAACTCCTCTTATTTCAGGTTCCCATCGATCGGATAATCCATATACCTTTTCAACTCCATCTCCCACTGTTTGACTTCCAAACTCAAAGCCAAATGATAACTTTCTACTCTCCACTACATTTTTTTTTTTTTTTTTTTGCTGTTTAGGGCTGCACCCTCGGCATATGGAAGTTCCCAGGCTAGGGGTCGAATTGAGAGCTACAGCTGCCAGCCTACACCACAGCCACAGCAACATGGGATCCAAGCCACATCTGCGACCTACACCCCAGCTCACGGCAACACCAGATCCCTGACCCACTGAGCAAGGCCAGGGATCGAACCCACATTCTCATGGATCCTAGTTGGATTCGTTTCCACCACACTACAACGGGCACTCCTCCACTGCATTCCTCTTCTGTGGTTCTGGCTCATGCCGTTCTCTTACCCCAGAAGGCCTGACCTCCCTCCCTTACAGCAGCCTGCACAAAAACCAAGGATCCATTCAAACACCTACTCCATAAACTATTTCCCAAAGCAGAAGCACTGTTCCCTCTAAAAAGGGAAATTTAAACAAAAGATGCAGAAATGGAATAGAACCTATAGGATGCAAAACTAAGGGTTGGGTGCTTTTTGAATCTGTATATAGAAAAGTTTGAAAGGAAAGAGAAAACAGGAAAAAAATTTTCGGAAGGACACACTGGTTTTGGACAAAGTGAAGGTGAAGTGTCTAAGGAGTCATCTGAAAGACCGTAATACAGACCCTGAACTCCAGCGTAGAGTTAAGATGACAGACATAAATTGGAAGTAAATCTACAGAAGCATAACCAAAAACTGAATGACACTACCTCAAAGGGAAATCAAGAGACAAATTCAAGCAAGGGACAAGAACAAAGCCTTAGCAAACACTGCACAGTAGGATACAAGAAGGAAGAAAAAGACCATGCAGTTAATATCTCTAGCCCTAAGCTTCACCTAAAGTCAAATTCATTGACTCTAGCTTTCTCCACATTCATTTTATCTAAAGGACAGACAGAAAGGAAAAAGAGCTAGGTTCTCTGGGGAGATCAACCATTTGCTCAACGACGCTAAAAACTAGAGAAGTTTGGTAAAGCAGTGGCCATATCAAAGAAGTCTTTGTATTTTATACCTCAAGAGCAATGCACGGCTATGAAAACATTTGGGCAAGAAAGTATGCAGGGAGAAATCTGAATTTCAGAAAGACCATTCAGGACACCAGGAGAATAAGTCAACAATAGCTAAAGACACAAGAGGGATGCTAGAAATCCAGCAGGATCCAAGCCGCATCTACAACCTACACCACAGCTCACGGCAGCACCGGATCCTTAACCCACTGAGAGAGGCCAGGGGTCGAACCTGAGGCCTCATGGATGCTAGTCAGATTCATTAACCGCTAAACGATGAAGAGAACTCCATGAACGCTATTTAATCTGGCCTTTTTGTCAACTTCTTAAAAATTCTAAGCTAAATCACTTCTGATTAGCAATTATTTTATCTCTGATTACTAGTATATAATTATTTATCTTTTTATCTATATATTTTTCTAGTTTTCCTGACTTCCTCAGCTCCTCTTTGGGACCTCACCTACCACTCTGTGTGCACGTGAGTACATGTACAAGGAGAAGAGAAATCAACCCAGCTCTTTCTTATTGCTGGGTCCACAACAAAGAAAATGGAGACCTCGGCCTCCCAGCTCTGAAGTTACCATTTGCTTACCACCTGGCAGTATGAAGGAGCCAGATGACTTCTGGGTACATGCAATCACTATCAACTTGAGGGAGTAGCAGAGCTACATAGTAAGTTCTGTCAATGCCTAATGTTCTCCTCTGAAAGTGTTCCCACATACTGCTTCCCAGGAGAAGTCTTGATATATTGAGCAGCTACCACTATTCTAATAACAATTCAAAACATGTACTCCTTTAAAAATTTCCTCAATCTTTCTTACAAAAATTATCTGCTACTGGGAGTTC
Organism: Catagonus wagneri; assembly: GCA_004024745.2. Classification (NCBI taxonomy): domain Eukaryota; kingdom Metazoa; phylum Chordata; class Mammalia; order Artiodactyla; family Tayassuidae; genus Catagonus; species Catagonus wagneri. The sequence goes on from PVHT021183553.1 coordinate 5,129,171, forward strand.
CTGCTGTGGCGCAGCGGAAATGATTCTGACTAGTACCCACGAGGACGTGTGTTCAATCCCTGGCCTTGCTCAGTGGTGTAGACTGTAGACATGACTCGGATCCCGCGTTGCTGTGGCTGTGGCAAAGGCCGGCAGCTGCAGCTGATTCAACCTCTAGCTTAGGAACTTCCATATGCCTCAGGTGCAGCCCTTAAAAAGCAAAAAAAAAAAATCTGCTACTGCAAATCTCCACTGCCTGGGTATGTAAAAATTACCCAGAAAAAAACTATGGCAAATCTGGGATGAAGTCTCGCCAGTACTATGCATAGCCTGCCAAAAGACCTACAAAGAATAAACACCAAGCAACCTGAATCTACCCCTATTTTCCTAACTTGCATTTTTTCTAAAAGCAGAAAAAAGAGCCACTCCCCTAGCACTCGTCACATGTATCAATAGTTCCAGGCCCATTCCATCATCCAGCTATTTTTACCTTAGCCAGATCCAGATTAAGATAACACAAGACTGTGAGCCACATGAGAAGCACTGGGGGTTTGGGATGGAAATGCTATAAAACGGGGTTGTGGGAGTTCCCGATGTGGCTCAGCGGTTAACGAATCCAACTGGGAACCATGAGGTTGTGGGTTCGATCCCTGGCATCGCTCAGTGGACTGAGGATCCGGTGTTGCCATGAGCTGTAGTGTGGGTTGCAGATGCGGCTCAGATCCCGCGCTGCTGTGGCTGTGGCATGGGCTGGCAGCTATAGCTCCGATTAGACCCCTAACCTGGGAACCTCCATATGCCATGGGTGCAGCCCTGAAAAGACCTAAATAAATAAATAAATAAATAAATAAATAAATAAGGTTGTGATGATCATTGTACAACTATAAATGTAATAAAATTCACTGAGTAATTTTTAAAAAAAGATAACACAAGATTAATAACTCCATTCCTACAAATTATTTTAACCACTTCAAAAAAGGTTTGTCAATACCTATTAAATAAAAATATACGACTATCTGGAGATCCCACAATCCACTACTAGACATATGCTCAGAAAATTTCTACCAAAAGATGAGTATAAGATACTCTTAATAGCTTTATTCATAACTACCAAAACCTGACATTTGGCTATTATGTTTCCCTACGCAAATGTCCATCAACAGGTGAATGAATAAACAAATGTAGGGAAACATCAAAGTCAGTGAACATATGAAGGAGTGGAAAGGCTGGCACACCAGAAAAGCCTTGAAACTCTGCACCCCTTCCCACATACCTTGCCCTACGTATCTCTTCCATCTGGCTGTTACTGAGTTAGGTAACATTGATAATAAGATAAACTGACACCAAGTGCCTCCTGACATGATACACTGAAACGGACACAGTATCACATGTTATATTCCTAACAATAATGCATAAACTGAAATTAATCTTGAAAAAAACATCAGACAGGAGTTCTCGTTGTGGCTCAGCGAAAACGAATCCGACTAGTATCCATGAGGTTGTGGGTTCGATCCCTGGCCTCACTCAGAGTGTTAATGATCTGGTGTTGCCGAGAGCTGTGGTGTAGGTTGCAGACGCGGCTCGGATCTGGCGTTGCTGTGGCTGTGGTGTAGGCCAGCGGCTGTAGCTCTGACTGGACCCCTAGCCTGGGAACCTCCATACGCCATCGGTGAAGCCCTAAAACACTAAAAAAAAAAAAAAAAAACTACAAATCATTAAGACCATAAACAAGTTCACATTCAAATGAGGCAACACTCAGTCACTAGGCTAAAATATGTAGGTTCAGAATGCATTTTTTTTTCAACCTTCAGAAAAAAGCTAAGTAAAACAATGAAAAAAAAAGTCCAAATGTGAGAGGGGAACCACATATACCACATCACTTATAATAGTAAAAGACTGAAAGCAATCTTATAAAAGCAGCACATTCACGCAACAGAATACAGGTTCAATATGTTTGCACACAAGAGTATAATTATACATACAGTTGTCCCTTGGTACCAGAAGGAGACTGGTTCCAAGACCCTCTGTGGACACCAAAATCCAGGGATGCTCAAATCCTTTACAGTCAGCCCTCCACATCCAGGAATATGGAACCCGTGGATACAGAGGGCCAACTACATGTCATAAAAAGACAAAGTGAACATAGAAATAAATATTCATAAGATGGAATTAAAGATTTGTTTTCTTTTTTTTTTTGTCTTTTTGCCTTATCTGGGGCAGCACCCGCAGCATATGGAGGTTCCCAGGCTAGGGGTCTAATTGGAGCTGTAGCTGCCAGCCTTCACCACAGCCACAGCAACACCAGATCCGAGCCATGTCTGCAACCTACACCACAGCTCACGGCAACGCCAGATCCTTAAACCACTGAGCGAGGCCAGGGATCGAACCTGCAACCTCACGGTTCCTAGTCAGATTCGTTAACCACTGAGCCACGACGGGAACTCCCAAATTTGTTTTCTATCTTCCTAATTTGCAGTAATATTCTTCACTTTTAAAACAAAATATATTTTAATTCCCACAAAAGTGTTTGTTTGCCCCATCTGTCTGAAATACTTTTACAACCCCAATATAAACATCTAGAAGGCTAATACTCTTTTGAACATGAACTTGGTTTAAACAACAATTTTAAGGTACAAAAACTAAATAAAATTCTCCCACCTATTACAGCAGAAAACACTTCATTTTTTCCCTTTTTTTTCTTTTTTGTCTTTTTAGGGTCACACCCGTGGCATACGGAGGTTCCCAGAGCAGGGGTCAAATCAGAGCTACAGCTGCCAGCCTACGCCACAGCCACAGCAATGCCAGATCTGAGCCACATCTGCAACCTACACCATAGCTCACGGCAACACCGGATCCTTAACCCACTGAGTGAGGCCAGGATCAAACCCACAACCTCATGTTTCCTAGTCGGATTCGTTTCTGCTGCGCCATATCAGGAACTCCGGAAAACACTTTTCCTTCTGACCCATCTGTATGTCTATACCAGATCTCCTCAGTTTTAAACATGCAACTTTTTAAAATAATTTTTAAACTATGATCTGTTAACACATCTACGACAAAACTTCTTGAAGCAAAATCAGGTTTCCATTATTCACTTTACTACTAAACATTTATCCCAAAGAATAAAGAACTTTTTTCCCCTCAGGAAATCATCAAAACTCAGAACTGTCTACACACGTTTGGAACACACATCAGCGAAACAAACACGAAAACCCAGCACAATCTGCATCACTACGTACTGCCATGATATTAAGGTCAGCTTTATTCCTAACAGCCCCAAGCCAAGATAAATGGATAAATGAACAATGTAATTACCATACCATGGAATATTCTCGTCAATAAAAAAACTAATTACTGATACATGCAGCAACATAGATATATCACAGATACTATGTGAGCAAAAGAAGTCAGACCCAAAAAGAATAGATACTAAATAATTCCACTTATATAAAATTTAGAAGAGGCTAAAGTATCTACAGTCACAGAAATCACCTTAATGGTGGGAGAAATGACCACAAAAAAGCAGGAGAAAACTTCTGGGGGTGATGAAAATGTTACATATCTTGATTGTGGGGATGATTACACAGGCATACACATTTGTCAAAACTCATCAAGATGAACACCTAATGTGAGCATACTTAAGATGAAAGCATTTTATTGTATGTACATTAAACCTCAAAAAGTTAAATTTTTAAAAAGCCTAAGCCTGGGAGTTCCCAATGCAGCTCAGTGGTAACAAACCTGACTAGTATCCATGAGGATGCGGGTTTGATCCCTGGCCTCGCTCAGTGGGTTAAGGATCTGTCATTGCTGTGAGCTGTGGAGTAGGTTGCTTACTCGGCTTGGATCCCAAGTTGCTGTGGCTGTGGTGTAGGCTGGCAGGTGCAGCTCCAATTTGACCCTTAGCCCGGGAACTTTCCATATGCTGCGGGTGCTGCCCTAAAAAGGAAAAAAAAACTAAGCTTAGTAAAAGTAGACAGCCTTCCTCAAAAAGCAATGCATTCCAAGACTAACATTTTCTGTTCTTTGATGTTAAACAGCCTTTCTTTTAAATCTATTAAAACAGATGTTAAATAAAGTTCCAGATAAAATTTAAAACCTAATAACACTATCTAGAAAACTGTGCCATATTCTATAGCACCCACTAGCCACATGTGCCTCTATCAAGTTAAATTAATGAAAATTTAGAATTCAGTTCAAGGGGGAGGGAGGAAAGTAACTTTACAGTGAACAAACCTGACAAAACATAAAAGGCAACCAAGTATCAAGGTCAATATTAACAGTGATAAATCGCTGACAGGATATACTCTCGATATAATGTGATGAAAATGGCACTTTACCTCTGTGGTCTTCCTCCCAAAAAGCCATGACTCAATCAGGAGAAAATGGAAGAGACACATTCTACAAAACACTTAACCAATACTCCTCAAAATTATTAAGATTATTATTAAAAACAGGGAAATCTGATAAACCATCATAGCCACAAGGAGCTTAGGAAACTGACTATATTGTTGGTTTCCTGGACAGGATCCTGGAACAGAAAAAAACAGACTAGGGAAAACTAAGGAAATGTGAATAAACTATAGACTTACTTAATAAGTAATACTGGTTAATTAATAGTAACAAATGGACAACAATATGTAAGATGTTAACAATATAGAAACTGGCTGTGGTATATATGGGAGCTCTCTGTACCATCTTCTCAATTTCTCTATGAATCTAAAACTGTTCTTAAAAATAAAGCCTACCATGAAAACAGACTTGAGTTATATTAAAAAAGTAAAGATTCCTGACACTAAAAAATATAGTTCCCTCAGTCACACTAACTACATTTCAAGTGCTCAAGAGTCACATGTGGCTACTGGCTAGCGGCTAGGGTATTTGACAGCGCAGATTTTTTTTTTTTTTAAGTGATTTTTATTTTTTCCATATCTGGTTTACAGTGTCCTGTCAATTTTTTAACTGCATAATTTTTGTCTTTTTTGTCTTTTTGCCTTATCTAGGGCCGCAACCGCGGCATATAGAGGTTCCCAGGCTAGGGGTCTAACAGGAGCTATAGCTGCCGGCCTTCGCCACAGCCACAGCAACACCAGATCCGAGCCGCGTCTGCAACCTACACCACAGCTCACGGCAACGCCGGATCCATAACCCACTGAGCAAGGCCAGGGATCGAACCCGCAACCTCATGGTTCTTAGTTGGATTCGTTAACCACTGAGCCACAATGGGAACTCCTATAATTTTTTTTCAAAAAAAAAAAAGATTTTTTAACTCATTTGAGGAGCGCTGCCATTTTTTGCCAAGTCTTTTGTGAAATACTAATTACTTCAAAAATTTATTTTTAAAATATTTTAAAAACATTCCTCTCAAAAAAAAAAAAAAAGAGTAGTTTCTCGGGGCTACCTGAGATGCTGTCCCCAGGGCTTAAGTCCTAATTTCACCTCTCCAAAAAAAAAAAACAACTTAAAAAAATAAAATAAATAAAAACATTCCTATTTTAGCCCCATCCTAAGAAATAACTGTGGAGTCCGCTGAAAATCCTAAGTAGCAAATTTAACCTGTTCGCCTGTACCCCTAATGCCATCCTGCAGAGACCAGCAGGTTGTGGCTGACCCTGCCCTAGTGGCAGGAAATGCTGCCCTCCCCATTGGAGGCTGAGCCCTAGGAGCTTGCCCTCTGAGCAGTGGGGATGGCCACTGCTTTCTCCTCCTGCCGGAAAACACCTCCTCCAGGTTCCCACGGACTTTTAGGAGCAGGGCCCCTAGAGTCTCAAGCCCCTGCCTCACCCCTTCCCTCCCCAGCTCCCAGGCCTAAGGGAGAGGACTCTGTTCCCCTGGGTCTCCCACCCCTTTCTGACAGGCTTTGCCTCCATCATGGAGCTGCATCCACCCCCTCCCCGCCTCCTCCCTGGGGCAGTTGAGCCTCCTGACTGGTCTGACAGTCCCTACTGCAGCCACTGGTCTTGGGGAGGGCCACAGAGAATAGGGCATCCTGACCCCCCTCTACCACCAGAAGGCCTCCGCACCAGAAGGCCTTCCTCCCCCTTATCCTCTCCAGCTTCTCTAGGCTGAACCCTTCCCTCCCTTCCTTGCCTTTCTCTGCCCTCTTCCCCATCTCTGGCTTTCTTCCTTCTCTTCCAACAGCGCAGGTTTACAGAATATTTCCATCACAACACAAAGATTCTGTTGGACAGTGCTGGTATAGAAGACTATTTTTTGGGGACCATTTTTTTTTTAATTCTTTTTTTTTTTTTTTTGTCTTTTTGCCTTTATGTAGGGCCGCACCCAGGGCATATGGAGGTTCCCAGGCTAGCGGTCTAACAGGAGCTGTAGCTGCTGGCCTTCGCCACAGCCACAGCAACGCAGGATCTGAACCGCATCTGCTCCTACACCACAGCTCACGGCAACGCCAGATCCTTAATCCACTGAGCAAGGCCAGGGATCGAACCCGCAACCTCATGGTTCTTAGTCGGATTCGTTAACCACTGAGCCACAAAGGGAACTCCCCTATGGGACCATTTTAGAAGACAATTTTATAACTGATTGAAACTTATGAATAAATCTATATGTACCCAGCATTAAAAATGCTCGCTGAAACCTAGGACCCCTCAATGACATGTTCCAGTTTCTATTTCAAACAATTATTTTTTAAAAACGCTTTTTAAAAAGTCAAACAATATTATTTTTTGCTTTTTAGGGCCACACCCACAGCACATGTAAGTTCCCAGGCTAGGGGTCAAATCGGAGCTGCAGCTGCCAGCCTACACCACAGCCACAGCAATGGGGGATCTGAACCTCTTCTTAGACCTACTCCCCAGCTCACAGCAATGCCCAAATGTTAACCCACTGCTCGAGGCCAGGAATTAAAACCACATCCTCATGGATACCAGTTGGGTTTCCTAGCGCTGAGCCACAACGGGAACTCCCAATGTAATATATTTAAAAGGAAACACTCAAAAACTTTCCACTCCCCAGGGCAGCAATTTTCTGAAACTCCTTCAGGGTATCCAAGATGTCAAAACTGTTAATAATAAGATATGCTTTGCACTTGTCATTGTGTAACTGTGTCGGCACCGCACTAATCAGGCAAAGCAGTGATGAATAAAACTGCTGGCACCACAGCATCATTCAAATTAAATGGCACCAAACTATACTAACAGACACTATTCTTCACTACCACATGCCATATATTCACAACCGAGAAAAGGCCAGGTTAACTTAATAATGCCCTTGATAAATCAGTAAAAACTATTAATTTTAATAATCTTGATCCTGTGTACAAGGATGAAAAAAGAAGGACGCATAAAGCACTTCTGCTGCATACCACAGTCTGAAAGAAAGACACGTGACTATTTTGAGTTACAAGCTCAACTAGCTGCTTTTGTTCACAGAATACCATTCTGACTTGAAAAAGCTGACACACAAAATTATCCAGACCTGAGAATTCGGCAGATTTTTTTTTTTTTTGGAATGAACAAAGTTAGACTGTCATTTTAAGGAAAACAAGTGACTGTATTTGCTGACAATTATAAACCTTAAGATTTCAAGCAAAAGTTAAAATTTTAGAAGACTTCTATTCTCTACCATGAGCTTGACAGGTTTTCTAGTACATATGCTTTTCAACACGTAAAGGCTTTTCTGACGCCTGCTGATAGTAATCAATGTGGGGGTTTTTGATACTGTATAATACAATATGCAAGACAGACATTCTGCTAATGTAACAGAATATATAAGTGCACTGATATATCAGATTTCCCATTGCAACTAACCTTTAAAAACTGCTACTTGTCAAATTTTATGTAATATCAAAGAAAAACTGCGGTCATCTCAAAAAGCTCTTAAAATATTCCTTTTCCAATGACATACATGTCTGTGTGAGGATGAATTTCCTTCATATACCTCAACTAATGTAATAAACAGCAACAGACTGAATGCAGAAGCAAGACAGAAGAGCAATTTGTGAAAAGATAAAACAATGTCACTCTTCTCAACAAATTTTTTTAGAAATGTTTTAGAAAATTGGTATTTTTGGAGTTCCCTTTGTGGCTCAGCAGTTAAGGAACTCGACTAGGATCCATGAGGATGAGGGTTCGATCCCTGGCCTCACTCAGTGGGTTAAGCATCCAGCCTTGACATGAGCTGTGGTATAGGTTGTAGTCGCGGCTCAGATCCCGCCCTGCTGTGGTGTTGGCCAGCAGCTGTAGCTCTGATTCTACCCCTAGCCTGGGAACTTCCATATGCCACAAGTGTGGCCCTAAAAAGCAAAAAAAAGACAAAGAAAATAGGTATTTCTTATTAAAAATACATTTAAGTTTATACATAAAGAAATGATTGCTATTTTGGGGAGTTCCCTTTGTGGTGAAGCGGAAACAAATCTGACTAGTAGCCCTTAGGATGCGGGTTCCATCCGGCCTTGCTCAGTGGATTAAGGATCCGGCGTTGCTGTGAGCTGAGGTGGAGGTGGCAGACTCGGCTTGGATCCTGCATGGCTGTGGTGTAGGCCAGCAGCTGTAGCTCTGATTCAACCACTAGCCTGGGAACCTCGACAGGACCTTATCTGTTTTGCCCACCACTACAGCTAGCCTCAGTGGCTGGAACAAAGCAGGTATTCAAATATTTGTTGGATTCAAAACAAAACGACAAAAAAATTTAAAAAACAGAACCCAGTGAAGTCTCTATTCAAATTATAAAGATGACATTTTACAACCAAAATGTATCTATTTACATACCATTCACTGGGGGCCTATTTACTACATGCCAGGTATTGTACTGGCTACTTTAGACTTTTAATTTCCAAATCACCACTGGATATACCTCACAGTAAGGGAAATAAGGTTCCAAGAGGCTGACAATTATCTAAAGTCAGTGACAAAATTAAACCCACATTTCCCTGCTTAACCGCCACAAGCTTTTCTCTACATACTCAATAGTGCTCAGTACTGCCTGGTTACCTTTTCTCACTACTTGCAGAGCAATTCATTTTGTGGAAGATACTTTTTCTCCTTTTCTCCATCTCCCACTCTGCTTCGCCTTCCTCCAACTTCTACCCCTTTGAATCACTCAATTAAGCAATATAGTGAGCCCTCTGGGAAAGAGTATATATTCTCATAACACACTATCTGAAATTTCATTAACAATGGTAGAAGCAGTATAAAAGACTAAAGAGGGTCAGACTGCAGAACATGAATTAAGGCTCTCTGACCTGCTCATCTTACAAGATGGCTTCACATCTAGTTATTCGATGGGCCACAGTTCGGGCAACACTACCTCAATTCCCAAGAAAATCCCCCATGTGTGACCACCTTTTTAAGACCTGAGCCACAATTTACCAATTATAAAGTACCAAGACAATACCACTGACAATTCTTTGTCAGGTCTGTGCAGCCAAAATACCAATACTAAAGAAGCCAGAGCTCCTAAAGCTTCCTTCAGGTTCAGGACAACTTGAATAAAAGGAGCTTTGTGGCCAGAGACCATACTGGCCACAACATCACTACAAGAAAAGCTATTACTGTTACTGTAATTCTCTCCACTGCTGGAACAATATGTAAATGGTTCTCTTTTCTCCCCCTTTTGGTGAAACAACAAAATTAGCAACCACTGAATTATTCAAGGAAAAATTACAATGCCATGAACATTATTATGTCATTTGATAACTTCACCACAAGCCAGTCTTTCCCAGTGCCTGAGAAAGTTTTACACAGATTATGTGGAAATCTTTTAAAATGCCTTACCTCAACATCCAGATTTTAGAAAAAAGGTACAGTATGAGAAAGGACTCTTCTACCTTAAAAATGAATCAACTGCTATCTGCTAAAGAAAACTTGGATGAAAAAAAAAGTATCATAGGAAGTCACATCTGTGGCATCCAATGTGACTTCGATCACTTTTATCAGTAATCCCACTGCTTTGCATCAAAATCAATATACTGAAGTTCCCACTGTGGCTCAGCAGTAGTAACAAACCCAACTAGTATCCAAGAGGATTGGGGTTCCATCCCTGGCCCTGCTCAGTGGGTTAAGGATCCTGTGCTGCTGGGCTGTGGCACAGGCCAGCAGCTGTAGCTCCAATTAGACCCTCAGCCTGGGAACCTCCATATGCTACAGGTGCAGCCCTAAAAAGATACACACACAAAAAAAGTTTGCTTCAGTATTACCTAATAATTCTACTACACTAAAACTTGCTAATAAAGTTTATATTGTCTCCCTACTTCCTAATCCTTTACCAAAAGTGAAAGTCCCTGCTACCACTCAAATAAGGAGAATGTAGTTTCACATATAAAAGTCCTACTCTTCAAATTCTCCACAGCTTCCTCACACTTAAGTGTTACTGAATACTGTAAAAAGTACACAGAAGTTAAAATTTTATAAAAGCAATCAATGAGAAATAACCAATGAATTTTTCCACAAACTAAGCCTCTCATTTGATTATGTTCATTTACTAAACCTATATCCCAGATGCTCCTCTGAAGCGCCCAAATCAGGAACTTTTGTTAAAACACTGCAATAGAAGTTCCAAGAATGTCTAGTGAGAACTACTAGGCCTCATTCACCAAAATATAGGTATATATTTTATCTCTTCAGGACACACAAATTGAAACTGCCAAGCTGTATACAGGAAATCTTTCTAAGGAAAAGAAAAACAGCTAAAAGCTTCTGTGGGATTCTGCCTAGAAAAGACAACACTCCACCTTCTCTGAGACCTGACCCACTCCAGGAGTGGGACCTTTCAAGACCCCAACCCCATGGTCATACTAATTGGACCAGAGATGGAGATCTAGACCAAGTTCCACCAATCAAATTTTCCCTATCAGGAATTTCCAATCAAGACACCGAGCTAGTACCCAGTTGGTTAGTGGTACTATTGCCTGAGTTTATACATGGCTCCAGGAATGAAGCGGCAATTTTCTGCTATGTCTATTAAAACAGAAAAGACCAGAGTGCGAAAAGACAACTAAAGCAGGATAAAGAGACAAGAGATGACACCTACTAGCCAGCAAGAAAAGTGCTCTCTGGACTACCTTGTCTCCTCAATGCTTCCCAGTTTCTGGTTCATGAAGCCAATGGCTCTTGGGTTTCTTAAGACAAGTCTTTACCCGTCCTCCCTAAGCACTCCTCTTCCTATTTCATGCCATCAAAAATTCATTACAACAATTTTAAGACACAAATTATTCACACCAAGACCAATGTAGAAAGGGTATGATTATTCTTATGGTTCATAAAGGATCTGAGAGGTATCAGAGAAGTTGTTTCTGCTCACTGCCTATAACTTTAGGAGAAATAATAGAATGAAAATAACAAGTCTGAAAAGCAAAAATCATCTGTTTGCATTAGCCCTCAGCTTTGTGCTTTCCTTCAACACTCACCTGTTCAAAAGTTCTGCTGGTTCACAGCAAGAGGTTTTGAGCAGACTTTGTTCAGGTCCTTTTAACACTGTAAATAAAAAAGTATTAAAGTAAATGACCAAGCAATCTTTTAGGAAACTTTAAAAACTGATTGTATCATAAATATGTTTTACAGGAAATGGTTTCCAAGCCTGATTAAAATATCAGAATCACCCGGAATGCTTATAATCTAGATCTCCTGTCCTAACATCTAAAGAGCCTCTCTCCATAGCTCTGAAATGGGACTGAATATATTTTAACCAAAGTTCTATGTGATTCTTACGAAGCTAACAAATGAGCACCACTACAGGGTTTCAGAAAATGATAATTTGGGTTTCAATTCAAAACTACATTACAGGGATTTGATATTAACCTTAATATATCTGATAGAAAAATGACAGCTAGCAAGACAGCGATACTAATACATATCCTATGCATAGAGCCAATGAGCTCCAAGAAGTAGGACCAAGGCCAAAATGTCCAAGGAGTAAAGCTCCAGGTGTGCTCTCAGCTGCAAAATCATAACCTTCTCCTAACGCTCTGATGAGACAGTATCTTAAAATCCCACAAGATGGTGATATTTTGAGTGACAAGAAGCAGACTGAAACAATAGCTGCAAGTGGTTTCTTAGTTAAAATCAAATGGTGCTTTGAAGGCTGCTACTAAAAAGTCAAAAAACAGTAATTTAAAAAGTTGACAATTTTACTAACACCAGGAAAGCAATCTGAGAAAGTCACTTCCACCCTTAATTTAATTTTCTAAAAAAGTAGCCATGTTATAACATCCAAAAGTTCATCCAATTTTATCCACTGCACTCTACTTTTTATAAGGGGAAGCAGAAGCAAAAGAGAGAGAGAGAGTAAAATAAACTCTTCTCTGGGCCTAACTTAAGAGAACAAGCTCTAGGGTACCTCCTATTATTATAAGTATAAAGTCCAAGTTCAATGAAACTCTGTAGTTAACAAGAAAGAAAATGTAAAATTGTGTTCCTTACTTAATTACTTGAGGTAGGGCAGTAAGTAATACTTGGTAGTTGGGTTTGTTTTTTGGTTTTTTTTGTTTTTTGGACTTTTTTTTTTTTTTTGCTTTTTGTTTTTTAGGGCTGCACCTGCGGCATATGGAGGTTCCGAGCTTAAGGGTCGAATTGCAGCTGCAGTTGCGAGCCTACACTACAGCCACAGCGACGCGGGATCCGAGCCACGCATCTGTGATCTACACCACAGTTCACGGCATCGCCGATCTTGAACCCACTGAACAAGGCCAGGGAGCTAACCCACATCCTCATGGATATTAGTCAGATTCATTTCCACTGTACCACAATGGGAACTCCCAGTATGTAATACTTTGAAAATATTTTATAAAATTAATTTTGGCCACTTAAGGGAATATCCTGTTTTTCAAACCTCCCGTTCTCCTTCAACCTCAAAAGAAATTATGGGCAATTCAACAAAGATATCATTTTGCATTCCTGTATAATTAATCTAGTATATTTCTCCATCATTTGAGAGCATAAAAAATGAAAAAAAAGCTAAGCTGATCAAGAAATATTAGGACTCTAACTATAAGTAAGCTTGTCTATGGAGTAAAAATCAACTTATATTTTTAAAGATATGTTAATTCTTCAGGGCATTAAAAATGAATGGAAATCCTCGGACTTGATCATCACAAAATCCTAGTGAGGGTTAAGGGGAAAAAATAACTTGGGTTCAGAGTTCTATAACAATGACCAAATAATGTTAAGGCAACTCAAACTGCTGAAGGAAAATAGATATTGAACTTGCCTCTAATATACCTGGATTAACACCAACATAGGTTGTAGATTCAACCTAATGAGACTGGTCCCACTATAATCTATAAAAAATAGAATAAAACAGAAAGTACTGAAAATTTAGTCATCAGGGGCTAATACAGAACTGCAAATGAAGTCAGTTTTCAAAAATGGCACAAATCAAAGATCCTTTACAAGGGCAAAAATAAACAGAACAGTAATAATCTTTTCATCCAAAAAGATTCTCCCAGATAGCAAACATCAACAGTGTCATCTTCCAGTATGAAGGTCAACAAAAAGAGAACAGATATAAGAAGAATTAAAATGCAGAGTCATGAGCACAAATGAGCTGATATGACACAAAGACATTATAAAATTTGGAACTGTCATTTCAAAACCTCAACAAAAGAACAAGAGGGAGAAAGGCCAATTCGTTAAAATAGTATCTCCTCACTATGATCAGTATGTCTCCTCGTAGCCAAGGAGCTCCACTCACACCCTGGAGTTGTAATTCCTAACTTCTCATGATTTTCACGCAAGCCAAATTATTTTTCACATATGCTACTCACCAACAAAAGCATTTCAAAACCAAAGTATTAAATTCCTCAGGTGAATTAAAATGAAAGAGGACAAACTTATGAAAACTCAGTATTAAAAACATGGAGGTAAGCTGAAAGAAAATCAGGAAAAAAATTTTCCAAACAAAAAGTCTATTAAATATAAAATTAAAGAACTTAGTCTGAAAGGTCAAAGTGCAAGAATAAAAACTCACTACAAACAGTTCTACACATCTAAAATGCTATAAAAGATATACAAACAAATCAGTGGAACAATCCCTGAGGAATTTAAAACTAGGCTGGACAACACAGACATCATTACAAGAATTCTTTACCATTAAAAACATTTAATAATTTTAATTAAAAAATAAAAATAAAAACAGACTGAGTTAATACACTTCCTTCCAGGTTATAGTCCTTAATAATCTGTGTCTAAAGTTCAAAGGAAATTCATTTCCCAACATTTTCAAATATTCTGAAGTATTCCAAAGGTCCTCCTCTTAAAAAGTAATTTCTTCTGAAAAATCCTTTTAGGTAGTTTATCATCAATCTCATTTTAAAACTTTTACAAATGCTATTTTATAATTTCCTGAAACACCTGACAGGAGCCTCCTGAATTTTTCCAAACTGGAGTGGGGTAGGGGTGTCATGATGGGGGAAAGGAGTTGGGCATATTGGCCCAAATGTCCAGACTGATTTCCCTTTCTAAAGAGTCACAAGAGGTGTGGGAAAAGACTCCAAGATAACTGAATAACTCCATTCATCTTAGGACCAATGAGCTGGGTACACCTTTCCTACTAGCCTCCCTCCTGATCACACCCAGACACACCTGACGGGCTCCCACTTCAGTTTCTGCTCCAGGGTCTCTGCCCTCACTTCCCTAGCTTGGAGCATTTCTCCTCCTCAGAGCTACAGGTATAGCTCCTTTACCTGTGCCAGGTCTTTAATCAAATATTGGCTTTTCCACAAGGCCTTCCAAGGGCACTTTACCTAAAATTCACCCCTCCCCCAACTCCCTGTAATCCTGCCTCACTTCTTTCCCACATCACTTACCACCACACTAAATATCTTTCCTAAATAAGTTTTATCTGTCTAGAAATGAGTTCCATGAAAAGAGGAATTTGGGGATTTTGCTCCCAACACCCAACAGTGTAGTAGGGTCTCAGTATTTTTCAAAAAAAATAAACGCACAAGTGAACGAATAAATGAATGGAAGCACACAGTCCCTTCTTCCTCTTCAATCTTCAAATCCTAAAATACTTTGTCAGGTATAGAAAAGGGATGAAGCCCGTTCTTTTCTAATCACTACCATCACCAGTGTATTCCCCAGGGTAAAGTCAAAAGTGACATCTTTCCAGATATATGTCACTTTTTTTTCCTAGTCTCCCCTACTGATGTCAACATTTGATGTCACCTAAAAGTGCATACTGCAGTTTGAGCTCTCTGAAAGCTGCTACACTAACTAGTAAAACACATAAAAACATCACTGAATGAGGCAACGCATTTGTGCTCTAACCAAAATGGACAAACTCTGAAAGGCCAGGGCTGCAAATATTAGAAGGATGAAAGTTAATGTTCAGAAAGGATGACAATGTTTTTCATCTGGGAAATGATTAGATTCTAAAAAATAAACACTACGTAAGGAAAGAGTATCTTCCTTGCACTAAGAATCAAAATTGCCCATATCCAAAGTATATAACAACTGAATGAGAAGCTGTTCACAGTCCGGGCCCCTTCCTCAATTTTTTACAAGTTAAACAGAAATACTTACCTTTCTTACAGAGAAAGTAGGTGTGCTTAAGCGCTCTTTCAGGAAAAGAAAGAATTAAAAAAAAAAAAAAAAAAACAGTGCTAGATAAATGCAAACCAACGTTACTGCTTCCCAAACCCGAACATACAATCTGCTTCTTTCATACCCCCTTCCCTGGTCGCTTGGCTTGTTTCAGCCACAAAACTGAAATATTCTGAGTGCTTGGTGGGGAACTGCTGATGCCCACTTCAACCTGATGTGAACGTTCGGGTCCCAAAGCTGCCACGGGATCTACTTTCCCAACCTCCGTCCCAGGTTCGATCATGGCTCCACCTGGCTTCAGGCCTGGTCCAGACCCAGTCCTCTCGCCAAGGAAAGAGTCTCTCCAGTGCAGATGCTCGGTGAGGAAGGCAAGGGCGCATCTCCCAGAGGCCAGGTGTGGGGAGGAGCGCGGGCAGGAGCACCCGTCTGGCCGGAGCAGCTGTTACCCCGGGCACCCCGAGGCTGGGCGGGTGGCTGGCCCCGAACAGCAGGTAGCGGAAGGCGAACCCTCTGGCCCTAAGCAAGCCGGCCTGACACTGCCCACCCCACCACCCTCATCCTTTCCTCGGCTCTCTCTGCCATGCCAGCGAGTCCCGGAGACGGGGCTCTCCCGCTCGGCGGCCGAGACGCGCCCGGGCCTGGCGTGTCCCCCGCCGTGGAGGAGGCTCCCTCCGGCCCCGCACCTGACCTGTCCCCTCGCCTGACGCCCCAGCCGGCCGCGGCCGCTGCCGGGCGGCCTGTGGGTGTCCATGCGGCTGGGCTGGGTCGGGCCGGAGCGCCGGGGACGCGAGCCCGGGCGGCAGGCCCGGGAGACCCAAGCGGGGCGGCGGAGTCAGGGCACGGAGCGGAGCCGGGCAGGGGAGCGAGACGGAGTCGCTGGTTACCTGCGGTCCGGGACAGGGTGTCTCTCAGAACCCAAGTCAGTCCTCAGCCTCAACAACACAAGATGGCCGACACGTCGCCACGCACGTCACGTGACCGCGCGCCCGTTCCGCCCCGCCCCCTGCCCCGCCCCCGCCCCCGCCCCTCCTCGGCTCCCTCCCAGCTCCTCCAGCCTCCCACGACATCCTTCCTTTCCGATTCTTCCCTCCCCTTTTCCCTGGACACGCCCCTACCCGAGCCCCGGATGTCAGGCTGGAGGAGGGCGGGGCCGCAGCAGGGCGCAGGCGCTTGTGGGTCACTTGGCTGGAGCTCCCCGCCTGCCCTTGAGTTGAGTAGAGTTGGTAGAATTGGATCTGGGCCAAGCACCCTGTGACTCACCGTCCTAGGCGCCCAACCCAGAGCCCGTTGGCATTTCGGAAAGCTCTGCATCGTTGACGAGCCGATTTTCCACCCCAGAACTTTTCCACAGGTTTTCTTCCAAAATTTACTTGCCTATTTGCCACCTAGAGAAAATGGGACAGAGACAAAACCGGAAATTCAAAGCAGTTTCTCTACTTGTTAGCGGTTTGGGTAAAACTGGGAACTCATTCTAGAGTCTTGGAATGCGACAGCTGGGGAGGACTTTAGAGCTCCGACCCCTCCTAGTGCATCCAGGTCTATAGTTCTTTCGCCTAATAATCTCCCATTTGTGTATTGCTCGATAAAATACAGGCCACTCAGCAATATTAGCGACAGACACGAAAAAATTATTCGTTGTTTTCCTGAAACTCACATTTAGCTTGGCGCGCTGTATTTTCATTTAGTGCATCCGACCACTCTGCCCTTCTCACGTCATCCCATTCTTTCCTCGTGCCTCTAACCTCTCCCTTATTTACAATCTCTCCATTAACTTTTTTAAGCACTCAAGTGTCTTTTATCTTAAAAGTTAACGTTAAAAGCTCCAATTCCCTCTCCAACAAGGTCCCTACCTCTCTGTTCCCTTTCAAAGTCAGTCAGCACAAAGTGTTTACAAGCCCTTTCCTGATTCCCACACTTGGCAAGCAATCAACTATTCCAATGAGGCTTTTACCCTGACCCATCTACCTACCGCTTGCTCTCAGGACACATCACCCTACAGGCTGATAACTGGAGTTTTTCAATCCTCATCTTGACCTAGTGCTTCCCCGTCTTCGTGTGATTGACCACCTCTTACTTTCTGAAATACTTTCTTCCCTTGACCACTATGCCCTTGCTGCTCAAAGTGTGATCAACGGACCATCAAGTCCGGCAGCATCACTTGGAAGCTTGTTATAAACACAGAATCTAGGAGTTCCCTTCGTGGCGTAGCGGTTAACAAACACCGACTAGGATCCACGAGGATGAGGGTTCAATCCCTGGCCTCACTCGGTGGGTTAAGGATCCGGCATTTCGGTGAGCTGTGGTATGGCTCGAATCTGGCATTTCTGTGGCTGTAGCTCCAATTCAACCCCTAGCCTGGGAGCTTCCATATGCCACAAGTTCAGCCCAAAAAAAAGAAAAGAAAAAAAAAGCCTAAATCATATGTTACTGACTCCCTGAAGCCCTATTTAATCCCCTTCCTTAGACCAAAGAATTCACCCCTTGAACTGTTATTTTTAAGAAAAAAAAAAGAAAACTAATGCTTGTTATGTGACAACTACCTCATTAAGTACTTTACTGCATTCTCCCTTGTCATCCTGCTGGTAGCACCATGGAACGCTAAGTCACCCAGGCACCTGAGCAAAGTACTCGCCTTCTGCAGTTTCCAGCCTGAACTTCCTAATCCAGGCTGACTGACCACAGAGCCCATGTCCCTAACCAGCTTGTCATGCCACACCTCTGACGAATGCCGCCTGGACTGAAATTTTATATTATCCATATAAAATATAGACACATAGATATGTAGGAGTTCCCATCGTGGCTCAATGGTTAACGAATTCAACTAGGAACCATGCGGTTGAGGGTTCGATCCCTGGCCTTGCTCAGTAGGTTAAGAATCTGGCATTGCCGTGATCTGTGGTGTAGGTTAAAGACACGGCTCGGATCCCGCGTTGCTGTGGCTGTGGCGTAGGCTGGCGGCTACAGCTCCAATTAGACCCCTAGCCTGGGAACCTCCATATGCTGCTAGTATGGCCCTAGAAAAGGCAAAAAGACAAAAAAAAGATATATAGATATATAGAAATATAGATATAGCTATGATATATAGATAGGTATATACAGATATATACAGATATAGACATAACTTGTACTATATATTATATATAATAATTTCTACTGTATACAGTACAAATACAAGTTTATTTATATACATATGGTATAATTTTTTTTTTTTTTTTTTCGTTTTTGGCCACCCCGCAGCATATGGAGTTCCCAGGCCAGGGATCAGATCCAAGCCACAGCTGCAGCCTAAGCCACAGCTTCGGCAATGCTGGACCCTTAACCCACTGTGCCAGGCCAGGGATTGGGGATCGAACCTGCATCTCAGGGCTCCCAAGACACCTCCAATCCTGTTGCACCACAGTGAGAACTCCAATATATGGTATAATTTGCATATAGTAAAATTTAACATTCTTAGCACATAGTTTTGCAACTATTGACAAATTTATACAAGTGTATGTAACTATTACTAAAATTAAGGTACAGACTAGTCCTATCACCCACTAAAGTCCCCTCAATCACCCTTTGTAGTCAGCTGTAACACCTTCTCCCAACCCCTGAAAACATTCTATTTTCTGTGCTTATGATTTTGCCTTATGATGTCCTATAAATAAAACCATAGAGCATATAACCTTTTGAGAGTGGCTGCTTTCTTTCCTCATTTTTTTTTTTTTTCTTTTTAGGGCTGCACTCATGGCATATGGAAGTTCCCAGGCTAGGGGTTGAATTGGAGCTGCCGCTACCTGCCTACACTACAACCATAGCAACAAAGGATATGAACCAGGTCTGTGGCCTACACTACAGCCATAGCAACGCAGGATATGAACCAAGTCTGCGACCTACACCACAGCTCACAGCAATGCCGGCTCCTTAACCCACTGAATGAGGCCAGGGATCAAACCGCGACCTCATGGTTACCGGTCAGATTTGTGGCCACTGTGCCACAGTGAGAACTCCAAGAGTGGCCGCTTTCACTTAGCATCATGCATTTGAGTTTCAGTCACACTATTGCCTGTTTCAGCAGTTTTTTAGGGTCTTTTGTTTTAGTTTTGGCCAAGCCTGTGGCATGCAGAAGTTCCCGGACCAGGAATCAAACCTATACCACAGCAGTGATCTAAAGCCAAATCCTTAACCACTAGGCCACCAGGGAACTCTGCTTCTTTTTTATTGCTGAGTAGTATTTCATTGTATGTACTGTAGTTGTTCATCTGTTCCCAGCTGAAGGATGTTTAGATTGTTTCCATTTGGGGAGATTATTAATAAAGACATTATAAATATTCACATGCAGGTATTCTCATGGACAGAGGTGTTTATTTCACTTAGGTAAGTATCTAGTAATAGAATTGATGGTTATGTGGCAAATGTTTGTTTAATCTTATTGCCAAACCACTTTTCAGTGTGTCTTAAGCTATGTTTTTAGCTGTAAAGAATAAGCTTTCAGAAAGCAGGAACCAAATTTAAGAGATGGTGAAGGTAGAAGTTAACAGAATCCCATTACACACAACTGCCCTGTTCAACTTTGCATCCTCAGCAGCTGGCATTGTCCTGGCACAGAATCAATAATCACGAAATACCTAAAAATCAAATCAGTTCTTGATTATCTACTCCTCAGGAAGGGCACTTTTCTCTTTTCATTCACTCTGTCTCTTTGGTGTTTTACAAGCGAGGAGTTTTAAAATTACAGCAGTAGATTCATGCCCACTCTAGTCAGGGATAATAAAAAAGTTTTAGCTTTACTGTATCATCGAAAGAAGCGGAAACTTTGAGAATAACATATCATCGAAGGGAGGGGGGGAGTGAGGAATCTAGCTCCAAATGAATTTAATTCATAACAAACAGAGGATGATCAATGGTGACAGATTGTGTTTTCCTAAACATGGCAGCAACATTTCTCAACATACTCCTCTAGAACCTTTGCCACCTCCCTCTCTAGTAGAGTCCAGTTCCCCTCAAGCCCTTGTAACCAGTAGACAGTGGTGGAAGCGCAACGAGATGACTTCCACTTCCAGATCGTAAAGGTAATAGAGCTTGTTTGGGGACTGGGTGTGTCTATGGAGCAGGAAGCCCAGAAGGTTAGGAAAGAGTAGGTGATGAGGAAAGGAGAATGCAGAAATGTAAAAGTGGATTTAAAAAAAAGGAATGATGGATTCACAAGTGGAGAGCGCAGCGCTGCTCAGACTGGTACCCAACTAACAGTGTGGGCTACAGAGCTGAGAAGCAAGGAGAGAAAAAGGGAAGAGAAGGTGGGAAGCTGGTGAGCCAGAGAGCTTAGCAAACATCAAGGAAAAGCTGCTCAGATGAGAACTATGGAAACAGACCCATTTTTGTTGTTGTTGGGAAAGATTTTTTGTTATAAAAGTACTTGCATATTTTAAATTATTTTCTTATGTCCAACCTCTGGATGTGTATCAAGAAATTGAATCATAAGAACTGTCTTGAGAAGTTTCCGTTGTGGCTCAGTGGTTAACGAATCCAACTAGGAACCATGAGGTTGTGGGTTCAATCCCTGGCTTTGCTCAGTGGGTTAAGGATCCGGCGTTGCCGTGAGCTGTGGTGTAGGCTGTAGACACAGCTCGGATCCCGCGTTGCTGTGGCTGTGGCGAAGGCCGGCAGCTACAGCTCCCGTTAGACCCCTAGCCTGGGAACCTCCTTATGCCGTGGGTGTGGCCCTAGATAAGGCAAAAAGACAAACAAATTAAAAAAAAAAGAAAACACAGAAAAAAAAGGACCGTCTTCGAATACAATAAACGTATCCTATCATGTAAATGTCCCACAATGTGTCCCAAAATGTTACTCATTTTCCCCGAGTCTTGCATATTTAAGATTTCGTATTTTCACTGTCCCAGAGAGTTCCCACATTCGTGTTCAACTGTTCCTCTCACTTTCTTGGCAGTCAAAGTGTCCCTTCTCTCTGCCTCTCTCCCTCTGCCACACCCGTGGCATGTGGAAGATCCTGGGCCAGAGACTGAATCCAAACCATACTTGCAACCTGTGCCACAGCTGCATCAGTAACCGATCCTTAACCCATTGTGCCACAGGGGAACTTCCTGTTAAATGCTCCTAACAGGTCCAGTAGTAAGGCAGTACACGTTTATGGTTTTAAAACTTTTAGGGTTCAAAAACATATAAAGGAAAAAGTTAAACACCACCCCCACCCCCTGTGGAGTTCCTGTTGTCTTCAGTGGTAAAGAACCCTACTAGTATGCATGAGGACATGGGTTTGATCCCTGGCCCCGCTCGATGGGTTAAGGCTCCGGTGTTGCAGTGAGCTATGGTGTAGGTCGCAGATGAGGCTCGGATCCTGCGTTGCTGTGGCTGTGGTGTAGACCGGCAGCTATAGCTTTGATTCAACCCCTAACCTGGGAACTTCCATATGCTGCAGGTGCAGCCCTAGAAAGACAGACTAAATAAATAAACACTCCCTCCCAAGACCTACCCAGGGCACTCAGATTCTCCCCACTTTCAGGTAACTTCCTGGTGACAGTTTCTTGTGTGCTTTCCCCCAAATGTTGTGTAAATAAACAAGCATGATGTGCTTCTTAATTCTCAGCACCTGAGAGCTGAGGATACAGTGGTTGCCCCCAAATCTACTTGGTTACTGACCTCATGCAGCTTAGTTGACAAGGGCAGAGACGTGGCTTTGTACCTCTCATGTAAAGCAAACAAAGCAAAACGCCTGCCCAGCACTGTGCACTGATCTGTCCTGGCCTTTTCCCAAGAAACAGTATATTGTGAAGTCCTCCACAGTCCTTTCTTTTCTTTTTTCTTTTTTTTTTTTTTTTAGGGCCGCACCCACGGCATATGGAGGTTCCCAGGCTAGGGGTCTAATAGGAGCTGCAGCCACCGGCCTATGCCGCAGCCACAGCAACGCGGGATCCGAGCTGCATCTGCAACCTACACACAGCTCACAGCAATACCAGATCCTCAACCCACTGAGTAAGGCCAGGGATCGAACCCTCATCCTCATGGATACTAGTCGGATTCGTTTCCACTGCTCCATGGCAGGAACTCCTCCACATTCTTTTCGTGGCTGCCTAGCAGTGATTATTTACATGGATGTACCACAGTATAATTAACTGATCCCCTGATGATAAACATCCTGATCATTTCCAGTATTTTTACTATGACAAACAAGGCAGTAATAAGTACCCCTTTAAATATGCTCTTGTTGGGAGTTCCTGTCATGGCTCAGTGGTTAATGAACCCTACCAATATGCTTGAGGACACAGGTTCGATTCCTGGCCTCGCTCAGTGGATTAAGGATCTAGTGCTGCTGTGAGCTATGGTATAGGTCGCAGATGAGGCTCAGATCCAGTGTTGCTGTGGCTGTGACGTAGGCTGGTAGCTGTAGCTCTAATTTGACCCCTAGCCTGGGAGCCTCCATATGCTGCCAGTGTGACCCTTAAAAGACAAAAGACAAAAAAAAAAAAAAACAAAAAAAAACACAGGACCAGGCTGGGGATCCAACCTGCATATATATGTGTGTGTGTATAAATATGCACTTGATGGAGTTCCTGTCATGGCTCGGTGGTAATGACCCTGACTAGTATCCATGAAGATGCAGTTTCGATCCCTGGCCTTGCTCAGTGGGTTAAAGCATCTGGCATGAGCTGTGGTGTGGTGTACGTTGAAGATCGGCTCAAATCCCGAGTTGCTCTGGCTGTGGTATAAGGCAGAGGCTACAGATCTGATAAGACCCCTAGCCTGGGAACGTCCATATGCAGCAGGTGCAGCCCTAAAAAAAAATAAATATAAGTAAATATGCACTGGTTCATGTTTACATTTACCAAAGGATAAATTTCCAGAGGTAAAACCCTTGGGTCAAAGCTCATGAGTGTCTCTGCAGTGACATCTGCCATTCTTTTTGCACCTGTTCTGCGTAGGAAATACTTTCCCATGTTCAGGGGAAATAAGAATTTTGGGAGTTCCCACCGTGGTGCAAGGGGATCAGCAGTATCTCTGCAGCTCCAAGGATGCAGGTCGGATCCCCAGCCTGGCCCAGTGGGTTTAAGATCAGTGCTGCCTCAGTTGTGACTATGAATCTGATCCCTGGCCTGGGAACTCCATACACTGTGGGGCAGCCAAAAAAGAAAAAAAAAACTTGGGCAGAAGGTCACCTCCCCTTATCAAAGACAAATGGTCCCCAAATTAATCTTTCCCACCCCCAGTGTGCGGGCATGTGACTGGGCTAAGCCTCTGAATCTGGAGTAAGCGCCTGAAGAAGCAGGACATCCCAAAGTTCTTGTCAGTCAGGGTGGGGGCCCAGGCCTGGCCCGTTCCCGTGGTGCACTTTCAGCTGCAGCTCCAGCCGCTGGGCCTTGAACCTCTTTTCTAAGCCTGGTCCCTCAACTCCGCTAGCGGTTCTGTGAGCTCCTCAGTGTCTTTCCAATCAATTCTCCTGCTTAAATCGGTCCACTTAGCTTCTGTTACTTGCTTGTTCAATTTTTGTTTTTGTTTTTGTTTTTTCTTTCTTTTTAGGGCCACACCTGCAACCTATGGAAGTTCCCAGGCTAGGAGTCGAATCAGAGCTGCAGCTGTCAGCCTATGCACCGCAGCTCATGGCAATGCTGGATCCTTAACCCACTGATCGAGATTAGGAGTCGAACCCACATCCTCATGGATACTAGATGGGTTTGTTACAGCTGAGCCACGGCAGGAACTCCAGGTTCTGTTACTTGTAATTAAGAGCCCTGACCGGTTCTATAGTAGCCAGCCCCCACGAGAGCCCCCAGTGATTCCTACCATCCAGCTGACCAGTGTAACCACTACGATCTTGTGGAAATGGCAGAGTATGATTCCAAAGCAGGGACTCTCTTTTATTTTTTAGGGCCACACTTGCAGCCTATGGAGTTGCCAGGCTAGGGGTTGAATCGGAGCTGTGGCCGCCAGCCTACACCACAGCCACAGCAATGCGAGATCCTAAGCACATGTTAGACCTACACCACAGCTCACAACAATGCCGGATCCTTAACCCACTGAGCAAGGTCAGGGATCGAACCCACATCCTCATGAATGCTAGTCGGGTTCTTAACCTGATGGGAATTCCCTGAAGCAGGGTCTTAAAAGATATTGTGGCTTACACTTGCTGTCTTGTATCACTTGCATTGAGGGAGACCAAATGCCGTGTTGTAAGGACACAAGATGTCTAGTGGAGAAGTCCGTGCAGCGAGCAGCTGAGACCTCTGGCCAAGAGCCAGCACCCACGCACCTGTGAGCCACTGAGGGTGCCACCTTAGAGGTGGTTCTTCTAGCCCCAGTGGAAAATTCAGGGAGCTGCAACCTTACTGACATCTTGACTGCCACCTCGTGAGAGACCTTGAGCTAGAACCCATCTGAACCACTTCTGAATCCCTGACCCTCGGCAACGGTCTGTGTATGATAACAAACGTCCATTATCGTTTGAAGTCCCTAAGTCATTGGATGATTTGTTAAAGCATAAATAAATGACTAATGCAGATACAATTAAAAAAAATTTTTTTTTTTTTTACCTGTTAGGGCTGCACCCACAGCATATAGAAGTTCTCAGGCTAGGGGTCAAATCAGAGCTGCAGCTGAAGCAACGCTGTGGGATCTGAGCCACGTCCGTGACCTACACCACAGCTCAAGGCAACTCCAGATCCTTAACCCACTGAGCAGGGCCAGGGATCAAACTTACATCCTCATGGATACTAGTCAAGTTCATTACCACTGAGCCATGACGGGAACTCCCCGATTTTAAATTTTAACAGGCTAACGAATTGCCCTTCTAAAGGACAACAGCAACGGACACACCTACCAATGCCATGTGGCAGAGTGTGAAAAAATAGAGAAAGGGGGCACGGAAACTGACTCCTGATAAGGCCCCATCCTCAGGGCCTCCCTAAGTTGTGGAACTGTAAGTTGGCCTCCTAGGACCACATGTGACCAGTCAGGCTGGTGGACAGGGAGTGACCAGAATCTGGCCTGGGTGGAGGAGCAGGGTCAGCAAGGAGAAATCTGAGCAGGGACAAGGCCACAGGTGTCAGGTCGCATGATCAGGCCAGGAGGCTCAGCAAGTGTCAGCTGCAGAGACCTGGCAGTTGAGCAGGCAGATTGGCAGAAATCTCTCCAGGCTGCTTAGGAAAGGGGCCTACACACACACACACACACACACACACACACACACACACACACACACACACACAACAGAGACGCTGAGTGATAGAGAAGCTGAGTGTGTGGGCATCTGCTCTTGGGACAAAAGCAGCAGCCAGGACTGAGCATTTCTGGACCACCGTGGCCTGGAATCCGTTGCATGTGACTTTAAAGACCCCACGCTCAGGCAGAGGCAGAACCGTTACTACGGTGGAGTGCAGAAGATAATGCTCACATGTCCTGAGCGCTAAATAAATGCCAGGCCTGAAATCTACCAAGTAGACTATCATTCCCATTATATAGATGGGGAAACAGAGGCTCAGTGAGGCTAAACTACTAGCCTAGTTATCTGACTCCAGCTCCCATTACATCACACAGCCTCCAGGGAAGAGGCAGAACTGATTCGTTTGTTGGTTTTCCCTATTGCTCAAAGGGGAGCCTTTGGGGAATAGACTTGTCACCTTCCCAGTGAGAGAGATGCCGGCACAGTCTCTGCTCTTCCCACTTTCAAAGCTGTCCTCTCAGGCCAGGCTCCTAGGTCAAGTGCTTAGAAGTTCCCCGAGGAGTTCCCACCATGGCTCAGCAGAAAGGAATCTGACTTGTATCCATGAGGACGCAGGTTCTATCTCTGGCCTTGCTCAGTGGGTTAAGGATCCGGTGTTGCCGTGAGCTGTGGTGTAGGTCGCAGATGCGGCTCGGATCCCACGTTGATGTGGCTGTGGCAAAGGCCGGCAGCTACAGCTCCTGTTAGACCCCTAGCCTGGGAACTTCCATATGCTGTGGGTGTGGTCCTAAAAAGACCAAAAAAAAAAAAAAAAAAGGAAGGACAGAAAAAGGGAGGTCCCCAAGTCAGTGGTAGGAGTCCTCGCTCGCCCACTTCTGACTGCTCCAACAAGTGTGGTTATGTCCACGTGAAATGCACGCATGCGGAATGGGAGGGTGACTGTCATGTGCCAGGCAGCGTGCCAGGCCTGCAGCAGTGAGTAAGGGCAGAGGTTCCGCCCTTCGAGGAGTTCGGAGTCCAAAGGAGGAGGAAGAGAAGTAAAGCGAAGAACCCTGCAGAATGGCATAAGGATCACCATAGAGGAAAACCGGGTGAAATGCCAAGGGGCACCCAGCCTGGGAGCATCAAGGAAACTTCCTGAAGATCATCTCTGAGCTGAGTCACAAACGATGAGAAGCGGTTTGCCAGGGGGAGGGAGGGAGCGCCAGGCAGGAGGAACAGCGCGTGCAAAAGCCTAGTGGAGTGGCGCGCTCTAGGAACCACAAGGTGGTGCACATTCTGGGAGTGACTCTGGGAGGGTTGCGGGAGGGGCGAGAGCTGGGACAGGAGGGGTGAGCAGGGGCCAGATCCTGACGGTGGAGAGCCAAAAACTGAAGGGGAGATGTTAGCAACAGTTTTCTGTTCATAAAGACCGTTCTTGGAGTTCCCGTCATGCCTCAGTGGTTAATGAATCCGACTAGGAACCGTGAGGTTGCGGGTTTGATCCTTGGCCTTGCTCAGTGGGTTAAGGATCCGGCGTTGCTGTGAGCTGTGGTGTAGGTTGCAGACGCAGCTCGGAACCCGTGTGGCTGTGGCTGTGGTGTAGGCCAGTGGCTACAGCTCCTGTTAGACCCCTAGCCTGGGAACCTCCACATGCCGCGGGTGCGGCCCTAGATAAGGCGAAAAGACAAAAAAAAAAAAAAAGACCATTCTTACTGCAGGGTGGACAGTCGGTGCAAATGAGGAGGTTAGGAGGTCACTGCAGAGACCTGGGAAAGAACCGATGAAGGCCCTGGATGTGGAGCTGGAGGATGGGAACTGCAGGTGAGAGGCGGGTAGGGAACATTGTCTGCACGACTTCACCACCAAGAGGAGGCAAAGAAATCCTGTCCCCAGTCTACATAGTTCCATAACCCAATAGCTGTCCCTTTTGTTTTTTGGGGGGGCTGTGCTCACGACATATGGCGTTTCCCAGGCTAGGGGTCAAATTGGAGATAGAACTGCCGGCCTACACCACAGCTACAGCAACACCAGACTTGAGCCACGTCTATGACCTACACCACAGCTCAAGGCAACGCAGGATCCGTAACCCAGTGAGCAAAGCCAGCGTTCGAACCTGCGTCCTCATGGATACTAGTCGGGTTCGTTAACTGCTGAACCATGACCAGAATTCCCTAGTTGTCCTTTTCTCCTTTGTCTTCTTTTTTTTTTTTGGCCATGCCCATGGCGTGGAGAAGTACCCAGCCCCAGGACAGAACCCTCCCACAGCATTCACAGCCCTGGAGCCTTAACCTCTAGGCCACCGGGGAACTCCCTTTTTTTTCTCTTTTTGTGTTTCACTTTCTGTCATTTGCCATCAAGATGTTTTAGCTCAGGAGTTCCCATAATGGCTGAGTGGTAAGAAACCCGACTAGGATCCATGAGGCGGCAGGTTCGATTCCTGGCCTCGCTCAGTGGGTTAAGGATCCGGCGTTGCCCTGAGTTGTGGTGTAGGCCGGCAGCTACAACTCCAACTTGACCCCTAGTCTGGGAACTTCCATATGTCACAGGTGTGACCCTAAAAAGCAAAAAAAAAGCAAAAAACATGTTTTAGTTTTTACATGAGCCTGGTCGTCCGAAGAGGCAAATGGACATTTGAAGTAATTATACTGTTATCTCTACTCTTTCCTTCCTTTTATTTAATAGACCTTATTTTTTGGAGCAGTTTTAGACTGACAGAGGGTCCCAGGCTAGGGGTGGAATCAGAGCTGTAGCCGCTGGCCTACGCCACTGCAACAGTAGATCCTGAGCCACATGCGACCCACACCACAGCTCACAGCAACAGCAGATCCCTAACCCACTGAGCAAAGCCAGGGATCGAACCTGCGTCCTCACGGATACTAGCTGGATTCGTTTTTGCTGCGCCACAAGGAGAACTCCCTAGTTAGCACTTCCAGCTCTACACCAGGGACTCGGTCGGTGTCAAACAGAAGCCTGGGCCGGATATGGCC
The DNA here is from genome assembly GCA_004024745.2 of Catagonus wagneri. Classification (NCBI taxonomy): domain Eukaryota; kingdom Metazoa; phylum Chordata; class Mammalia; order Artiodactyla; family Tayassuidae; genus Catagonus; species Catagonus wagneri. The sequence continues at coordinate 5,157,769 of PVHT021183553.1, forward strand.
CTACGGAATACATCCTTTTCTCTCCTACAATTCAAGGAAGACGAGAAGTTCATTGATGTGATGGCAGAGTCATTTATGCTGTTTATTTAAAAAGAACAACCATAAGGTAAAAATACAGATGTTTTCTTTCTTGTAACAACAGCAGTTTAAAAAGAGAAGAAATAAATATGACATTAGAAGTTCTTTAGCAAAATACAGCAAACCCCTGTGAGCAATCCCAAGAACTCGTAACGTTATAAAAATTTCTGCCGAAGAACAGCTTCACCTCAGCACCTTAGAGCAGACGTTGGAAACCAGCTAGACGGTGAGGATGGTCGTGACTTTGGGGATTCTGAAAGGCTCTGGATTTGTCACTTGGGAATGTCAGGGGTCTACTCTAATATAATTTGCATAGAGTCAGGGTTAACAGGAATTCTTCTACTCATCAATATTACTTATAATCATCCTTTCGTTCTTACTGTTAAAGAGCATAGTATTTAAGGGTCAAAAAAAAGTGGTCGAAGGGGAAAGAGGGGTGAAAAGGATGGTTCTAGGGGGAATGCTAAGAGGACAGGAGAAAGGCGAGGGGAAGGAACAGAACTTGTATCTCTTCACTATTTTGTGTCATCTGCGCAGCTTGCCTTGGCCCCTCTTGGAGGAGAGGGGACAGACAGTGGTCCAGCCTAGACTGCCTTAAACCTTACCGTCGTCAAAGGACAGAAGATGCAGAAGCACCTGCCAGGGCATGGCTAAGACCGGGAACAGAGAAGCTGAATGGGAAACAAAGGAGAGAGGGCATGACTCGAGAAGTACAGAAAAGGATCCCCCAGGGAAGTGGGTGACGTTAACATCACAGACCTCCAGGGACTTTCTCCTCTGAGGACCACGAAAGAAAGAAGTACGTGCACAGGTTAACACGGCAGACCAGTCTTGGAAGTGGAGGGGTAAAGGGACAAGGAAAAAGTCAAGGTTGCGAAGCAGAGGCACATTCTGGCTACGAGAGGGGCGGAGGAAGGGGAGCAGAAAAGAGGCCAGGAGGGCAGATGGACCCTCTGGGAAGGGATCCTACACGGGGCTCAGAGCCACCCCCTGCCACCCCTGCGAGGCTACGGAGTTTGCGTTGAGTGGTGGGTGTGGAGGCTGGTTGGGGCGAAGGGTCAGCAGGGGTGAGGATGCCCGGTCAGCTCTCCCCGGGCACCTGGGAGGCACAGCTGTGGACGGAGGTCAAGGTCAGGCCAACTAGGTACTGAAAGCAGCCTTGAGTTCCCTGAAGGCTGCCTGGCGGAGCCTCCTCTTCTCTTCCGCTTGCTTCCGCTCCTCTTGCTCCGCTTTTAGCTCTGCTTCAAACTTACTGGCAGAGGACAGAGCTTGGACCTGCAGAGAAACAGCAAGAACGGACCGTCAGAGTGAGAGAGGAAAGAGAAACCTGGACACGGAGCAGCCCATCAAAGAGAGCTTGGGGAGGAGTATTTGCCTGGGGGTCCTGCCCTGAGCAGGACCAGGGTGATGCATCAGATCGCGGGAGACAACGAAGTTCTCTTTCTCTCTTTTTTTTTTTTTGGCTTTTTAGGGGTCACACCCACAGCATATGGCGGTTCCCAGGCTACAGCTGCCAGGCTATGCCACAGCCACAGCAATGCCAGATCCCAGGTGCATCTGCAACCTACACCTCAGCCCACAGCAACACCAGATCCTTAACCCACTGAGCGAGGCCAGGGATCGAACCCGCAACCTCGTGATTCCTAGTCGGATTCGTTTCCACTGCCCCACGATGGGAACTCCTTTATCCTCTATTCTAGAATTGATTCTTTCTTCCCATGTCTCATCAGTTTGGTAAAATTTGCAAACACATCAGGCGTGTTCATTATTTTTAATAAAGCCTGCTAAATTGCTCTCCAGAGCAGCCGCTCCAATTGGCACACCACCATCACGGAATGCAAATGTTCATTTCTCCACAACCTTGCCAAGGCTTATCATTAACCTGTTTTCCAATCTGATAGGCAAAAAAAAAAAAAAAGGCACCTTATTCTATTTCCTCTTTGGTGAATTACTCATTTGTATCCTTTGCCCACTTTTCTGTTCAGCTGGAGTTGTTTTTTTTTTTTATTTCTTTAGCTCTTCACAGAATTTAGGTTTAGTCCCTATTACATATTTTTGAGTTAGTTTCCTTCTGTCTTTTGTCTGTCTTTTAACTTCAAGGTATCTTGGGTCATACACTAAATTTTGATGTAATCAAAAGTCAGCTATTTATATTCTTGTCTTTTTTTTGGGGGGGGACTTATCTAGGGCTGCACCCATAGCATATGGAGATTCCCAGGCTAGGGATCTAACAGGAGCTGTGGCTGCCGGCCTTCGCCACAGCCACAGCAACGCGGAATCCGAGCCGCGTCTGTGACCTACACCACAGCTCACGGCAACGCCGGATCCTTAACCCACTGAGCAAGGCCAGGGATCGAACCCGCAACCTCATGGTTCCTAGTCAGATTCGTTAACCACTGAGGCATGATGGAAACCACTAGGCAATCCTTAAGAAAGTTACGGGGTCACGCCTATGGTGTGGTTTGATCCATGGTCTGGGAATCTTTGTATGCTGCAGGTGCAGCCAAAAAAATGCAGATTAAACTTAAACATGTGTAGAGTCTGTAGCCTTTATAATTATGAATAGCTCCAAAATTAAGAGAACGTTCTTCCAATATTATTATCAAGTTCAGCAAAGATGTTGCTCCCATCACTGAGGAATAAATGAAGTTCTGATATACGTCCTTTCACTTTAGATCACAACTAATACACCTCACTGAATTCCAGAAACCCTCCCACACACAAAATATCAACCAACATTCATGTTGGAACTACATTGTTTTGTCAGTTGCAATCATAGGCTGACTACAGATATAAGAGTCCAGCAAAGAGTCAAGGAGCCATGTTTTGAGAATCAATAGGCTATATAGATTCTACAATAAAAAAGGGTGCATTTTATTAGTTGTAAATTGTGTGCTACATATCCTTTATATCAGCAAAATATGTAATAATCTTAGGCATAGATATAGATATAGATATAGATATCTCCATACTCTGTCCAGAGAGCCAGTTGCTAAACGTCTACCAACAAACCACTGTCTAAGTCTCAATTTCCTCATCTGCAAAGGGCGTCAAATCACACTTACCTCCAGAGTGCTTCTGTGAGCACCAGACAGGACATGAATCTGAAGTTCTCAGCAGAGGGTCTGGCCCATAATCAACACTCACAGGTCTGTTAACCACCCCACCTGCCCACTCCTGGCCAGGCCAGAGGAGATTGGGGGCCCTTGCCGTTCCTTTACTTCTTGGGGTTCTTCTTCTCCTCCTCTATAAAAATCTTCCTCTTCTCTTAATTCTCTGCTCCCCAAGCCCTTGTCCCATCAATCACCCCCCTCTTTATCTTCAGGTTTTCTTCTCCCTGGAGCACTTACCCTGTGACCTAAAAACATATCAACATGTATCTTCTCTGGGCTTAAAAAAAAACAACAGGGAGTTCCCGTTGTGGCTCAGGGGTTAACGAATCCAACTAGCATCCATGAGGATGTGGGTATGATCCCTGGCCTTGCTCAGTGGGTCAAGGATCCGGCATTGCCATGAGCTATGGTGTAGGTCATAGACGCAGCTCAGATCCTGCATGGCTGTGGCTGTGGTGTAGACCAGCAGCTGTAGCTCTGATTGGACCCCTAGCCTGGGAACCTCTATATGCTGCAGGTGTGGCCCTAAGAGGACAAAAAGACAAAAACAAACACCCCCCCCCAAAAAAACCCAAATTTCTTTCCTGATCCTAAGCTACCACCTCTACTTTGTCCAGGCCTCCCCTGCCAACCTTCTAGAGAGAAAAGCCAGGCACCAGGGCTCTTTCCCCCAGTTCCCACCCACCTCCTGCCCTGTTGCAACCGGCCCTCCAGAGTGAACCTCCTCTCTCAAAAATCGGACCCGTTTGCTGGACCCTAGACCTCTGCTCTGGCCTCACCTGATTCAATCTCTTCTTGACATTGCTCCTGGCCTCCAAAATGGCATTTTCTCCAGGGTTTCCTCGTATCTCTGGTTCTTTCCTTCCCCAGAGCCCACTCACCATCGCATCCTGCTCGGGGTCCACCCCTCTAGTTCTCGGGTCCCACCCCTCTAGTTCTCGGGTCCCAGCCTGTATCTTGTGAGGACAGCTCCTGCGGTCTGTGTGGCAGGGTGTCCACGAGACATCCATTCCCTCCCTTCTTTCTTTCCACAAGATGCTCCCCTAGCGCGTGGCCCAAGGGTCTAGGGGAGACTGACCTTCCCCCGGGCTCCAGGAGCGAGCCCAGTCGGGGTAATGACATTCCAGCCTTTGCCAGTGGTTGGTGCACGAATGGACAAGCGTGGGACAGATTATTCCCTGACCCTCAGTATCTAGCATCTTCTTTAGCAGCAGAATCACAATGGGGTACACGGATCTCCAGGAAAAAAGGCATTTTGTAGCTTCCCATTTAGCTAGGCGTGGCCAAGTTCTGGCCAGGAGGCCCTGAGCAGAAACTGTTAGCAAACAGCAACGTGCCCTTTGGACGAGGGGGCAGGCCTTCCCTTTGTCTGAATTCACCTAGGACTTAACAGTAAAACTCAGCTTATAGCTTCTTCTCCCTCAACCATTCACATTCAAGGGTGGGAGGGTCCTGTCTCGATTTTTTTTAAATATCACCAATCCCTGGCTACATAGCTCCAATAACCTCGTGGCATTTTACTTCCCACCCCCACTCAAGTGGTCATAAATACACAGAGCTCTAGGGAATTTGGGTTCATCCCCGCCTTCTCCCCCCACAGCCATCGGCACACGCTTCGTCAGACCTACAATTCTCTTCCAGACATCTATGGAAGTCTGTGGAAGCCTCCCAGAGCCCAGCCTCTCCCCAGGTGAGTCTGGCCCCGTAGTGCCCACCACTGATCTTGTCAAGGCCCAGCTCAAACCCTTGGAGGGCTCCCAGCTCCTGCGGCTGCGCTTTCCATGCCTGGCTCTGAAATGGATCCACCTGCAGAGCCCAGGTAGTGCTGGGCAAGGACTGGGAAGCAGGTTGGCAGGTAATCCTGGAGATCAGCAGGGAGGGTGGGGAAGGCCTGACCTTCGCGGAGCCCAGAGCTCCTTGTCCTGTTGTCTTCAGTAGGGACAGGAGCCAGCCTGCAAACACTCCCTCCCCCGTGCCTCGGAGCCTTTGCTCCGCGGGTTCCCACGGGAGGAACGCCTTCCCTTCCCTGATTACAAGGTGCATCCCCATTCATCCCTGAACATCTGTCGCAAATGTCAGCTCCTTTATGGCCTCCTCCCAAATTCGAGGCACGATTCCCGCCATTCGTCATTCATGCAAACTTTTATTGAGGGCCATTATTAGCCGGCACTGTAATTAACGAAGATAATTCACCTACTCTGCCTTTGAGTCTGTGGGTGAGGAGACAGACATATAAAGTTCAAGAAATTTTACTATTCTTTTCATCTTTCCTCCTGGTTGTAAAAATAATGCACACACATAAAAAGAAAAAAACCTTACAAACTTATAAAAACCAAGTCTCTCTGACATCACTATTACTAATACTTTGGTATATAATTATCCAGGTCATATTTAATGTTTAACAAAATTGGGTTTCGAACATATTGTTTTGCCTAATTCGTTTTGGACGTCTGTCCACACGTCACTGCAGGTGCATCTCATTCTTCGATAGCTGCAGGGTGTGCAGATATGTGGTTGTACCACAACGGACTCAGTTCCCTGCGAACAGAAGTTTTGGTTGTTGCCCATTTTCCTCTCTTATCAACCACACTGTATAAAAATCCTTGTCTATACATCTTTGTGCATGAATGTCTCTGAAGGATAAAGTCCTAGAGGCAGATTTCCAGGGTGAAGGATATGAAATGTTAAACTGCTCTCCAAAAAGTTGGGTTAATTTTGTTGCTGTGGCTGTGGTGTAGGCCGGCGGCTACAGCTCCGATTAGACCCCTAGCCTGGGGACCTTCATATGCCACGGGTGCGGCCCTAAAAAAGTTGGGGTAATTTATACTCTTACCAGAAGTGTCCAAGAACGCCCCAAACAAATGAATTATAATACTGTTTTCATTCCTAATAGAGGCACACACTCAAAAGGAGGGCGAACTGTCTCGTCCTGGAGAATCAAGAAAAGCAGCCAAGAAGAGGCAACTCTTTAACGTGGGTTTTATAGAACGAGTCAAGTTTTCAAGGAAGAGGCATTGGATGGGACAGTCCAGGCAGAAGAAACAGCAGGTACTGAGTGAGGCCCAGCCGTGAAAAGGCATGGCGGGACTTGAACTATGCACAGAGGTGGATGAGGCTGGAGCCGGGATCAGAGTCAAGTTATAACAGGTCAGGAATGCCCAGAGAAGGCATTCCCAAGAATTCTTCTTGTGGCTCAGCGGGTTAAGAACCCGACCGGCATCCATGAGGATACGGGTTTGATCCCTGGCCTCGCTCAGTGGGTTAACGATCCGGCGTTACCGTGAGCTGTGGTGAGGTTGCAGACTCGGCTCAGATCCTGCGTTGCTGTGGCTGTGGCTGTGGCGTAGGCTGGCAGCTCAGCTCCAATGGGACCCCTAGCCTGGGAACCTCCATATGCCGTGGGTGCAGCCCAAAAAAGACATTTCCAGAGATTTCACCAAGAGCACGTGGTACATCACAGCGCCACAGCGGACTGAAAACAGGGCCTTGCTGACTTTGCGGTTCCATCCTAGGCCCCTGCCCAAGACAGGGCAGCGGATCTGCAAGGTGACTGACCGTGAGTGGAGAAGACTTATCCCACCAGAATTAACTGCTGCCTCCTCTCGTCCTTATCAAGGCCGAGTTTCTCCCGAGCTTAATGTGGTGCCGGCTGTTGCCGGAACTGAGCTGAATCCACGTTAAGTCACAAAGGAAGGGCCAAACCATCTTCAGAGCTGGACACATGATGCTGATACTGAAGACACAGCAGGTGGTCCGCCTGACTCTGAAACTGCCAGAGGACAGCAGGAGGGATTCAGGCATCAGGAGGCCACCACAACTCCCGGTTTGCAAACCCGCTGAGAGGTGGTACGCTCTGTCCAAGCAGCATCACAGAGGTGAAGAAAGAGCACTGCTTACGGGCCCGAGCAGGCTGGGCTGTGTCACCAAGGACACCCTGTCTCTGAGCAAACTCCTGGAATAAGCCGAAGCTACACCAGAGGCTGACTTCTGCCTGGCCTCGCACAGGAGTTAGAGGGAGTCCCTACAGCTCACATCACGTGTGGAGTTCTCTCAGCGAGCCAGGCACTTGCTAAACACTTCGTATACTCAAGGTCATTTTATCCTCACAGCCGCCCTATTATTGCCCCCATTGTACAGATAAGGAAACTGAGGCACAGACAGGTAACAGGTAAGCTGATGAGGCATCTGAACCCAGGTAGCCTTATCTGCATCCGACTGCTGTGGTCGATAGGGGATTTCGAAGGCTGTCCTCATCTCTTTCTGCAGGTGTGCCCCAAGGGGAGGAAAATGACACTGCCCAGTCGGGGGTAGAATCTCTATAAACGTTCGACAACTGCATGAACTCTTGAATGAATGGAAGCACCCAGAAAGAAGGGCTCCAAGACTGTGACAAGGCATTCCTTCCCTGCTCCCAGCCATCGTCAATGCTGCAAATAGGATTCAGGGCAAGTCCCCAAGGTGCCCTCCTCTGGCCCCATTATTCACTCATTTACACAGAGGTGTTCACGATGCAAACGTGGAGGTGGCTGTTCAAGAAACTCAGTTGTGGTTTGGGGTAGGGAGGAATTCTTTTTTCTTTTCTTTCTTTCTTTCTTTTTTCTTTTTTTTTTTGCTTTTTAGGGCCACACCTGCAGCATATGGAAGTTCCCAGGCTAGTGGTCAAATCGAAGCTGCAGCTGCAAGCTTATGCCACAGCCACAGCAATGCCAGTTCTGAGCCACATCTGCAACCTGCACCACAGCTCACGGCAACGCCAGACCCTTAACCCACTGAGCAAGGTCAGGGATCGAACCCGCATTCTCATGGATCCCAGTCGGGTTCATTAACCACTGAGCCAAAACGGGAGCTCCCCGGGAGGAATTCTTTAGGAAAATCTGGATCCAGAGTCACTCCGGGAACACTGTACCAGCAAAACTTGTTTGAATCTGAAACTGAGGTTGAATGCATTTGCCATCTGGCTGTTTTTCTGTTTTGTTTTTAATTTTTCAGACGGCACACAGACACACTCTCGTCTCCCTACATCTCACACGGTAAAGCTACACCATTGACCTAAGGGAGTTAGTGAACTAGTCAGTGACTGGGAGCTCCCGTTAGGCAGGGTGCACCGCGCAGGGAGGGTGGGCACAGGAGGCACCTACCTTGGCTTCAAAGAAGTCCTTGGCACCTTTGACACCCTCCAGGGCAACGTCGATCTCGGAAAGCTTTGCCAGCATCATCAGCCCGCTGTCCTCCTGCAGCTCCCCCGCTGCGGCCTTGTGGAATATGAGCAGGAACTGTGGGACAAGGTTGAGTGGGGTCAGAGTCAATGTCACCGAGAGGTTCCCAACAGTCCCCTCTGGCCCGAGCTGCAGTCATTATCTCCAAGCCTATTCAAAAGGAGGCAGGTGTGGGAGTTCCCGTTGTGGTGCCGCAGAAGCAAATCCGACCTGTATCCATGAGGATTTGGGTTCGATCCTTGGCCTCGCTGAGTGGGTCGGGGATTTAGCGTTGTCACGAGCTGTGGGGTAGGTCGCAGACTCGGCTCGGATCTGGGGTTGCCGTGGCTGGGATGCAGGCCAGCAGCTGCAACTCCTGCTAGAGTTGCAGATGGGCTAGAAGCCTGGGAACTTCCATATGCCGGGGATGCGGCCCTAAAGAGACCAAAAAAAAAGAAAGAAAGAAAAGAAAGGATATAGATGTGTGCGTGTGACCAATTTTTTGTCCCTTTCATGTTGTCAAAATGAAAACATGCCCACTTTCACTCAAGGATGCAGGGGAAGAGGTGCCCTCTGATCTAGCTGATGGGAGTGAAACTGGAGCCAAATTTTGGGAGGGCACTTGGGAAATATGTACCAAAAATAAAATGCTTTCGCCCAATGACTAATTCCACCAATGGGACTCTTCCCCTCAGAAACATTTACACAACAGTTTAAGAAGCATTGTCTTGGGAGTTCCCATTGTGGCTCAGTAGTAATGAATCTGGCTCGTATCCATGAGGACACGGGTTCGATCCCTGGCCTCACTCAGTGGGATAAGGATCCAGTGTTGCCGTGGCTGTGGTGTAGGCTGGCAGCTGCAGCTCCAATTCGACCCCTAGCCTGGCAAATTTCATAGGCCATGGGTTCGGCTCTAAAAAGAAAAAAAAGGGAAGCACTATCTGCACAATGCTGTAAATTAATTATACGTTTTTCTTTCTCTCTCTATCTTTTTTCTTTCTTTTTTTTTTAGGGCTGCATCCTTGGCCACAGCAACACCAGATCCGAGCGGAATCTGTGATCTGCAGTGCAGTTTGCAGCAACATCGGATCCTTAAACCACTGAGCAAGGCCAGGGATTGAATACACATCCTCATGGATACTAGTCGGGTTCTTAACACACTGAGCCACAATGGAAACTCCGTAAATAACTATAGTTTAATTTAAAAAAAATATATTTTTTAAAAAGGAAGCATTGTCTGCAAGCGCAAAAAAGAATTGCCAACAATCCAGTTTATAGCCATGAAACAAAAATATCCAGTAGACCTCTAAGGACTATTTTTTTAATGAAATAATTTAATATTTCTGATTACATTTAACCATTCCTGTTTTCCATTTGTGTCCTATTTTTGCTCTAAATGGTTTGCCTTTCTTGGTGTTTTCTTTTTTTTGGATCTTTATAGAAACTGCTATGTTCCAAATATTTCACCTCTGCCACTTGCCTCTTAATTTCGTTTATAATAAAAATTTTCAAAACTTATCAATCTTGGAGTCCCCATTGTGGCACAGCAGAAAAGAATCCAGCTAGCATCCATGAGGATGAGGGTTCAATGGGTTAAGGAGCTCTGGTGTAGGCTGCAGATGCAGCTGGGATCTGGTGTCGCTGTGGCTGTGGCGCAGGCCAGGGGCTACAGCTCCAATTCGACCCCTAGCCTGGGAACCTCTATATGCCGCAAGTGTGGCCCTAAAAAGCAAAAAAAAAAAAAAAAAAAAAAAAGGCTATCAATCTCTGCCTTTTTTCTCATCAGTGTTACACTTAGGAAATGCTTCCTTGCTACCAAGGTTAGAGAAACAATCACCTGTGTTTTTGTCTATTGCTTTTATGGCTTTTTCTAAAACATGTAAATATTTAATCTCTGAAATTTATTCTGATCTGTCATGTGAAGTTGATCATTAACCCTATTTTCTTCCAAATGGTTAGTTAGTAATCCCCATGTCATTTATTAAATAATCTATCCTCTTCCTCCAGATTCAAAATGTGACCTGAATGAATTTGTCTTTAAAGCCAACTTGTACTAAGACCCCTACAGAATAAATTTTTGAACAAATAAAAATGCCAACCTAAAAAGCAGTCCCTGCCCCACCCCCATCCCCACCTGCACTTTTTCCCTCGCCCCCTGGACAGTTTTATGGCTTTTTACTTCTCTTCCTTCAAAAATTCTTGTGAATTTATTTGTCATACAACTGCTGTCCAACTTCTAGAATTTATATTTCCATTTAGAAAGAATAGAAATGGATAATCCCAGAAAGAGGCTTCTCCGGGTTTTCAAGTACCTAATATACATGTGCCTAAGAAGAAACTTCAGTTTTCAGGGTTTTTTTTCATGACTACAGCCTTTAGAGATTGGCTTCCCCAAGAGAATTGGCTTCCCCAGGGAGTTCCCACTGCAGTTCCCGTTGTAGCTCTGTGGGTTAAGAACCAAAAGAGTGTCAGTGAGGACGTGGGTTCGATCCCTGGCCTCACTCAGTGGGTTAAGGATCCGGCTTGCCGTGAGCTGTGGTGTAGTTTGCAGACGCGGCTTGGATCCAGCGTTGCCGTGGTTGTGGCCAGTAGGTGCAGCTCTGATTCAATCCCTAGCCGAGGAACTTCCATGTGCCGCAGATGCAGCCATAAAAAAAAAAGAAAGAAAAGAGAATCATAATGAATTAATAAAAGAAAAGAAGTGAGCCTAAAACAGAGTGAGAGGTAGGACAACTCTGAGAGGTTTTCCAAACTCCAGCTTGGGATCCTTTTACTGCTAATGCTCTTAATCCTTAGAGGGACGTGTGTTTCCCTAAGTGGGGTCTCAGCTCCCATCATCCCCCCAACGCCTTGCTAACAAGCCTTTCTTTGTCATTCTTGCGTCGGGGCCCCGACTCCAAATGGCCAAATGGGACGTGGCCAAATATACAGCAAGCAGTAAAGCAAGACATTCAAGGACTTGCAGCTTCACGGAGGCCGCGGTGGTCAGCTTGGCTCGACAGAAATGCCAAGTTCATCCACCTGCAGCTTCAAACTCTCTCACTAGAGGCCGGCAGAGATTCAGTTTGCTGCAGACTAGCAGAGCCAGAAGACTGGCTCCAAAGGAGTCTTAGAAATCAAGCCTGTTGGAGTTCCCATTGTGGCTCAGCAGGTTAAGAACACAGAATAGGCTCTGTGAGGATGTGGGTTCAATCCCCGGCCCCGCTCAGTGGGTTAAGGATATGGCGGTGCCGTGAGCTGTGGTGTAGATTATAGATGTGGCTCAGATCTGGCATTGCTGTGGCTGTAACATGGGCTGCAGCTCTGATTCGACGGCCAGCCTGGGAACTTCCATATGCCGATCTATAAAAAGAAAAAAAGGGAAAAAAAGGCTGTTGAAAGAGGTGAGGTCCCCGAGAATAGGATGAGGGACAAGGAGGGTGGGGGACAGTTGCGGTCAGGCTCTCATGGAAGAGACTGAAAGCAGCTAAGACTTTAGTGCTGCAAACCTGAGCTTCAGGCAGAGGGAAGGGGTCAAATGCCCACCAGTCCCTCAGTCTGGTACCCATCCTTAAAGCAGTTAGTTACAGAAGACGCCCTTCTCCACGATGCTCCATAGAGCAAACACAAAACAGCTAACCCCTCCAAACGCAGAAGCAGCTTAGGAAAGACCGAGCACCATCCCCAGCCCAGCAGCAATCCCAGTGATGGTGCGGGAAGTGGGAGAGTCTCTTCATCTCTGAAACTTATTTTTCTCACATCTGCAGTGGAGATGATGATGTTGGTGTTTATAGACGGGCTTGAAACATTCCTCAAGGGTCTTTTCCCCAGAGCAGGTCTCAGCCACGTGTGCTCACTCTCACTCTGCCAGCTCGGCAGATGATCGCCAGCATCTCTGTCAGCTTAGGGGTTCCCCCACCTGCCTTGGCAGGTTAAAGAAGAAAAAGAAAATCCAGTTCAACCTGAAACTTTTCAGCCTTCCGTAAAGCATGGGAAGTCAGACTTTGCCATTTAATTTATCACAATCACCCACCCCGGAATGACAATTTCTCCAACTGCCCGGCCTTGTTTGTCTTCCTATTTATAGCCCACAAAGACTGGAATGTTGCAGAGAATTGGAAAGTGTCCTAGCTGTGACTCTGAGCAAAGAGGGGGAGGGAAAGAGAAGCAGAAAACAAAGTAACAGAGAGAACTAACAAAGCTAAAGAGCAGTTTCAGACACAAGCTATCAAATGTCTCTAAAAAATGGAAGAAAATGTTTAATTTCATGGTTCTACTTGGTGATGCAAGCACTTTCCCATATTAGTTGGAGCTCTTAGATGGTAAGTGACAGAAAAACACTTGTTGGCTTAAGCAAAAAGGAAGTGTTCACTATATAACAAGGATGTCTCAAAAACCCGGGGATAAAATACAGTGGCCTGGAAGAGGACCGAACAGGGAGAGGCAATATTCTCGGGACTGGAAGCAACTTCCACTCTCCAGCTCTCATGTCTGGACCACATGGTAAAAAATGCCCACGCCACCTTGAGTTATTCTTGAAGGAAGAACCCCCTGCAGAACCCACATGCAGCCCCAACTTCAAATTCCCAGATAGAGAGTCCAGTTGACCTAGTCTGGCCAGATGTCCATCCATGGGCCAATCAACCATAACCAGGAAGGGGTGCAACCCAGCACAGCCAGGGCTGCCAGGGACCACAGCCTAAAGAGGTCGAGGTGGTAGGAGAAAACAGGACCCACAGTTCCCAGGATGGACAGGTTATCTGGTAAACCCCTATTCAAGTTTTGCGCAAAACCACCTCACTTCCAGTCTTGGAGCAATTCTGCTCTGAGACAGACATCACGGAATTAGTAGAGATTACAAGAAAAAGAAAGGATATTAAGGCCTCTGCCTCCAAAGGAGAATGAGGTGGGGAGAGCCTGAAATCTGTTTCTAGATCGCTAGAGCTCCGGAGATAGAACTGCTAATGTTGATCCATTCTTCTGACTTCTTCTACGTGTCCGTACGGGTATATAAACCATAAACGCAAATAATCATATTTTATACGCAGTTTGGAAATCTGCTTTGTCCCTGCTTTTTACATTGTCAACATTTGTTCTCTGGTCATCAAACACTGTTCTACATCATCATTTTTAATAGTTCCATGTATGCCGTTTTCTAAAATGCCCCTAGGAGTTCTCGTCGTGCCTCAGTGGTAATGAACCCAACTAGCATCCACAAGGTCATGGGCTTGATCCCTGGCCTCATTCACCAGGTTAAGGATCCAGCGTTGCCGTGAGCTGTGGTGTAGGTCGCAGATGTGGCTCGGATCTGGTGTTGCTGTGGTTGTGGCATAGGCTGGCAGCTACAGCTCTGACTGGACCCCTAGCCTGGGAACCTCCATATGCTGAGGGTGTGGGCCTAAAAAGGCCAAAAAAAAAAATGCACCTAATGTGCACATTTTATTTTCACAATTGGAAAAGAAATGGTTTAAAAGAAAGATGAATTCCTTTGTACGGGCGGAGCCTCCTTGCCTGCCCACTTGCATCTTTCACAAGTGTCCTATCTTAATAAATATTTCTCACCTAAAACAAACAAACAAAACAAAAAACTCCCTTCTACATTGGGAAAAAGTAGAGAAATAGTACTTAATAGAGGCATACCTTCCATAATCAAAGAGCTTGTATTCAAATATGACATGCTTCAGTCAAGTTAACCCAAAGGAAAAGAAAGGAAATACAAAGTGCTACACCAAGGACCTACTAAGTGCTACATTGTGAGAAAGGAACAGGAAGAAGTGAGCAATTTTGCTTGCCACATGTGACGGCGATGGTGGAGCTATTGACTCTGGTACCCTGTGGGCACATGACCTGGACCTAGCCAATCACAGCAATGATTGGTCCAGGAGGTGGCCTTGTGACCCTAACAGAGCCAATCAGAAGCCTTCCTCTGAGACTCCTATGGACTTTGGGATAAAGAAGCCCTCAATCTCGGGGGCAATGTAGCCAGGAGCTGCTAGCAGCCACGGTGGCAGGTGCCAGGAACAATACCCTATTTGCAAAGAACATTAGGTGGACAGAGAAAAAAGCACAGTTGAGATATGGCAAGAGAAAGACCCTGGATTACTTCCAGTTCCTCATCTCCCAGAGTATGTGAGCCAGTGCTTGCTCTTTTCTATTTTAAATTAGATGGTATTATCTTTCTGTCACTTGCAATTAAGAGTTCTGATAGAATCATAGAAAGAGAACTGTCCTGAGCAAAAGCTATTAACACTCCTATTTAAAGGACAGAGGAACTGAAGCTAAGAAGTCAAATAATTTGCTCCAGTTACGCAGCTCTGCTTGGAGACAGCTTGGACCGTAAGTCTCTTTTCATTACAGAGACACAGCATCGGCCCACTGGTGGCATGTTTGAATGATACGCAGGAACCAAATAAGAGGCAAGGGAGCTGGAGAGGCAGCTGGGAAGCTGCACGTGGAGAATGATGCTGGGAAGCTGTAACCCAGCCCCAAGACTGAGCCGGGACCTGATTTCAGGCAAGTGCTAAAACTTTTTGGTCTCCTAGCTCCTTAGCTCTGAAATGAGGAGGATGGTGTCAGTTTATCCTGAAGGTTGCGCCCCCCACAGGTTTTCCTTGACTTTTCTCCCTATCTGCCAGTTCAGGAAAAAAAGAGATTGGAGATTCTAGAGTTGATCTGTGGGCAGTGAGATGCAAAGCCTGCATGGGGAAGGGACTCATGGCCGTCAGGTCAGCTGTAGAGACCTCCCCTCCCCAGGAAGAGCATCCAAGGGCCCTATCTAGCCTGGACAGAAGACCAGTACTTGGCCAAAGATCTCACCCTCAGAAATCAGGATGCAGTACTCCACTGTTTCTGGAATAACCAAGATGGAACACCAGGAGACAAGGACAGTTTTCTCCTTTCTCAGCTCCCACGGGCCCCAGCCAGGTAAGATACGATTGAAAATGAGACCCCAGCAGCTTGGCTAATCCAAAGCTTTCATCTGGATGGTGTCACCAAAGTT
This sequence comes from Catagonus wagneri, assembly GCA_004024745.2. Lineage (NCBI taxonomy): Eukaryota > Metazoa > Chordata > Mammalia > Artiodactyla > Tayassuidae > Catagonus > Catagonus wagneri. Next base: position 5,173,134 of record PVHT021183553.1, read on the forward strand.
GTTCTAAAACCAGGTCACACTGACATATCTAAAGGTCTTGGATCAGTAGTTAATGAACCCGACTAGCATCCATGAGGACGTGGGTTCGATCCCTGGCCTCATTCAGTGGGTTAAGGATCCGGTGTTGCCGTGAGCTGTGGTGTAGGTCACAGACCAAGCTCGGATCCCGTGTTGCTATGGCTCTGCTGAAGGCCAGCGGCTACAGCTCCGATTGAACCCGTGGCCTGGGAACCTCCATATGCCGTGGGTGTGGCCCTAAAAAAAAATGATAATAATAATATTTGCACTGGAATTCCCATCCTGTGGGGCTCTATGCTTGCCATGGAAGAAAACTAATGGCTTGAGATTTATTCACCAAAATAAAAAAGGCTGAGGTTTTCACCTTTTGGAGGAATCAGTGAATCAACGTGTCTTCTTCCAGGAAGCTATACACATACACGATTTTACCCACAGTTTCAGGGGTTCAAAGACCAAAAACCCATCCTTGGACCTGTTTGAGGGAGGAGGTCCTGGGCACAGAGTAAGACCTTTGTATAATTGCCTTTCTTTTTTTTTTTTTTTACTATTTTAAAATGTTTGTTATATAAATTAACAGTTTAAACACATTTTTAAGTATAAAATTATAAAACCACCAACACTTTGCACCCACAAACATCCACTATGGATATTTTGGTGAAAATCCCTCTGTATTTCTCAATACTTGCCATTTTGCCCAAATGAGGTTAGGCTACCCACACTGACTTTCAGTCTGCTTGCTAAGCGTTTTCCATGCCAGCGCTGTGGTTCACTAGCTCCTTAAAGACATTTTTAAAAAGCAGACTGTATGGAGTTCCTGCTGTGGAACTCCATGTAGTAATGAACCCGACTAGTATGCATGAGGATGCAGGTTTGACCCCTGGCCCTGCTCAGTGGTGAAGGATTTGGAGCTGCTGTGAGCTGCAGTGTAGGTCGCAGACGCAGCTTGGATCCAGCATTGTTGTGGCTGTGGTGTAGGCTTGCAGCTATAGCTCTGATTTGACCCCTAGCCTGGGAACTTCCATATGCCTCAGGTGCGGCCCTAAAATAAATAAATAAATAGGAGTTCCTGTCATGGCGCAGCGGTTAACGAATCCGACTAGGAACCGTGAGGTTGCAGGTTCGATCCCTGGCCTTGCTCAGTGGGTTAACGATCCGGCATTGCCATGAGCTGTGGTGTAGGTTGCAGACGCGGCTCGGATCTGGCGTTGCTGTGGCTGTGACATAGGCCGGTGGCTACAGCTCCGATTCGACCCCTAGCCTGGGAACCTCCATATGCATCAGATGCAGCCATAAATAAATAAATAAATAAATAAAAAGCAGAACTGCAGGGGTAGTTCCCTGGTGGCTCAGTGGGTTAAGGATCTGGCATTGCCACTGCTGTGGCTCTGGTCGCTGCTGTGGTGAGGCTTTGATCCCTGACCAGGGAACTTCCGAATGCTGCAGGTTCGGCCAACAAGAAAAAAGCAGAACTGTAAGTCAAATATCCTAGCCATTTGCACTCCGTGGGCTATAAATCTGTGGTTCTCTCCGGAACCCTTCCCGCTACCACCAGGGGCTTTGGGCCAGCAAGATGCAGGTACCTCACGGAAGCTGAGTTTGCCATCGAAGTCCTCGTCCACCTCCTTGATCATGCTCTTCAGGCCCAGGTGGGTCTGGGGGGCCCCCAGCTTCTCCATCATCAGCTTCAGCTCCATCAGGTCAATGTAGCCATCCCGTCCGGCGTCGTACCTTTGGGGTCAAAGACAGCACATTGGTGAGGAACGAAAAGACACTTGCTAATTCACTAAATGCGTAAGGCCCCACCCCACCCCTTTTTATAAACTTGATGGCCGCACTGCGGGATATGGGAGTTCCCGCGCCAGAGACTGAATCTGAGCTGCAGCTGCTGCAGAACTGATCCCTTAATCCACTAAGCAGGGACGGGGATTGAACCCACAAGCCTCTGCAGCAACCCAAGCCACTGCAGTCAGATTCTTAATCCACTGTGCCTCAGCAGAAACTCCTAAATGTGTAATACTTTTGACCTTATTTACTGAAAAATGACTCAAATGCCTTTTCCTCTGCAGTGCCCAGCTGTCACCACACTGGAAGGGACACCTCTCTGTCCCCCCGTGCCTTGGGGCTCTGTGTGATGCAACTCAAAGTGGGTCCTGATTTCACATCTTTTATCTAAGTTTCTTGAGCATGAAAAGCATGCCTGTTTACCTGTATTTTTTCCCAGTTCCAGTCAACAAACATCAAGAACCTTTTGACACTGGACGATGGACTATGCCGGAGGGTGCCCCCTACACCCGTTCCATTACACAGAGCAGTTGACAAGCCCGGAAGCCTCCCCTTGGTCACCGGCCCCTGGGCCTCTGCCACCTTCATCTCCAACGACCCCTCCTCTCATCCTCTGGTCTCCTGTCTCTGGAATCTGCTTCCCGCCTCGGTGCTGGGCCGTGAATCAGGCCTGGCCCCAGTACTCTGGTTTCACGCTATGTCCTGGGGCTCACTGCCTGGTCTCAGGTCTGAATGGGCACAGCTGTATGAGTCACAGCTGAGCGGGGTCCCAGATCTGCCTTCTTGGCGGAGTTTCAACACAGAGCCGGCACCTCTGCTGTGCCCCCAGCCCTGCAGCCAACTGCCTGGAAACAAACCCAGCCTCCCCACGGCGGGATCCTGGCCCTGGCCTCTACTCCCAGGTGCCTGGGTCAGCCCCGTGGGAGTCCTTAACAGCCTCTGTCCTTCCGCCCCAGCCACTGCACTGCTCCCCGCCCTTCTCTACACACTTGGGCTGTTACAGAGTTCTTTCACACACTCCCTGCCTCTTCTTCTGTCAAGTCCATCCTGTTTTCCACTTCTTAGCGAACCCTTGCTGCTCAGGTTTGAAAATCAAACTTTAAAAAAAAAAATCTGTTTGGGAGTTCCTGTTATGGCTTAGTGGTAATGACGCCAACTAGTATCCATGAGGACGCAGCTTCAATCCCTGGTCCGGCTCAGTGGGTTAAGGATCCAGCATTGCTGTGAGCTGTGGTGTAGGTCTCAGATGTGGCTGGGATCTGGCATTGCTGTGGCTGTGGTACAGGCCGGCAGCTAGCTCCTATTTGATCCCTAGCCTGGGAACTTCCATATGCTGTGGGTGTAGCCCTAAAAAGGGAAAAAAAAGGGAAAAGAAAAAAAAAGCTGGTAAATGTTATATGTATTTTACCAAATTGTATTTTACAGTGAAAAAAAATTTAAACACATAGACAAATGAAACACGCCTTCTTACTCTCTACTCCCACTCCCAACTCAACAAAAGAGACCACTATTACTGGGAACCACACCACCATCTGCCAAGAAATGTAGTCTGTGGGCAACCAGAAATTTAACTCTGTGGGCCGGTGGCATTTGAGCCCAAGGTGGTTGTGCTGGAGACGAGGCCCAGCGTGCCCTGTTCCAGCTGCTGTGGCCAACACATGCCCTTCCTCCCACCCAGAACACACCGCCACCCGCCCACCCCTCCGTGGCCTGTTCCGTGTCCCAGAGCGCAGGGAGCCGCCCCTGCCTCTCTGATCTCCAACAGCCCCGTCTGTCCTCTGCTCCTCAGCGGATGCCACCTCCTTCAAGCAGCTCTGGGCTCCCGCTGGGCTCCCACTGCCGGACAAGACCCCTGGAAGCCTGTTGGCTTCTGAGGACCCAGAAGGACAAAACGGGTGTTCCAGATATGGAAAGTAACAAGGTGTTTCTGGGCTCCCGGGAAGTGGGCAGAGTGTATGAATCACAGATGGACCAGCCCAGAAGCTTGTACTATCAAGGGATGCTTTGTGAGCCCTGAAAAGAAGGAATTGATCACCACCGGTTCCCCATAAGGGATTCAAGGATGGGCCTCATTTGCTTGTTTTTTAACTCCTATTATTTATTTATTTATTTTTAGGGCCACACATGCAGCATATGGAAGTTGCCAGGCTAGGAGTAGAATCGGAGCTGTAGCCGCCGGCCTACACCATAGCCATGGCAACGTGGGATCCAAGCCACGTCTGCGACCTACACCACAGCTCACGGCAACGCCGGATCCTTAACCCACTGAGCGAGGCCAGGGATCGAACCCATAACCTCATGGTTCCTAGTCTGATTCGTTCCCGCTGCGCCACGGTGGGAACGACAAAGTTCACTCTTCCATTGCACAGCGGGGTGATCTTCAACATACCCACGAGCTCGTGCAGACATCATCACTACCGAGTTCCTCCACATGTTCATCAGCCCAAAAGAAATTCGAGGCGCTCCCTGTGGCTCAGTGGGTTAAGGATCTGGCGTTGTCACTGCTGTGGCTCAGGTCGCCGCCATGGCGCAGGTTTGATTCCTGGCCCAGGAACTTCTACGTGCCACAGGCTCTGCCAATAAAAGAGAAAAAAGAAAAATAAATTCAGGCCCTGCAGCGGGCATTCCCCACTCCCTCCTCCCCAGCCCTTATCAGCTACTCGTTTGTCTGTCTCCGTGGATTTGCTTATTCCGGACACTGCGTAGACACAGAAGCATACATGGTGTGACCTTGCATGTCTGGCTTTTTTTTTTTTTTGTCTTTTTGTCTTATCTAGAGCCGCACCCGTGGCATATGGAGGTTCCCAGGCTAGGGGTCTAACAGGAGCTGTAGCTGCCAGCCTTCGCCACAGCCACAGCAACGCGGGATCCAGGTCGCGTCTGCAACCTACTCTACAGCTCACGGCAACGCCGGATCCTTAACCCACTGAGCAAGGCCAGGGATCAAACCCACAACCTCATGGTTCCTAGTCGGATTTGTTAACCACTGAGCCACGATGGGAACTCCTGGCTTTCTTCATTTAGCATAATGCTTTCAAGGTTCATCCACGCTGCAGCACGTGTCAGTCAGCACTTTATTCTTTTTATTTATTGCCGAGTAATAGTCTATTGTATACAACATTTTGTTTATGCATTCATCGGCTACCACCTATTTGAATTGTTTCCACTTACGGCTGTTATGAATAATGCTGCTATGGGAGTTCCCATCGTGGCTCAGTAGTTAACGAATCCGACTTGGAACCATGAGGTTATGGGTTCAATTCCTGGCCTTGCTCAGTGGGTTAAGGATCCGGCGTTGCCATGAGCTGGGGTGTAGGTCGCAGACGTGGCTCGGATCCCACGTTGCTGTGGCTGTGGCGAAGGCTGGCAGCTGTAGCTCTGATTAGACCCCTAGCCTGGGAACCTCCATATGCTGCTGATGCAACCCTAAAAAAACAAAAGTGCAATAATAATAATAATAATACTGCAATGGACACTCATGTACAAGTTTCTGTGCGGACATGTGTTTTCATTTCCCTTGGGTATACATCCAAGAGTAAAATTTCAATTTCATATGCTTATTTGCTTTTGAAACAAGGTTATCAAGCTGGTGCAAGAGAAAACCATGACTGACCTGTTATGTCTGCCAGAGTCAGCAAAGCTTCTTGCTTGCTGTACAGGAATAGATGCCTATACAGTTCAGCGGATTTCCTGTTAGTTGTAGGGACACCTAAAAAGGGTGCTAACTCTCAGATTGGCTGGTGACACAAAATGGGGCAGAATCCAGGCTCTAAATGTCTCAGCAACTGGTGAGATCCAAGGATAAAACAGAGCAAGGAAGAACACAAGGTCCTAAAACATAGAAGCACCGTATGATCTAGCAATTTCACTTCTGAGTATATACCCAAATCTGAAAGCAGGGACCCACACAGATATTGGCACATCATGCTCGTAGCAGCACTAGTCACAATCGCCAAAGGTAGAAACAACCCAAGTGACTGTCGACGGATGAATGGATAAACAAAATGTGATGTGTAATTCAGCTGAATATTATTCAGCCTTAAAAAGAAAGGGAGGAATTCCTGGGTGGCCTAGCAGTTAAGAACTTGGCCTTGTCACTGCTGTGGTTCAGGATTTGATCCCTGGCCCTGGGAACATGCCATGGGCACAGCCCAAAAAATGGTTAAAATGGTAAATTTTATCTTTTTCTTTTTATGGCCACACCGGCAGCATAAGGAAGTTCCTGGGCTAGTGGTACCAGCCTACACCACAGCCACAGACACAGCAATGCAGGATCCTAGCTACATCTATGACCTACACCGCCACTTGCAGCAACACACATCAAGGAGGCCAGGAATAGAACCCGAATCCTCATGGTACTAGTTGGGTTCTTAACCCACCGAGCCACAGTGGGAACTCTGAAAAATGGAAAATTTTAAGTTATACACCTTAGAGCAGAGTCGCACAGTGGAAGTGTGCTGGGCCCATAAGTTATATACACTTTACCACAGGTTTGGTTTTTGGTTCTCGTCTTTTTAGGGCCACTCCTGGGGCATGTGGAGGTTCCCAGGTTAGGGGTCCAACAGGAGCTGTAGCTGCCGGCCTTCGCCACAGCCACAGCAACGCGGGATCTGAGCCACGTCTGCGACCTACACCACAGCCCATGGCAACACCGGATCCTTAATCCACTGAGTGAGGCCAGGGATAGAATCTGCGTCCTCATGAACACTAGTCAGATTCAATTCCACTGAGCCACAACGGGAACTCCCACCTTACCACAATTTTAAAAAGAAAAAGGCAGTAACTCTAACGCAGTCCTCCAAACTGATCTCTCAGGTTCAGGTCTTGAGGGAAATAGAGAACAGTGGCACAGGGCACGGGGACGACATCTGGAGACAGGTGACACTCCAGTGAGTTCAGGAGGCTGCCAAAACCCAGAGTGAAATATAATGACGGCAAGAATGAAAAGCCCTGAATCCCAAAGGAAGGGGCAAGGCCCTGCCGTCATGACAGTCAATTCCACTCCAGGCAAGTCCCACACTCCAGGGGCCCTGGTTGGCGGGGGCACTGGAAAGGCAAACAGACAAGACCCCATGCAAGAAGTATTCAGATCTGGGTCATGAAGGGCCATCTTCAGATTATTCATTTAAACTTCCTGTCGCGGCTCAGCAGGAACGAGTCTGACCAGCATCCGTGAGGACGCAGGTTCGATCTCTGGCCTCGCTCAGTGGATTAAGGATCCAATAAGCTGTGGTGTAGGTCACAGACGCGGCTCAGATCTAGCGTTGCTGTTGCTGTGGCTGTGGCGTAGGCCAGCGGCTACAGCTCCAGTTCCACCCCAGCCCAGAAACTTCCCTATGCAACGGGTGGGGCCCTAAAAAGACAAAATAAATAAATAAACTTCCCAAGAACATTCCAGAAGGACAGCCAGAACTGGGCTCTGTGTGTGGACGTGACAGAGACAGGCTTTAATCCAAGCACAAGGACGAGCTTTCTGGAAACAACAGCTGGCCCAAGACCTGGGGCGAGAAGCGCTTACACACAGGCTGGAAGGATGGCCTCTGTTACCGCGAGTCCTACTCCAAGTAAACAGGCTTCCATTGCAAGTCAACTATAAGTCGATAAAACTAAAAAATAAAATTATTATTAAAAAAAAGTAAACAGGGGAGTTCCCTTCATGGCTCAGTGGTTAACGAATCCAACTAGGAACCATGAGGCTGCGGGTTCGATCCCTGGCC
>PVHT021183553.1:5180750-5208525 GCA_004024745.2 Catagonus wagneri
TGGCCTTGTTCAGTGGGTTAAGGATCCGGCGTTGCCGTGAGCTGTGGTGTAGGTTGCAGACGTGGCTCGGATCTGGTGTTGCTGTGGCTGTGGCGAAGGCCGGCAGCTACAGCTCCTGTTAGACCCCTAGCCTGGGAACCTCCATATGCCGCGGGTGCGGCTCTACATAAAGGCAAAAAGACAAAAAAAAAAAAAAAAGTAAACAGGCTTCTTCAGTGTGGAACCTTCCAGAGCATTCCATACAGCCGTGTGGCTGAAACTTAAGAGGGAAGAGCTCCCAGACTCATTTGACCACACAACCCTCTACCGTCTGGATTTTCCACTAGGGAAGGCGTGTCTTGGCAATCCAGTGTTCCAAGGAAAAACACTTTGGGAAACGCTTCTCTGGGCAAATCTACATCAGAAGGGCAGCCAGGCAAACGACCCCTATGTTGCCCTCTGAACGTCTCCTCTGCCCGCTGCTCAGCACACGGTGCAGGTTTCAATGAACTTGGCAGAGGAGAAGCCAGAAGCCACGAAGGGGGCTGCGGACTGTTCCAGCAGAGGGGCGGTGTTAGGGTCTGAGTGCAGAGAAGAAAGGAAGGAAAGTGAAGGCGGGGGAGGGAGCGCCTGAAAAGCTCAGGTGTGAGAAGAGGGGAGGGGGCCCCAGAAACAGGAGATGGGCTGTTATAAGACAAGAGAAGGTCAGGGAACAAAGGCGGGAATTTGTCCTCACCCAGCAGGGGCAGGAAGGACTTGGGCTCCCCATTCACTGGAGTCCACAGCTAGCCCAGCCTCCCCAGCACAAAGGGCTGTCCGGATGGGTCAGGTGGGGTCGTGTGCAGGGAGGGCCTCGCAGGCCTCACCCCTGCCTTTCTCTGGGGTCCTGACTGCCAAGAGTCGAGAAGGATAGAAAAGCTCTTTTAGGCCCTCAAGCCTGAAACATTCTCCAGGTCTAGAAAAAGGGACAAATATATGAGAAAGGGCCTTGGCAAAGTCCGGGCCACAGGCTAAAGGAATTCCATTTTTTTGTTGTTGTTGTTGTTGGTCTTTTTAGAGCTACACCCACAGCATATGGAGGTTCCCAGGCCAGGGGCTGAATCGGAGCTGCAGCTGCCGGCCTACACCACAGCCACAGCACCAGCGGATCTGAGCCACATCTACGACCTATACCAGAGCTCATGGCAATGCTGAATCCTTAACCCACTGAGTGAGGCCAGGGATTGAACCCATATCCTCATGGATGCTAGTCAAGTTCTTAACCTGCTGAGCCACAAGGGGGTCCCAATTTCTTTAAATAGGCAGGAAGTTTGGGTTTGACTGTTTTTTTGTTTTGTTTTGTTTTAGGGCCGCACCTGTGGCATATGGAGGTTCCCAGGCTAGGGGTCTAACAGGAGCTGTTGCTGCCGGCCTATACCACAGCCCCAGCAACGCCAGATCCGAGCCATGTCTGCAAAAACTACACCAGAGTTTACAGCAACACCGGATCGTTAACCCACTGAGTGATGCCAGGGATCAAACCTGCAACCTCATGGTTCCTAGTCGGATTTGTTAACCGCTGCGCCACGATGGGAACTCCTTGGGTTTGACTGCTTTGCTGAGCATGTGCCGGGGAGCAGAAGCCTGCCACCTCTGTGGGCAAATCCCGGTCAGAGGAAAGCACCAAAGTTGCAAGAGAGCAGGCCCCATCAGCATTCTGCTGGGAGCACCAGTTTGGCACAGGGATAAAGCTGGTGTATGGACCGGGAGTGGACGTTTCCAAGGCGAGAAAGGCAGGGAAGAAAGGGGTCACAAGCCAGCCACCGCCTCCACTCCCAGGGACTTAGTAAAGACCGCGTCCCTTTGTTCGCGCATAAAGCACCAGCCAAGCGCCACAGTTAAGTCCTGGCAGGACTATAAAGTGACCACATTAGTGGTGTCCTCACCCCTCCCCATGGAACTAGGAGTCATAATCCAGAAGCACATCCTGCCCTTTTTATTTTTTAATTTTCTATTGTTTGGGGGGGCACACCCGTGGCATGTGCAAATTTCTGGCCAGGGATCGAACCCAAGTCACAGTCTCGACCCAAACCGCTGCAGTGACGACGCTGGATCCTTAACCAGCTGCATCACAAGCGAACACCCATCCTTCCGTCTTTAAAGTGACCGTCTCCGAGGGCTGGTCCACCGCCACTTCCTCCGGGGCCGGTATTTGCAAGACAGGCGGGAAAACCTCCCGCGTCCCCGTCATGGTCTTACTGCTTTAACTGCCCCTCTCAAAGCATCCGACATCGTTTAGCGCACACAGTGGGATTCAAAGCACCTAATAACTACAAATGGTCTGCTTTGCTATTCACAGCACAGTCTCATAGACCGATTCTTTCATCTTTACAAGAGCCCTATGAAGACGCCCGCAGCATTTACTGTTTATTGAGTGCTTACTAAGTGCTGGGTACTGGGCTAAGTCGCCTCGTTTCAATCAACAGTGCTGGGAGGCGGTAATGAGTCACCCCACTTGACAGGTGGTGAAAGCTGAGGTACGCAGTGAAGCCGATTCCTGTGGCTCAGAACAAACCTGGGCTGTCAAGTCGGGCTTAGCTTCACGTGGGAACAAGGAAGGCAGGAATGATCATTAACTGAGATTGTACTCTGTGCCCCTTACCTTGGAGGGCAGCCAGGAGAGAGAGCGTACGCCACGTCCCAACAAACAAACCACTGGCGAACTGTGAGAGTCACACCTTTTACAACTTATTGCCGATGACTTTGGCAGAAATAATAGCAGCCGTGTTGCTGAGTCCTGCATGCATGTGGATTCTGATTTTGGTCTTGAAGCAGGGTTGACTTTATGCCCCCGTATATAAAATGATTAACGTTTGACCAAATCATTAAAATTAAAATTTTTTTTTTTGATCTTTTGAGGGCTGCAGTCGCGGCATATGGAGGTTCCCAGGCTAAGGGTTGAATCGGAGCTGTAGCTGCCGGCCTATGCCACAGCCACAGCCACATGGGATCCGAGCCGCATCTGCAACCTACATCACAGCTCACAGCAACGCCAGATCCTTAACCCACTGAGCAAGGCCAGGGATGGAACACGCAACCTCACAGTTCCTAGTCGGATTTGTTTCTGCTGCACCACGACAGGAACTCCGACCTAATCTGAATTTTAACTGTTTTCCTATTAACATCCTTTAAAATCGATTACTTTTAAGTTGTACCTATTGACCTCATTTCTGCTTCTGGAGCCACTTAAAATAAATTGAGTTTGCCTTGTAAAATAAAATAGAGAGTTCCCGTTGTGGCTCAGTGGTAACGAACCCAATTAGTATCCATGAGGATGTGGGTTCAATCCCTGGCCCCATTCAGTGGGTTAAAGATCTGGGGTTCCTTGAACTGCAGCATAAGTCGCACACAAGGCATTGCTGTGGCTGCGGTACAGGCTGGCAGCTGCAGCTCTGATTCGACCCTTGGCCTGGGAGCTCCCACATGCTGCAGGTGTGGCCCTAAGAATAAATAAATAAATAAATAAAATTTAAAAAGGCAAATAAAATAAAACGAAACGTCCTCATTCCCTTCATCTTCATATTCTTCCGGAGCCCTTAGGGGGAGATTCTAGTCCCATGGGTGCTGCTTGTGGCCCCGCAGACACAGGCCGGGGTTCAAACCCAGCCCCGCCATTCCCTTGGGAGAAACGGGCGGGCGAGCCTGCTGCAGACCGACTGCAGTGGGGACAGCACGTGCCGTGCGGCGTTGCAGGGAGGCCAGAAGGAGATAACACACCAGCCCCAGCGCCCGGCCCCCAGTAAGCAAGCGAGGGGAGGGATATTTATGTCATGAAAAGCGGGACCTGTCTGCAGCCATGGAGAGCAAGCAGACGCCTTCCAGAGCTGCTGCTCTAAAGAGCTGCCCACACCCCCTGGGCCTCAAACAGCCTCCACCGGCTTGAGCACCTGCGGGACGCTCAAACCCACGGCCTGCCACGGCCCCCCGTGCTGAGTTTCCACGGAGCCCTTACTGAGTGATTCTCACCACCCAGCCCGTCCTGTGTGAGGGGATCAGACTTCATTGGACGGTGGGGTGGGATGGAGGGGCCCAGAACTGGCTGAGGTCCCCAGACGCTGGGCCTATAACCATGCGCGCCTATGCCCTGGCCAAGCCCCTGCCCTGCCAACGGCGCCCAGGTGACCCCTCACCCTGGCCCCACCAAAGGCCCACGAGCAAGGGGACAGCAGTCAGGGCACAGGGGCTGATTTCCAGTGCCCGCCCAGGCCTGGTCCATGAAAGGCTTGTTCTCTCGGCTTCCACTGTGCAGAGCCCCTGGGTTTTCTTGGTTTTCACCTCACCAGCATAATTCTGCTATCAAGGAGGAAGGAATCGGGCCAGCCTTTGTCTGCCAGAGGGAGGCTCTGGCGTCAGAAACTCCCCAGGGACCTCCAGGGAGTAGGGGGTTTCTCAGGAGCATGGCATGGCCCCAGAAAATGCCCTACTCAGTGTTGGGGATCACCTACGCCTCACAGCCCCAGGACACTGGAACAGCCCAGCTTTTCTTCAGAAAGGGCTTGTGTGGAAATCACGCCTTGCCTTTTCAAAAAGGGCAGGCTTTGTCTGGCCACTCAAAGTGTGGTCCGAGGACCAGCAGCATCACAGTCACGCAGGATGCAGAATTCCAGGTCCCTCTCCAGACCTGCTCCATCAGAACCTGCATTTTCCCAAGATTCCCCGTGCCGCCCAGGTTCTTTTGAGTAGGAAAAGGACACTGTGCCAGACTATCCCCCAAGCCGGTGGCCGTTCCCGGGGCCATGGCGTCCCCAACTGTGCCGACTCACATGAGCATCAGGGCTCCCCCAGGTCACAGGTCCCGTGTTCCTCCTCCAGTCTTCCCTGCCTGCCCCGTTCACACTTCCTTCCTTGCAATTCACGGTAGGCTGGGAAACCGGATCTCCAAGTGTGTTACAACTGCACGCAAAGTAAGAGTAAGCAGGCTCTGAGGAATTAAATACAAAAGCTTGAGCTCAGAGTCTGATTTCCAATCAGGCTGTTCCCAGCGGCCTTTGTGGGATGGACTCCTGGCTCGGTGACTTCCATTCACTCACTCACCACCTGGCTCACGTCTACCTGGGGCCTCTCCAGAGCAGAAGGAAAGCACAAAGAGCAGGCCCAGGGGGAGCCGGTCCAGACAGTCGAGCTGTGATAAGGCCGGAACTTGGGCAGAGCTGGATCTAACAGAATGTGCGAGCCGTGGGCGGGAGCCCCTGTCACCCAGGGCAGTCCCGAGGTGCCAGGATGTCCCAGAAGCTCCCGCAAGGCATTCTGGGAGAGCCGTGTCTTCCAATGGGTGACAGTCGCAACCCCCAAGAGTGTGAAGCAGAGGAGTGACATCGGGGGGCTGTTTCACTGTGCTCTGCTCAACGTGCAAGAAGGATCTGAGGGGCAGGGAGCGGGGTGGAGCATGGAGGGAACAGGCTAAGGCGGTTGGGGAGCACACACAGTCATTGCCGGGGAGAAATGCAGGGAGTGTCCGCTTCTGTTCTGTGCACAGCTAGTGCTGCGGGGTTTCGTTTCTGGCAAACATCCTTCTTTTTCTGGTAAGAGGCCAATATCTTTCCAGGCTGCCGGAGACCAGTTGGATCTCCCCAACCACGGCCCCCTGCGGGTCTATACACGGTGTCTGGAAGTTCATAAGGAAAGGCAGGGGAGCGGGCGGAGCCGAGGGGCGCCCCACCCCTACAGGGCACCCGCTGTGAGCTCAGTGCCCCGCAAGACAGCAAAGTGGACGCAGAGTCAGGCAGCTGCTACCCGGGCTTTCAAGACAAGCAGAGAAATCCGCTCTGTCCCTAATGTAGGCAGCGGGCGTGCCCAGCCCCCGCCAGGGACTCCCACCTGGATTCAGGAGAGGGGGCAGGGAGCTCACCAAGCTTCCTGCAGCCTCAAGCTCTCAAACTGGCTGCTGTAACTCCGTACTGGAAAGGGCCTCAAACTGGGAGACTTCAGCTACATGCAACCCAGTGTGGAAATAAAGCAAACCAGCTCCCGTGACCACCGCCCCCCCCCAAAAAGGGACATGCCAGGGACAACCGGTTAACAGGCCAGGAGCGCAAAGTGCTTCAGCTACGCCGAGGGCACAAATGCCAAGGACCTCTGGCATGAATGACCGCGTGCAGAGGGAAAAGTGCTGGAAAGCTTCTGACCTGGCAGTGTACCTGGGACAATTCGGTCCATCAGTGCTCGGTGAGAGGGCTCTACCAGGGGAAGGCGGAGGGCGCTGATGGCTGGAAGAGTGGTCTTGGGGTCAGACTGCCAGGTTCAAGGCCTCGATGACAGCCTGAGCTGTGTGTCCTTGGGCAAGTTAGTCTCTGGGCTTGGTCCGGTTGTTGCCAAGATAAGGGGAAGGCACATGAGCAATCAGCTTATCAGTAAGCTTATCAATAAAGGCTCATTTTTTTGTTTGTTTGTTTTGGGTGATTAAGAGAAATTTCATTGAGAGAAAGACCGTAACCCTGGGGTCTGCCTTTGGTCTTTTTTTTTTTTTTTTGTCTTTTTGCCTCATGGCATATGGAGGTTCCCAGGCTGGGGGTCTAATTGGAGCTGTAGCTGCCAGCCTTCGCCACAGCCACAGCAACGTGGGATCCGAGCTACGTCTGCAACCTACACCACAGCTCACGGCAACGCCGGATCCATAACCCACTGAGCGAGGCCAGGGATCGAACCTGCAACCGCATGGTTCCTAGCTGGATTCGTTAACCACTGAGCCACGATGGGAACTCCTGCCCTTGGTCCTTTGAAATCGGGACCCTTTTACTGGGTTTGGGTAAGTATGGGTACCCGGGGACTCCGCTGGGGCAAGCAGATCTGGGGGTTCAGTGTTACCGGCCACCCCATCCAGAAAGGCGGGGAAGAAAGGGTCTCCCAAGGGAGCCGCCCCCCCAGCACTTCCTGGTGGAGGCTATGGGGGACCTACAAGGGCTCTTCCCATGGGGGGTGTTGCAAGGAGTAAGGCTGGGTTCTCTGCTGTGAAGGTGCAGTATAATGAGATGCCTCCCCCAGCTCCCAGCGCCTCTCAAATGTCCTGATGGGCTGGGAACCAGGGCTGGAGGCGCCCCTGGCAACCTAGTTCTCTGAGGAATTCCCAGGAGCCCCGTGGATCTCGGGGGACGGGGACCCTGCCCCCCAGATAACCGGGGTTTCCACACCCAGACCCGGTCAGGCCTGGCACAGCCCTGGCCGTGCCCCATCCCGGGAGTCACAGGAGGAAACGGCCAGGGGGAGACCCCGAGGGACGGAGAGGCCAGGGGCAGCAGGCCCCACCGGAAGCGGACTGTGGGGGACTCAGCCGTCCCTCCAAACAGAAAGGAAAAGCACCTGAGCTGCCAGCCTCTGGGCCCTCAGTCTCCACCGCGACCTCACTGCTTCCCGGCCAGCGGGCCCCTTTCCAGTCCTTCTTCCAAGTCGGTACCACCTTAAGTCCACGGCCCAGCTCGGGCCTGGCCCTACATCTCCCTCCACGGAAGGACCTGGGGCTGGAACTGGAGTGACCTAATTAAGCCTGTGACCGCACATCAAGAGGTCATGTGATCTTGGGGACAACCTGAGAAGGTGGTCACTTTCCTTTTTCCACATCTCACTTACAGGTGTGTGCTAAGGGGGGGGGGGTGGCACTGCCAGAGGGGACCACATGACCCCACCGCAGGCTCCCGTTCCTGCCAGTACTGGGAGCTGGGAAGCCCCACTGGGGCATAATTCAGGCCTCAGGGCAGCTCCAGAAGCAGAGCTCGGACCCCTCCTCATAGGTCAAGCTACCTGAGCCCTGCCTGTGGCCCTGGGGCTGGTGTGGCGACTGAACCATAAAGAGCTGTCCTTTCTTTCCCAGGGCAAACACTGCGGAGGGGGAGGGGAACCTCATAAGAATCAACCATAATGGACAGACTGGAGACTGGGGGGGTATGAGAGGGGTTGTGGGAGGCCAACAGCCCAGTGAGAGCGGGGCCAGGCTGGGGCAACCAGCGAGAGAGAAGAATGCAATAACTGCTGTGACTGGTCTTAAGGGTCACTGTGAAGAATCTGAACTTTGACCCATCGGCAATAGGGAGCTAGTGAATATTGTATGTCATCCCTAACCACCCAGGGCGTCTGAAGAGGGAAGCAAGGCAATGAGAGCTGGGCTCTGGCAAGAGGTCACAGTATACAGGATGGATGGGAGAGGCCAGGCAGGAGGCAGCTGCCCCAGGCCTGGAGCAGGTGGTCCCACGAGGCCTGGAGTTCAGGCAGCCTACAGAGGCTGTGCCACCCTCGGCCTCAGCTGGCTGTGCGGGGGAGGCTGTCAAGGATGGCTGAGGTTTGGTGGCACAGGTGACAAGAACAGAGGCTGCCTGGATTCAGCGCCTAGTTCCACCACCTACCCGATGTGTCATGCTGGGCAAGTTGCCTGGCTACTCTGTGCCTCGGTTTCCCCATCTATAAAATGAGGTATGATCTTGCTTACAATGCCTAAAGGCCCAGAACAGCACCTGCGCACAGTGGATGCTCTGCAAGCAGTGGCTGTCAGCAGCGGCTGGGCTCAACAAAGGTGGCCATTGTAGGAAAAGGTGGGAGAAGCCTGAGTCATTTAGGGAGGGGACAGAGACCCTGTTACCAAGGCCAGGATGGGCACAGCTGCACAGGACCGGGGCCAGAACCTCTCCAAGGCTGAGTCAGAAGGGGTAGCGGGCCCAGCTCTGGGCATGCGGCAGTTTCTAAGTCCCGAACAGCCTCCTACTTCCTGCAAACCTGATCGGAGCTGGCAGAATGCTAAGGACACTATCATTAACCAGCGGCAGGCTTGCACCGGCAGAGACCACCCAGTCCTTGCCTCCAAAATCATCCGCCTTCATTCAGCCGCACAGGGGGCAGCTGGGCTGAGACTGAGAATAAAGCCAGACCCGGACACCGCCTGACACACCTACCCGCCCATGACTTGTACCAAGGCCTCTGCAGCAAGGGAAGTGCCCTTAGCAACAGAACATCAGGCCGCCACTAAAAGGAAGAAGAGCTGTCACTGCCTGTGATGCCCAGCAAAGATGGCAGCTGGCCCCAGGCTCTCCATCTCTCCCTGGAGGGAATCAGAGGCTTGGGATGCTAAACAGAATAAAGGAGGAAGCGGGGGTGGGGGGTGTTGGGAGAAGGGGTAGGCATCAATCAGCAAACAGTTGTCAAAGACAAAGCAAGAGAGATTTGTCACTCGTGAATCTGCTGAGGAAGCCAGCTGGGCCCTCCAAACCCAGAGGCGGGGCGGCGGGGGTCCAGCAGTGCCAAGCCCTTTGCAAGACAAAGGCAAAAGTCATTTTATGGAGACTTGGCAATGGTGACAGTTGACATAGACACACAACCCCTCGTCCCCAAATACACACACACAGCCCACAGCTGAAGGGGATCGACAACCACTGACCAAGAGAGAAATCAGAGGGGCTCCCGATTCCACTGGCAAAAATAAGTGTCCCCGAGGAAAGAAGGTTACGTTCAGGAGGCCCCAGGAATGGGCTGCTCCCCGTCAAGCCTCCAAAACCCAAGCCTGCCACCTAAAATCTCCCCCCGTACATAAACACGTAGGGCCACAAGCTCAGGAAAAGGCCCGAAAGGGACACTGTGGGTCCCAACCCCCCCTCACTAAAAGGACCCCCTCTGCGCTGAGGGCCTGCCCCTGGCCCTGGTCATCGTCTTCCTCTGGGCAGTCACCGGCCCAAGTGAACCTGTGACAAATGCCAGGCAAAGGGATGCCGGGGGCTGGCTTAGGGGCTGCTTCCGGGAAACATCCCACTGTCTGGAAGAAGCCTGGGTGTCTCCTGCCTCAAATTCCTCACAGCTGGAGGGGACTTGGGGAACCCGGCCGTCCTGCCGCCAGCCCAAGGATGACGCCAACGCAAAGACTGGTGGACGCAGAGGAGACGGGACCAGAGTCCCTGCCGAAAGTAGCTGCCAGCCACGCCCCTGTCCTTCTGGCCTAGAAGGAACTTTGAAGGTCACAGAGCCCATCCTCCAGCCACCCAAGCGACTTCCAGCCCTTGCCCGCTGCAGCCCTCTCCCGGCACCAAGACAGACCGCCCTCCCGTCAAGGGAACTCCCGAGAAAGGGGCTTTACCACCTTCGAGACTATTCTTCCCGTTTCTCAAGAACGCCAACTGTGAGAAAGCCCTTTCTTCTCCACACTGAACCGAGGCTGCAGCCTAACTTCAACCGCACCCTCACTGCCTGCTTCTGCCCCCTGAGGTCCGGCAGGTCCCCGCCACACTCCAAGAGCTCAGGTGTCCTCTCTCACAGGATTTAGGACAGCCATGCCCCCAGTCACCAACACTCAAGGGACACAGAGGAGGAGAGAGAGGCTTGTTCCCGGAGGACTATCAGGAGACGCGGAGGCCAGGCACTGTGAGTGTGTGAGAGCGAGTGTGAGCACGCCTGCGAGCGTGTCCGAGCCCGCGGGGGTGCACGTGACACACAGATATGCATGAAGCAGGGAGTTAACAGCAAGCTGTGCAAACAGCTAGTTAACAGCTAGCTTGTGTGCTGGGCCCCGAAACCGAGGTTCTCTCCCCCAAGTCGCGGACGGGCCTGGGGACCACCAGCTCCCGGGACCTGACTTAGGCGGCGCATCCTTAGACTCACTGGCTCAGCCCGGCCGTGAAACCAGGCAGGATGCAGCCCGCCAAAGCCCCCAGAGTCAGCAGAAGAAGGCATTTTTATTTACTAGTTAGACTGGGGCAGGGAGCTCTTACAGAGCTAAGAGGATAAATAAAGTCAGAGGCTCCTGGACCTTAATGCTAGGCACTCTAATTTTGCACGAGAGAAAGGGAAAAGGTCCCCTTTTGTGTGTTTTGTAAGGTTTAATTTTATTTTATTATTTTGCCTTTTTATTTTTAGGGCCTCACACACAGCATATGGAAGTTCCCAGGCTAGGGGTTGAATCAGAGCTGCAGTTGCCAGCCTACACCACAGCCACAGCAACATGGGATCCGAGCCATGTCTTGCGACCTACACTACAGCTCGTAGCAACGCTGGATCCTTAACCCACTGAGCGAGCCCAGGGATCAAACCGAAATCCTCATGGATATTTGTCGGGTTCATTACCACTAAAGCCATGATGGGAACTCCCAAATTATGTAAGATTTTGATAAGTCGCTCAAATTCTCATAGAATGTGATTCTCTGTAATGAGGAGGGTGGAGGAGGCTTCCCAGAGAGAAAAGGTGAGGCGTGAGGAATGAAAAGGAAGGAAACTGCAAAGATAAATTGTGGGGCCTCCTCCCAGCTCCCCCAGTATCACACACACTGCGCAGATCAAAACCAGTGCTTAAGCCACTCTAAGAAATCGCTCCCAGTCACAGTGTCTTTCTGCTGAGACCCGAGGCCCGGAACAGAAGCCAGCCTGGGTTCCGGCTGACAGCTCACCAGGAATTCAGATGAGCCTGGGCTCCCTTGTCCCACCTTGAACCTGGAACTGCCAGTGGCGCAAAATCCCGGGCAGGAGGGGATTTCGACTCTAAGGTTTATCACACGATAGGGGGGAGTCAGAAGCCCCTGCCTTTCCTTAAGGGGGAGAAAAACTCTTAACTTCCGTTGGTTTCCATCCACTGTTTCCTGTCTATAAGGCAATTTACTCCAAACATGCTGATGAGAGAGGGCGGGCTGCCCCCCACCCCCAACTCCACAGTAAACCCTCTTAACAGCTCTCCCTTCACCTCTTTGGCAAACTCCCTCTCACACCCTTTCCTCCCTCCCTCCCTCCCAGAAAAGTCCAGGAAGGAGAAAAAGCGACGGGGTGGGGTGGGGTGGGGGAATGCAAAATGAAGAGTTACAGGACAGCCCCACCTTTTTGGGGTCCAGTGGTGCTGGCGGGGTGTCCGTGAGGTCATCATCTCGGATTCTTAATAAAAAGACAACTTGGCCAGCGCCAAACGCTGCGCTCCCCACCCTCTCTTTGGGGAATTGAAACACAAGCTCTTAGTCTGCTGCAAAAACATCACAGCTGCATTTGCAGAGGCTGGGTTTGGGTCCTGCATTTCAGTGGCTGCCCTCATTACCTCCCTTTGAAAGGGGCCTCTGGATAAGCGCAGGTAATTAAAATTTCCTGTCTAACCTTGACCGCTCCACCGGCTCGTATTGCAGCCCTGGACACACACTCAAGAGTCAGTTTCTTTGGGGCCTTCTCACTCTGCGCTTAAAATCAGGCCACTATTCTCCTGGCCCAGGCTATCCAGTAACACACTTAGAAAGGGAGAGGTAACTTTCTCCAGTGGGGCTGATGATGCCTCAGGCTTCCCACAGTCATTAGAAAATTCTCTTTCTTCTACAACATACCAGGCTCATTTACGGTAGGTCCCAATCTTACAAAGACAAGTGACCCCCTCATTTCAAGAACCCAAATTGTTCACAGGCTGGAAAGGACCGGGGGGGGGGGGGTTTGTTAAAACCCTGAATACGTAAGAATTCCCTAGGCAAAATATGTTTAAATAGGACAATCAAATTTAAAAGATCAAACCGGAGTTCCCCGTTCCCCGTCGTAGCTCAGCGGAAACAAATCCGACTATGAACCATGAGGTTATGGGTTCAATCCCTGGCCTCGCTCAGTGGGTTAAGGATCCGGCGTTGCCATGAGCTGTGGTGTAGGTTGCAGACGTGGCTTGGATCCCGCGTTGCTGTGGCTGTGGCATAGGCCAGCAGCTGTAGCTCCGATTGGACCCCTAGCCTGGGAACCTCCACATGTCGCAGGTGTGGCCCTAAAACAACAAAAAGACAAAAAAAAAAAAAATCAAACCATGTTGGGCAGTGTCTGTGTGGATCTATACAGCCCAAACAAAAAGAATGGTCATGCTTTTGTTCTGGTCAAGTCAGGTTCTGAGTGAACTCCAAGGTGACATCAGAATCTGGACCCAGGAGTTCCCATCGTGGCTCAGTGGTTAAGGAATCTGACTAGGATCCACGAGGTTGCAGGTTCGATCCCTGGCCTTGCTCAGTGGGTTAAGGATCCGGCGTTGCCATGAGCTGTGGTGTAGGCCGCAAACGCGGCTCGGATCCCGCGTTGCTGTGGCTTTGGTGAAGGCCGGCAGCTACAGCTCCTGTTAGACCCCTAGCCTGGGAACCTCCATATGCCGCAGGTGGGGCCGTAGATAAGGCAAAAAGACAAAAAAAAAAAAAAGAATCTGGATCCAGAAACTGATTGAAAGTGAAATTCTTGCTGAAAGTAAGTGCCCCCTGGCACGAGTCAAGGGTTTTGTGTTGCTCTGCAGTTCGGTTTTAGACGGGAACTCTGTCTGCGTCAAGGTTGGGCTTTGGGAAGACTGCTCTGCCTTCTGGTGGGAAAGAAATCCTTCTGGCTTTGGTTAAGTCTCAGACATTCCTAAATCACCTAAATAATCGAAAGTGGTTAAGACTCTGACATTCCTAAACCTGAGGGCCTCCTTGGAAGGGCCCCCCAACATCACCACCACCACAGCATTCCCCCAGGAGGTGAGGAGGAGACAGCCACGGTGCCGCATGGGCTGGGCACCTCTGCCTTCTCACAGTGATGGCTTGAATAGGGTCCCCCCCACCCCAAATTCACAGCCACCCAGGATGCTGGAATGTGACCTATTTGGAAATAGCATCTTTGCTGATGCACTAAATTGAATTAAGACGAAGTCATACTGGATGAGGGTGGGCCCTAAATCCAATAGCTAGTGTCTTTACAAGAAGGTCATATGGGAGTTTCCTGATGGCCTAGCAGGTTGGGGACCTGGCATTGTCACCGCTGTGGCTCAGGTTCAACCCATGGCCCAGGAACTTGTTGTGGGTGCAGCAAAAATAAAAAATAAAAAATCAAAAGAAGGCCATGTGAAGATAGACAGACATAGAGAGAACAGCCATGTGAGGCTAGACAGACGCACACACAAAGGGAGAGAATACCACGTGACTACCAAGGCAGAGACGAGAGTGATGCATCTGTAAGCCAAGGATGCCCAAGGGTTGCCGGCAACAGCCATAAGCTGTAAGGCTCCTCTCTAGAGCCTCTGGAGCGAGCACGGCCCTTTCTGACACCTTAATTTCAGATTCCAGCCTCCAGAACGGTAAGAGAACACATTTCTCTTGTTCTCAGCCATCAGCCTGTGGTCCTTGTGACAGCAACTCTGGGACACGCTCCACTCACCCAGCAGTGGAGCCAGTAAGTCCCCTCAACGGAGCCCTGGGCACAGTCCCGGGGGGATCAATGACCCACCAAGCGGCCATGTCCACAGGTCAAAATGCAGGTGATATCAGCTTCAGCGGATAAACCAGAAGCTGCAAAGTGCCGGAAATTATTTCACAAAAAGGACAACGACTTGCACATCCACTGAAATTACAGCTGCGGGAGTTCCCGCTGTGGCTCGGTGGAAACAAATCCAACTAGGAACCATGAAGTTGCAGGTTCGATCCCTTGACTCGTTCAGTGGGTTAAGGATCCAGTGTTGCTGTGAGTTGCGGTGTAGGCACAGATGCGGCTCGGATATGGCATTGCTGTGGCTGTGGTGTAGGCTGGCGGCTACAACTCCAATTGGACCCCTAGCCTGGGACCCTCCATATGCCACAGATGTGACCCTAAAAAAGCAAAAAAAAAAAAAAAAAAAGGGAATTACAGCTGTGAAAATGAGTGACTCAAACCTATAGGACCCTCCCCACAGGCCAAGCATGGAGCTAACGCCACATCCACTCGTTTATTTAATCCCCGCAAAAAAAACCTCAGTACTGTTTTGTCCCCACTTGACAGAAGGGGAAAATGAGACACAGAACTCTTCAGTAACCTGCCCAGAGTAACCTTCCAAGTAGCAAGGGGTAGAGTCAGGGTCTGGACCCAGGAAGACTAGCTCAAAGTTCACGCTCTTAACGGCCTCACCACACTGCCTCTGCCAGGGGCAGAACATGGAAAGTTGTTCGGTGGAAAACGAGTTTAATGTGTTGTGTGTTCTTTGCAATTTTTTGTCTTTTTAGGGCTGAACCCACAGCATATGGAAGTTCCCAGGCGAAGGGTCGAATTGGAGCTGCAGCTGCCGCCTACCCCACAGTCGCAGCAACACCAGATTCCAGCCACGTCTGTGACCTACACAGCAGTCACGGCAATGCCAGATCCTTATCCCACTGAGCAGGGCCAGGGATTGAACTCAAGTCCTCATGGATACTAGTCAGGTTCGTTACCGCTGAGCCACAACGGAAACTGTTTCTTTGCAATCTTTCATGTGATTACTTTTCTAAAACTGAAGCGTAAAAACCAAAGGAAAAAGAAAAAGCCAGGAATTGCCATGCAGATGTGTGGACCCGGTAGACAGGGTGATGCCATATGACACTCTACCGGGGCAGGGAGAAGATTCAGGGATGGGTGGGTACGCCCAGGGCTCCTCCAGGAGGCTTCAGCACCTGGGAGATCCCCACAAAGGCGTTTCCGCGCCCAGCTCTCAGAGAGGGGCCAAGGCAGCTACAGATAATCAATGCAGGAGCGGACCTGGGGAGGGGACGGGGAACAAAAATTAGGGGTTTTTTGTCTGTTTTCTTTTTTTGTCTTTTTGCCTTTTCTAGGGCCGCACTCGCGGCATATGGAGGTTCCCAGGCTAGGGTTCTAATCGGAGCCGCAGCCACCGGCCTACGCCAGAGCCACAGCAACGCCAGATCCGAGCCACGTCTGCAAACTACACCACAGCTCACGGCAGTGCTGGATCCTTAACCCACTAAGCAAGGCCAAGGATTGAACCCACAACCTCATGGTTCCTAGTTGGTTTCGTTAACCACTGAGTCACAACAGGAACTCCAAAATATTAGGTTTTTAAGAGGACCTACTTAGATGGGTTTTTTGCTTTTTTTTTTAATTTTTAAGTTGTGCAGCGTTTTTTTTTTGTTTTGTTTTGTTTTTTAAGTCATGTAGGACATAGAGTTCCCACAGTGGTGCAAAGGGATTGGCAGCGCTCTCTGGAGTCCTGGGACACAGGTTCAATCCCTGGCCCGGCACAGTGGGTTAAGGATCTGGCATAAGTCACAACTGCAGCTGAGATCTGATTCCTGAACCGGGAACTCCATATGCCACAGGGCGGCCCAAAAAAGAAATTCATGTATGACAGCGGGAAGAGGAAAGCATGAAAGAGAACCAGCAGGAAAGCTGGGCTGGGCTGTGAGCAAAGCTGAGACCAAGGAGCTTGTCAGCTGCGGAGGGCCAGCTATGGGGCAGGTGGCACAGCAAGGCCAGGCAGCCTTCCTGGGCAGGAGAGGGCCCACAGCCTGTCACAGCCTGGGCTGGTGGGCTCAGACAGAGAGGGTCCTGGGGCCAGCTGGCCACCCGGAGGGAGCTCGAGGTGGAAGGATGGGAAGGAGCCCAGGGGGTGCAGGGAGCTGGTCTGACCTAGTGACCATAGGTCCATCAGCGTCCTTTAGGAGATGAGGGGTTTACTAGAGTCACTGCCACCTGCCAGGCAACGAGGGCTGATGAGGGCTAAAAGAAGGGCTGTGTTGGAAGGGTACAGGTGACAAAACCTCCCAGACTGGGGCGCTCCGGCCCCTGGTGGGGTAGGGAGAGCAAAGCCTCAGGTGAGGAAACTGGGCGAAGCCCTGAGGGACCCCCCCTCCAGGCCCAGCTGGGGGAGGCTGAGCTTGTGGAAGCTCAAAGGGGTCACGGCCAGGGAAGCCCTGTTTCTACAGTGTGGGGGTAGCCTGAGGCGGGGAGGGCTCTGGACATGGACGTGGGGCCTGGAGCCAAACGGGAAGGAGGGGCCCTGGCCCATGTCACAGGCCAATTCAGCACATACTCCCCTCACTCAGTTCTCACAAAACTCTTGAAAAGAAACGGGAGCATCCATTTTACAGACGTAAAGACAAAAGTGGGGCAACTTGCCCGAGGTCATGGTTAATGACCCTGGAACGAGGGGGGGTCCATCCCCGCCCCTTCCACATCCATGAAGGATGACCGGGCCTTGATACCAGGTGTAAGAAGAGGCCTTTCCAAACCGCTGTGGGGCGACAGGCAGGCAGCATTCCCCTAGGGACCCCTGCCCCTGCAGCCAGAGCCGTCCTCATGGGAAAGTGGCACTTTTACCAGCAAGAACCTAAAACTTGGAGGGATCTTGCAGCGTCTCCAGGGTCACAGGTCCTAGGCCCTGGCTGACCCCATGCCTGTGTGGCTTCTCCTGCCACATGGGTGTCTCCAGCCACCACTCAGCCAACTCTAACTGGAGTGTCTTTGCCACCCCGCCTTCTAGGACATGGGGGACAATCCCCAGGAAGGTATCTCTGCAGTAACTCCCTCCTCAGATGCCATCACCCGATGGCAGGAGCTGCCAGTTCCCCGCGCTGCCCGCCCAGTCACTCCAGGGGTGGGGCATGTGGCTCAGGCCTGGCCAATCAGAGCCACGAATCTCCCTGGCCACTGGAATTGGTTCAGAGCCAATAAGAAACAATAGTAAAGCTACAAAAGATAGGCACAATGAGGCCTTTGCTGTGGTTTCTCCCCCACTGGACTTGCTGGAGCTGCTGTGGCCACACTCCCACCACCAGGGCTAAGCCACTTGAGAATGGGGACAACACAGAGAGGAAGCTGCCTTAAGAAAATTGAAGTTAGGAGTTCCCATGGTGGTGCAACGGAAACGAATCTGACCAGGAACCATGAGGTTGCAGGTTCGATCGGTGATCTCACTCAGTGCGTTAAGGATCTGGCATTGCCGTGAGCTGTGGTGTAGGTCGCAGAGGTGGCTCGGATTTGGCGTTGCTGTGGCTCTGGCATAGGCCAGAGGATACAACTCTGATTAGACCCCTGGGCTGGGAACCTCCATACGCTGTGGGTGTGCCTCCCCCCCAAAAAAAAGACAAGAAAAGGAAATTAAACTCCGATGGCATTACTTGAACTCCTGGACCCAGCCACACCTGACATCAGATGTCTTTTTTTTTCCTCTTTTTTTGCTTTTTTAGGGCTGTAGCTGCCAGCCTATGTCACAGCCACAGCAAGGCCAGATCTGAGCTGTGTCTTGGACCTACATTGCCACTCGTGGCAATGCCGAATTCTTAACCCACTGAGCAAGGCCAGGGATTGAACCCGAATCCTCGTGGATACTAGTCAGGTTGGTAACCCACTGAGCCACAGCGGGAACTTTGCCTTTTTTAGTTTCAAGAAAGAGCACACTAACCCATTTTTGTTTAGGCCAATTTTGGTTGCCAGCGACAGAAAACCCATCCTAGACTTCTGACTGACACCGTGGCTCTGGAGAAAGAAGTACCACGCCCAGGCTGGACCGTCAGCTCTGCGGAACCCCAGACCACACTGCCTTCCCTTTAGCTTGACCCTCTTCCAGGACCTGTTTCCTCACCAACGGCACTTTTCTTGGTCTCCTAAGACCCTCTGATTGTGTGGACCTCCCTTTACTAGTCTTAGGCAGTCAACAAACAAGCAAACATCCTTTCAAAGACTGTTCCGCAGAAAAAGAGTAATAGCAATAATAACACTGAAAATCAATGAAAGAACTCTGAGTCACCCCAAAGCCACAGCAAGATGAAGGCCCTCAAGATGCCCTCTCAAGATGAATCCAGTTGGACTGGGAGTTGCTGCTGGGACCTGAGAACAGCCAGTGGGGGAGAAGTTTTCCCAGAGAAGGCATAACCCCTCATAAATCAGAGGGTCTCTGATCTGACAAAGCGCTCACTGATCGCTCTCCTTTTCTTTCCTTCTTTCCTCCCTGCCTCCCTCCCTCCCTCACTTTCTCCCTTCCTTCCTTCTTGCTGCCCCTCAGCATGTGAAACTCCCAGGCCAGGGATCAGACCCGAGCCACAGCCTCAAACTAAACCTCAGCTGTGACAACACGGATCTTCAACCCACTGTGTGGGGTGGTGGATTGAACCGGAGTCTCAGCACTCCCAAGACTGCAATCTCATGGCACCACAGCGGGAGCTCCTGACTGCTTTTCTATCTCAGCCCACTTGCATTCTTTTGCTTCAACTCAGCCTTCCTTAATGGCCTAAATTAGACCCACCAGGTGTTAACACCAGAGAACAGTGTCTGGAAGCCAGAAACCAGGAAATCAGGGTGTCAGGGAAGCGGAGGAGATGCAGAGGCTCCGGGTACCAGCCTCTGCTGACCTCCGGAGGTGCAGAGGCGGGACCGGACCACAGCCCAGCCTCAGGAAGGAGCCCAGGCTCTGGCCACACAGCATCAGTCACAGCGCCTTTAAATAGAACCTCCACAGGGGAGGACAAACACATTCCAAACGCTTTTTAAAACGCCCCAAGCATGACCTGGCCGGCGGCCCGGGCTCCCCCAGGCATTTTTCCGGTCTTGGCCCAATTCTGGAAATAATATTAATAGTTCAGTTAGAAGCTTACGGTGTGCAAAATACTTCATAGCCTTAAAAGGCAGGGACGATTTGTTCCCCCATTTTCCAGATGAGGAAACTGAGGTCCAGGCAACAAGGCCAACTAGCAACTGGGATCTCTCCGCGCTGCTTCATGGCAGAGGGTTGGGCTCACCACCTGCTCCCCTGCCCTGCGGGGCTGACAAGGCAGGACGGCACTGAAACCCCCCCAGGCTAATTACCAGCTACCAAGTCTGGTTCCGAAGGGCGCCTTCTGCCCAAAAGGCAAGAAGCGCGTAAGTAGACAAGGCGATGCCTCCAGGAGGCTCCCCAAACGCGCCCACTCCACGAACGTACCGATCTTTCGTGAAGAGTTTATAAACTCCCAGTTCTCAGTCCCTGTTAGTACATCAAACCCCTCGTGCCGGCCAAGGGTGAGTTTCCTCTTTTGTTTTAAAAGATAAAAGGACAACGAGGCTAATTTTTCCCTCGGGGGATAAAGTTAAATGTGGCAGGTGAGGCGCGGCGCGTCTCCGTTTCCTAGAAGTTGGGCTCCGGACGAATCTCGGAGCCGGCGGGCGGAGAGGGCGGGATCCGCCGTCGGTACCCGGGAATCCCAGACTCGGGCTCGGCTGCCCAAAGGGAACTTCTGACCTGGGTCAGGGAGAACTGCGGCTCCTGCCCTGGAAACCCCAGCAGGGCTGGGTACCCGCGCCTCCACTGCGCAGGGGTCGCTCCGGGCGCGCGGGATCTGGGCGGCGCTGGGTTCAATGCTAACAGCAGCCCTGGAACCCCCGCATTACCCCATCCTGTCCCACCCAGGCGCGGAGCCCGGGACTTCCAGCCAAAAAGACCGACCCAAAGCCGCCTTCCCCTCCCTCCTTCCCTCCCGGGCTCAGGGTCCTCGGGCGGGCGCAAAGTGAAGCGCGACGCGGGGCGCTCACAGTTTGAACATGCTCTCCAGGTCCTTGATGAGGCGGCGGCTGAACTCCGGGAACTCGGAGTAGGGGTGGAAGACCTTGCAGCGGCGCGGCCGCGCCGCGCCCTCGTTGATGTCCAGCCGTCGGTTCAGCTGCACGCTCAGCTCGGCGTCGGCTCTGGCGATGGGCGCCCGGGCGGGTGGCTGCGGCTGGGGCTCCGGGGCCGGGGCGGCTCGGGGCTCGGGCTGGGGGCCGCCTTCCTCCATCTCCTCCCACCGCAGTCGCCGCTGCAGCTTGCTCGCCAGCTCCTCGCTGGCCATGGCCACAGTGGATCTGGAACGCGGGGACGCGAGACCCGGCGCAGGAACTGGGCGGACAGCGCACTCCTCGCGGGCTCGCGACGCAGCGACACTTCGCCAAGGCGGTGGGGAACCGGCGGTTGGGTGGAACCGCGGGCGGGGAGGGTGGCGGGCGGGGCGGAGCCGCGGCTTTAAGGAGGCGCTGAGGCTCAGGGACCGCCTGCCGGGCCAGAGGCCGCAGGTGTCAGCGCATCTCGTGGGCGTCGACCAGCTCCCCACTCACCGGGGCTCCGGATCGGGAGTTGAGCGCCTCCCAGGACGGGGCGTGGGCCCTAGGATCAACACCGACCTTGCCGCCCGCTCCCACGGAGCCCAGGGACCCTGAGGTCCCCGAGGGAACCGCAGCAGGAATAAGACTACCGTTCGGGCGGTTCCTTTCTCGTCTTGTCCCCTAGAAGTGACCCGACCGACGGCAAGAGCTCGCGGCCCCCGAGACAGACTGGGGGTGGAGGGAACCGAGAGCCCCCGGGCGACACCCACGGGACCCTGGGCTGGGAGTGGCAGCCACCCTGAGGTCTGGGAGGGGGAGGAGCCCACAGGGAGCGCGAGGCAGGCGGAGCTGAGTCTCAGACATTCACCGAAAAGAAATGTTTCCAAAGCATACTAAAAATACTAAAAAAAAATAAGCGAACAGGAAAAACAGCAAGCAAGTGAGACAAGTTCGTGGCCTTCCTGATGGTAAGAGGTCAGCGCGACCTTGGGGGGCTCTGGCTTTTTCTGTGACACACAAGAAAGAAAAGAACAAGTAGCCTGAAAATAAAGAAAGAAATCAGCATTTTTGTACGAGAGAGTAAAAGCAAGCACAGTCATCACTCTCCCTAAGGAAGGCTGACGCTGAAGGCGCTTACATCAGCCAAGCACGGAAAACAGCCTTGTAAACACAGGTCTGCCCCTAATGGGACAGACTCAGCTCTGACTGCCCTGCTGGAGCTGCTGATGCCAGGCCTGTGTCACCCCGTCTGGCTGTGGGCGTCTGAGACCTGGGAAAATAAACAAACAAACAGAATCGAATAGCTCTTCCTTTTCTTCCATTTATATTTACAGTATACTGTTGAAAATTCTCAAGTTAATGAGAGTGGATTTGGAATGCAATTCAACTTTTCATTTAAGTGGCTAAGAGGAAGAGCTTTTTTAAGAAAAAGCTTTATTGAGGTATAGTTGAGAAACAAAAAACTGCATATATACATAAAATATATCTTATATATTTATTATAAAATAAATAACTGTGGAAGTTTTCCAGGCCAGGGAATGGAACGCGTGCCACAGCAGCAACCTGAGCAACCGCAGTGACGATGCCTGATCCTTAACACACTGCACCACAGGGGAACTCCTAAACTGCACGTATCTAACGAATACAATTGGATGCACTTGGACGGGTGCAAACACTCTTGATCACCACAATCAAGGCAGTCCCAGTACCCATGACCTCCAAAGGTTTCCTTGTGTTCCACTGGTTTTGGTTGTGGGGCGGGGGGGGGGAGGGTACTAAGAACTTTGTACATGAGACTTACCCTCTTAACAAATTTAACATAGTGGAGTTCTCATCGTGGCTCAGCGGTTAACGAACCCAACTAGCATCCATAAGGATGTGGGTTCGAACTCTGGCCTCGCTCAGTGGGTTAAGGATCTGGCATTTCCGTAAGTTGTGGTGTAGGTCGAAGACGCAGTTCAGATCCCGCGTTGCTGTGGCTGTGGCATAGGCTAGTGGCTACAGCTCCGAATGGACCCCTAGCCTGGGAACCTCCATATGTCGCAGGTGCGGCCCTAAGAAGACAAACGAAATTAACATAGCGCACAAGACCATATTGCTAACTACTGGCTGTGCGTCGCACCCTGGATCTCTAAGGAAGCACTCTGGCATTACATGGGTGTGAAATACGAGCTGTCACCCAGGCACCACTCAAAAGGCACATCATCTGCGAGGGGCAGTTTGGGGCTGTGCCCACCAGGCACCCCCTCAACCTCCCTGCACTGAGACGGGAGTGCAGGATGGAACGCCTCCTAAGCTCTGTCCACTCCTGGCAGCAAAGGAGCAGGTACCCATGACATTCACCACACAACACCTGGCCAACACGTGGCCACCCTGGGGAGCAAGTTTCAGTATCTCGCCAGTATCACGGCCGTAGCTGGAAACCCTGCTTCCCGTCTCCCTTTTTCCAGTGTCCAGCGGGGTGCCCGACAAAGACCTCAAAACATAATTGCTGAATGATGAGCCATATCAATATTATTGTGCAAATATGACCCATGTGTTATAAAATACATTTCTATATATAGAGAAAACACTAAAGGGAAAAGGGCCACATTATTAACAGTTCTGAATGCTAGGAGTCAGACCATTTGCATTGCTTTTTTTTTTTTTTGGCTACAGTATCATGTTGGAGATCTCACCTCCCAGAACAGGAATTAAACCCAGGCCATGCCAAGTCCTAACCAGTAAGACACCAGGGAACTCCCTACAGTGCCTACTTTACAAAAAAAAAAAAAAAAGAGAGTTCCCGTCGTGGCTCAGTGGTTAACGAATCTGATCAGGAACCATGAGATTGCGTGTTCGATCCCTGACCTTGCTCAGTGGGTTAAGGATCCAGCGTTGCTGTGAGCTGTGGTGTAGGTTGCAGACGCAGCTCGGATCCCGTGTGGCTGTGGCTGTGGCATAAGCCGGCGGCTACTGCTCCGACTAGACCCCTAGCCTGGGAACCTCCACATGCCGCGGGTACGGCCCGAAAAATGACAAAAGACAAAAAAAAAAAGAGGATGGCCACAACTGTGGCATATGGAAGTTCCTAGGCTTGGGGTTGAATCTGAGCTGAAGCTGCCAGCCTGCGCCATAGCCACAGCAATGCCAGATCCATGCGGCATCTGCAACCTACACCACAGCTTGAGGCAAAGCCAGATCCTTAACCCACTAAGTGAGGCCGGGGATCAAACCCACATCCTTGTGGATACTAGTCAGGTTTGTAACCGACTGAGTCACAATGGGAACTCCTCAATTTAAAAAGTTTTAATAAAATAGTTCCCGTCGTGGCACTGTGGTTAATGAATCCGACTAGGAACCATGAGGTTGTGGGTTCAATCCCTGGTCTCCCTCAGTGGGTTAAGGATCCGGCGTTGCCGTGAGCTCTGGTATAGGTCGCAGACGTGGCTCAGATCCTGCGTTGCTGTGGCTGTGGTGTAGGCCGGCAGCTGTAGCTCCTGTTAGACCCCTAGTCTGAGAACCTCCATATGCTGCGGGTGCGGCCCTAGATAAGGCAAAAAGACCAAAAAAAAAAAAAGAAAGTGAAGGAGCCAAAGAGTGAGCAAAGTGCTCAGAACATAATCCATGCAGAGGTGGGAGGAAGGCCTCCTTTGCAGTCAGCTTCCATCTCCTGTCCTCTAACTCTTCCCCTCAAAGACTTCTTCCTCCAGGGCTGGCTCCTTAAGGACAAGTTTCAGGTCTCTGTTTAAGGTTTTTGATTTTTGTTTGTTTGTTTATTTGTTTTTTTATGGCCACACCCACATCTTATGGAAGTTCTGGGGCCAAGGACTGAATCCAAGCTGCAGCCGTGACCAACACCCGAGCTGTGGCAACACTGCCAGAACCTTTTTTGTCTTTTTGTCTTTTCAGGGCCTCACCCACGGCATATGGAGGTTCCCAGGCTAGGGGTCGAATCGGAGCTGCAACTGCCAGCCTACACCACAGCCACAGCAATGCCAGATCCGAGCTGCTGCGTCTGTGACCTACACCACAGCTCATGGCATTGCCATATCCTTAACCCACTGAGCAAGGCCAGGGGTTGAACCTGCAGCCTCACGGATGCTAGCCACATTCGTTTCCTCTGAGCCATGACTGGAACTCCCTGCCGGGTCCTTTTAACCCACTGCACTGAGCTGGGGATTGAACCCGTGCCTCTGCAGCAACCAGAGCTTAATCCACTGCCCCACAGCAGGAACTCCAGGTCTTTGTTTTTGTTTGGGAAACCCTTAAAATGGCTCGCTTATCTTCCCCCAGGCTGGCTGCTGCTTCTCCAATGGAGAGCCCACTGGCACTACCTAAGTGGGTTCCCGCCCAGGCAGTAGAAAAAGAATCCCTAACCACACCTTGCCCTGCAGAACTGCAGGGAAATTTCTGGCAGAGAATCAGGCAGAAAAGCTGGGGAGGGAGCCTTTTAAGCCTCAGATCCAGGCCCCAAGGTGAACCTTGAGGCTCTGACGCCCAGGGTGAGGCCTGATCCTCTGTTCCTGATGCCAGGCTTCCATGTTTGTGAACTTGGAGACTTGTCAGGGAGCCCCCCAGGCGGACCATGAGCTCAGACCCAGGTTCCCTGGCTGCTCAGAAACAGAGACCTGGGTTGCAAGAGATGCTGCTCAAAGTGAAAATAGTTCCCTTTCCTAATTCTCACCTGCTGGGGCAGCAAAACACTACGAGTGGGTGAAAATGAATCCTACTGGGTTTGGGGTGGGGGTGGCAAGCCAGACCCTCCCACGGCCCCAGGGACCTGGGGTGTGACAGATCACCCACCCCGCTCCCTCCTCTCCGTCCCTCTGCTCAGATAGTCAAGGCTTGTTTCCACCGCCTGCCCCCGGGGGGTGGTTCTGTTCTCTTCCTTCCTTCTTGAATCAGCCATCGCCCATCTCTGTTAGAAGGGCACGGGAACAATGCCACCCTCTTAAGAGGACTTTCTCTCTGCTGTCTGTCCTCCATTCACTCGCCCAGGCAGCGGGAATTGGTCTAAAGCAGTGCTGTCCAACAGAAATGGAATGCATCCTTTCACTTTGTTTTTATGTATTTATTTTTGGCCGCACCCACACCATAGCAGTGACAACGCCAGATCTTTATCCACTAGGCGACCACCTAGGGAACTCCATGCACACTTTTATTTTAAAATGCGTATTTGGTATTTTATTTGTTTACTTATTTACACACCCATGGCATAGGGAAGTTCCCAGGCTAGGGGTCGAATCAGAGCTGCAGCGGCCAGCCTATGCCACAGCCACAGCAATGCCAGATCCAAGCCACGTCTTTGACCTACACTGCACCTTGAGACAACACCGGATCTTTAACCCACTGAGTGAGGCCGGGAATAGAACTTGCATCCTCGTGGATACCACTCAGGTTCTTAACCCATTGAACTACAATGGGAACTCCTGTATTTGGTATTTTACATTTGCTAGCAGCCACATTTTTAAAAGTAAAAATAAAACAGGTGAGAAGTTCTCACATGGCCTAGTGGTTAAGGATATGGCATTGTCACTGCTGTGGCTCAGTTTATTGCTGTGTTGCTGTGACACAGGTTCAACCCCTGGGAACTTCTGCATGTCACAGGAGCCACCAAAATAAGTAAATAAGGTGAATTTCGTTTTCATAATACATTTTTTCAACACCGTATATGCAAAATATTAGCATCTTGACATGTAATCAATGTAAACAGCGTTAATGAGATATTTTACATTATTTGTTTCCTACCAAGGCTTTGAGGTGTATTTCACACTTACAGCTCATCTTAATTCAGACCCACTATATTTCATGCACTGGATGATCCCTTGTGGTTGGTGGTTAGCATCTTGGATAACTCAGCACTGAGCACATCAGAGGGGTCCCTGGTCCCTTGCTCTGACACTCAGCTGGGAAAGAAGTTCTGCTGCTAAGAAGTGACTGCTTGGCCTCAACTTTGGCCGCCACTCCCTCTGATTTGAACCCCCCACCCCTGCCACTAGGCTTATCCCCTAGCAGGGTGCTCGAATCCACCCAAATCTGATCCAGGGCTCCACGGATGCCAGACCTGAGAATAACATCCTAAAATAAAGACCAAACGGTGCCCCTGGTCCCTGCTCCCAGGTGTCTTGTTCCCATCCGGGCCTGGCAGCAGCTGCGGGAAGCTCGTGGGAGTGGGGGGTGCTGCTCTCACCCTGCAGAGGGGTCGGCTCTGAGGTTGAGAGGTTTGCTTGGTTGCCAGGCACCTGCTGATAAGAGTGTTTCTTCAAGAGTTTGGGGATATGACACTTCGTTTGATCCGTCACGTTCTCGGACAGTCTTTACATGTAGCACAGAATAAGAGCCATTTGGGCCCTAATAATAATAAACTATTTTGGCTAGCTTATTTATTTATTTGTTTGTTTATTTATCTTTAGGGCCACACTCGCAGCATATGGAGGTTCCCAGGCTATGGGTCGAATCAGAGCTGTAGCGGCTAGCCTACACCACAGCCACAGCAACGCCAGATCCGAGCCACATCTGCGACCTACACCACAGCTCACAGCAATGCTGGATCCTTAACCCACTGAGTGAGGCCAAGGATCAAATCTGCATCCTCATGGATATTAGTTGGGATCTTTTCTTTTTGCTTTTTAGGGCCGCACCCATGGCATAAGGAGGTTCACAGGCTATGGGTTGAATCAGAGCTACAGCTGCCGGCCTACACCATAGCCACAGCAATGCAGGATCCGAGCCACGTCTGCGACTTATACCACAGCTCACAGCAACGCCGGATCCTTAACCCACTGAGCAAGGCCACGGACCGAACCCGTGACCTCATGGTTCCTAGTTCCTGCTGCGCCACGACAGGAACTCCTTGGTAGGGATCTTAACCCGCTGAGCCACAGCAGAAAACCCCTATTCTATAAATTTGATAAAATCTCAAGTCCCTGGCTCTCGGCCCTTTTAGGAAATCCAGCTTCACTCTTCTCCAAGGCAAACACATATCCTAGAGCCCAGATCTCTTTCTTTTTTTCTTTATTCTGGGGCATATGGAGGTTCCCAGGCTAGGGGTTGAATCGGAACTGCAGCTGCCGGCCTACACCGCAGCCACAGCAACACCAGATCCAAGCCACGTCTTCGACTTACACCAGAGCTCACAGCAACGCTGGATTCTTAACCCACTGAGCGAGGCCAGGGATTGAACCCGCAACCTCGTGGATACTAGTCGGGTTCGTTACTGCTGAGCCACAACAGGAACTCTGAGACCAGACTTTTTGCCTTATTCACAATCAGCATAAACTACCAGAAATCCTCCCAAATCAATGGCTGAAAATTAGTCTATTAAAAATCAAGCTTTAGGAGTTCCCTTCGTGGCTCAGTGGTTAACGAATCCAACTAAGAACCATGAGGTTGCAGGTTCGATCCCTGGCCTTGCTCAGTGGGTTAAGGATCCAGCTTTGCCGTGAGCTGTGGTGTAGGTTGCAGATGTGGCTCAGATCCCGCGTTGCTGTGGCTGTGGCGAAGGCCGGCAGCTACAGCTCCTGTTAGACCCCTAGCCTGGGAACCTCCATATGCC